>JAVIAB010000125.1:38661639-39249139 GCA_032433765.1 Megaustenia siamemsis
CCCATCCCGTTAAGGTACATGATGTTGTCCCATCCCGTTATGGTACATGAAATTGTCCCATCCCGTTATGGTACATGAAGTTGTCCCATCCGGTTATGGTACATGAAGTTGTCCCATCCGGTTATGGTACATGATGTTGTCCCATCCCGTTAAGGTACATGATGTTGTCCCATCCCGTTATGGTACATGATGTTGTCCCATCCGTTATGGTACATGATGTTGTCCCATCCCGTTATGGTACATGATGTTGTCCCATCCCGTTATGGTACATGAAGTTGTCCCATCCCGTTATGGTACATGAAGTTGTCCCATCCCGTTATGGTACATGAAGTTGTCCCATCCCGTTATTGTACATGAAGTTGTCTCATCCCGTTATTGTACATGAAGTTGTCCCATCCCGTTATGGTACATGATGTTGTCCCGTCCCGTTATTGTACATGAAGTTGTCCCATCCCGTTATGGTACTTGATGTTGTCCCATCTCATGAAGCTGTGGTTTAGTACAATGAAGTCACTAACACTTCATTATCTAATGGCAATCGTTATGGGACGCATCATCTCCTTATGACGGCTACCCTTTTCTCTTTTATTATTGGTATAGTAACAGGTCTAGGATTCCCTAACATATAACGTTATATGGAAGTGAAATATCACATTTCAACAAACTGGGGAAAATTGATCGTTCCAGACTGGTGAATAAGACAAGACCAAACAATAAAACCAACTTTTTTTTACTCTAAAAGGGTTTAGAATGGGACAAGCAAAAGTTAAATATAAACAAATCTAACAGCAATCTGGAAAAAAAAAAATATAAGAAATCTAAATGGTCATCAAAAGTAAAGTAAAGTAAACTTTTATGTGAAAAAAATATTAAATGAATAGTAATAATTCAATTCATCCATCTATTTATTAAGTTACACAAAAATTAGATGTTCGAGGAAAGCTACCGGAGGGACCAAAAGAAATACAATAATTAATGAGACCAAAAAAAACTGTCCGGAGAGAACTAATTTTGAATACAAAATGAGAAAACAAATGAAACAACTTCTCATCTAAAGGATATATCATTCGATGTTGTACAGTGGGTATATAAGATGATTAAATGGAAATAGAGCCAGAAGTAAATTCAGCAATTGATCAAGTGTTAGTATCAAGGAGGTTGTAGAATAGTATTATGTGGCAGTTGTTGGGGCTGCAGTAGATAGAACAATTTATCTCCGTCATCACCCGAAAGTTGATAAAGGGGAAGTGAATGTAAGAAGAATAAAGTAGTGAAGGAAAATGTAACTCTTTCAGTACAGAAGGTTTTTATCAATTTAGCGGTAAAGATTTCAGAGACAAAATTTTTCATGTTTTTCAATATTAATCTAAATGTTTATATTTATCTAATACTTAACATATTATATATGAATTTGTAGATAATTAAACAAGGAAATATATTTCACCAATACCAAGATGATACAAGACCTATAAATAGAATATGGGTTAATGACAGTTTACACTAATAAATTGAGAGTGACGCACTGTGCGGCTAAACGTATATGACGGAAAATCGGCATGGTACGTCGAAACGTACGGAAAGAGTTAATGAAGAACAGAACAAAATAGCAGATTCTTTGTAAAGGGAATTAACGTTTTTGTCTTTGTGGAGGGTTACATAGTGCAGTAATATTAACAGGAAATTAACGTTTTGTCTTTGTGGAGGGTTACATAGTGCAGTAATATTAACAGGTAAACGTTATCCACATCTTGAGAGTATTTGTAGCTTCATCAATAGACCAGTGAAGGAGTGAGGCGACACTAAAGAAAACTTTCAGGAAAAAAGATACTTAAATTTAAGTGTAAACTAAGTTTAACAATGTCGTTGAATTAAGTAATGTTAAAATAATAACAGTAACTTAACCGTAGGTCATAGAGATATTTCAAAACGATGATTTTTTTTGTTTGTTAAAGAAGTTGAATATGATGTGCATGATAACAATTAAGACTTGCATGACAATTATTATTTGCTTGACGGCAATTATGATTTGCATGACGACAAGTGTTATTTGCATGACGGCAATTATGATTTGCATGACGACAATCATGATAATAACCTTGACAATTATGCTTCGCACGACGACGGTTATGATGCGCGTAACGACAACTATGAGAGGCACATTGGACGAAGTCGATGATAAATGATTGTAGAGTTGTTGGTTCCTATCAACTAAAATCTAAACGAATTGTTTGATTTCTTACTGAACTTATCGCATGCAGATACACACTACAATGGCGAAATGATTTGCGCACTTGTTTGCTGGCTGCGAGGTCAGTTTTCTGCTTTGGGGTTGACTCTGTGAACACAGAACGACATGGAGTCAAACAGACCACATCTCCCAGAAGAGCTTTGTGGTTCACTTGAATACAACATAATTTTTCTGGCGACGTAGAAACGGCATGAAGTCATACAGACAACATCTCCTATTAATGTGTCAATGATCATGGACAACATCTGGTCACTCATACCATATCTTCCAAACGAACAAAGAAAGATTGATACTCTTTAATATACTTCTTCATTACTTGCTTATCACATTACTATACTTCTTTGTATATTAAAACAGGTAAATGAATTTAAATATTTGGAACTTTGTTAACCTCAGACGGAAGATGTACTAAAGAGGTGAGATGCAGAATGGCTCAGGCAAAAGCAGCTTTCCAAAAATTGAGGAAGATACTATGCAATCATTTTTTGACAATAGAAACAAGAAAAAGAGTTCTTAAATGTTACGTAGAGCCAGTCTTAACATATAGATGCGAATCATGGACAATAGGACAACAGACAAGAAAATCACTGGAGTCTGTAGAAATGTGGGTTTACAGAAAAATGTTGAGAATACCATGGACAGCTAAGAAGAGTAATGAAGATGGTCTGAGAGAGGTCAAAGCAAAAAGAGAGCTAATTTCCAATATTAGGTAGAAACAATCATCATTTTTTGGCCATGTAATGAGAAGAGAACAACTGGAATATATTGTAACAAAATTGAGGGACGAAGAGATAGAGGGAAGCAAAGAGAAAAAAATAACAGACAGCTTAAGAGAATGGCTTGACAGAAGATCAACAACAGAAATGATAAATAGCTGCCGAGATCTAAATTTGTGGAGAGACATGATCACCTACGCCAGCAGGCCCGGTACTTGATGATGATGATGATACTTCTTTGCTACTTAATTACCGCATACCTATACCCGCACTTCATTATTACTTATATTGCATGCTTTCAAAAGTCGTAGAACCGATCGTTTGAAGATAGCCGCGTTATTACATATATAATCTATATAATCTATAATTTAGAGAACAAGTGACCTTCTGGCCATTTTTCGGCAGATGAAGTCCGGAGTGCAATAAAGATTATTGTTAAAAAAAACAACAGAACATAATTTGTCTTTTATTGTGTACAATCAGAGATAATCACTTTTATAATATTATTAAAATTATTATTATTAACTATTATATTACATAATTTATTATATTACTTATTATTATTATTATCGTTAGGACAACTGAGGTGTGAACACTACGTTTGACTGTACCGGACAATAACCATTTTTCCCAAGCTAACCCTCTTGCAGAATCCGGAAATAGAAAAATATCCGAACATAATAATATTACGAAAACTAAAGCACTCGTCCTGTCTTTCAAGTGCGCCATATAAGGAAAATGGCGGGGGTCATTTGTTTCCCCAACATATTTACAGTAATTAGGTCAGTGCTACGACATTACAATTTTTCTTTTCTGAAAAAAAAAAAAAATGATATCCGGTGCCAATATAAGGCTGGATGACCCGGAAGCCGTCGATGGGTATCGAAGCCGACCTTTTGTCCTCAATAGACCAGTCCACTAACAGTTACCCCACCGAGGCTCGTAATCGATATAGTCTCTACTTATACTGTTATATCGATTAAGGGAGCTGTAAATCGCACTAAGAGAAGGTAATAACTTATGGAATATTCGTTCATCCCTAATAACAGTTTAGAGGTGCTACCATTCTCGTCCAGAGATAGCGAGTATAGCTGCCACTGTACGATATTAAAGATTCCGGCAGTCTTGCTAGACCACACATTGTGGCCAATTATCGTATAGTAGTAGAAAGTAATTGTGTCGTTTGTTTCTTCATGACGTGGAAATTAAACGTCAAATTATAAGTAATTTAGATATCTTCTATCTCTATAAAGATCCACATATGAAGATTAGTCCGGGTAGTATAATAAGCATTTGTTACGCTTACACGTGTGTGTACACACAGACGGCCATGTTGTTGCAGGCGCCCTGGGCAAGCTGAACTCCGGCGCCCGTGTTAATAGTTGGTTTGTTAATTTCACGTGCGTGCGTGCGTGCGTGCGTGCGTGCGTGCGTGTGCGTGTGTGTGTGTGTGTGTGTGTGTGTGTGTGTGTGTGTGTGTGTGTGTGTGTGTGATCCAGATGGCGCCCATAAGCAGATGATTGATACAAGAAAAAAAAAACTACTAAGAGGACATCGCCAAGATTGTTCTTCATTCCTTAAGAGAAGAGGAAGAAACTGGGTGAAATGTATTTACTGAGAGACTGATGTATCTAGAGGTGGAAAAAGGGGTCAGATCAATACGGATTGCTTACGGAGAAAGATGTATCTACAACCCACACCTTAGAGGAACAATTAGTCTGCACATGCTTCGAGAAATGCTGGGAGAGCTAGATATGAGACTGTCTCGGCTGCAATGATATTCGTTCCGTAAATAGAATAGAAAAGAATAGAATAATAGAATAGATAGAATAGAATAGAATAGAATTAAATGCATCTTTATATAAAAAGCACATGATGTAAAGATCAGTCAGTTTTACAACTGAAATGGACTAGGTAAAGTCAAGTCTTCTTTGTAAGCTTAACATTGTAATGTGTACTGTGTTATGCACCTTGCGATCTAATGCACTCATGGTCAACTAAGAAATTGTTCCTAGCTTTTAATTTTCATTGACCATCATTAAAATTAGCAGCTGTTTCTGTCTGAAGTTGCTTGTTTTCATCATTATCATCATTGAGTGCCGTCACCGCATCGAAGGTTGGCTACCATAGAGCACGATTCCGCTCTGTCTCTTGCTTTGATGGTGCAGGCTGTCATAGGCTGACTTGTCCATCTTTTGATGTTACTCGTCCATGTTAGTCTTGGTCTGTCTCTGCCTCTTTCACCTTATATTTTTTCTTCCAAGATAACTTTTAGTAGGCGGCCGTGGCTCTTAATATGCTCCAAAAATCGAATTTTGTCTTCTTTGAATTGTTTTTTGTAGTTCGCTTTTACATTTTTAGTTGTTTTAAAACTCCATCATTTATTTTCTTTTCTTTCCATCAAATTCTTCCTATTCTTCTATAAATGTCTGTCTTAACAGGTTAATTGGTCGTATTTTCTTTACCTGAACTTATATAAAGTCTTTCTTTTCTTACACTGAGTGTCCAACACAACAAATATACAAAGTGCAAAAAAAAAACACACACCAGAAAAAGAGATTAGTTATGATTTGATATCATGACCTTCATTGAACAAGTGAGCAGTGAGCATTCTATGTGTAGACGGAAGTGACGTAACTCCACTATAGAGGACTTACTATATAGCTTTCTTACCATGGAGCGCCATTCCACTTTGTCTCTTACTTTGATGGTGCAGATTGTCATAGGGTGACTTGTCCATCTTTTTATGTTACTCGTCCATGTTAGTCTTGGTCTGCCTCTGCCTCTCTTACCTTGTATTTTCCCATCCAATATTACTTTTGTTAGGCTGTTGTACCTGCCCCCAAAACGTCATTTGTCTTGTTCTAATTGCGGTTAGTAGTTCTCTTTTTATTTTTAGTTGTTTTAAAACTTCATCGTTTGTTTTCTATTCTTTCCATCCAATTCTACTTATTCTTCTAAATCCACATTTCAAAGGCTTCAATTTTCTGTTCTGTTTTCTTGTCTAATGTCCATGTTTCTGCACCATACAGGAATATTGAGAAGATGTAACATTTTGCTATTCATAGTTTTAGCCCTGGTGTTTTGATGTTAGTATATCTGTATATATTTGTTTAGATGTTAGTATATTTTTCATGGCATTAAAATTACATTTTGCCATACCTATTCTTTTGTTTATTGCAGTTGTGCATTTTCCATCACTGGTTATAATGTGTCCCAGGTAATTATCTGTCTCCAGATGTATTCCTTCAACTTTGATATTTAATTGTAGGTCTTGAGAAATGCCTACGTTAAGTAAACTGAAAGCTGAACACATAGTTTTAAATATAAATTTGCTTAGATGCGCTTTCAAAACAGAAGATGAGGTTTTATTTAAGAAAAAAAGAAGCTGAATACAATCTATTTAAATCGTCACATTAGCATTAAATACCAGTTAAGCGTTATGCATGAAAAAGACTGCCTCTCATGTGAGGTTGGAGAAACGATTCGCACCAAAGCATCTGGAAAATTGCATTAAAAACACTTTCGCTTTAAGCTTCATGCTTTGAAATAATAATCGGTCTTTGTCTTTGACTGTTAATTAAATGCAAACTCCATTGGAAAGATTATTTATGGACCTTGTAAATGATGGGGAGATTTAATTACAAACTTGAAAATGCGACTGAACAATACAAGATGGCAACTTCTTGACACTCGTTTTATATGGTTAGGGCACTCGATGGAGGGTTCGATAAAAGATTTGAATACGAGTGGCTTTAGAAGATTAGCCGTGACAGATTCATGGAGTTGTAATGTGAAATAGATTTGGTCCGTGAAAAGCTCACTAAAACAGTGCCAGAAAAATATTTAGAGAGATAGAGGAGAAAGAGAGAAGTGTGAGATTTAAAAAAAAGTATCATTATTGAGTTTTTTGGTTTTTTTTCGGGTGTGTTTGGAGACTTTTCCATCTCATCACGATTTGTCTTTGGAGCAAGAATTTCTGTCCACTTACTTTCCTTTCCTCTTTCCGTTCACTAAACGACTACTACTTTTCTTTGTCCACCCTTTAGTGTTCGTGTGTTCACTTTAGGTTTAAAAACAACTGGAACGAACCGGTTGATTTAAAAAAAAAATATTTTATTTATTTTGTTAGAATATTTTTTATTAATCTTTATTTCATTTTCAAAATCAGTACATCACAGTTCATTGGTAAACCATTCATTTACATTCGTTCATTCATTCTAACAAATTAAATTATGTTGTTTTAAAGATGGACATTGATTTCTGGTATATATATCTGTAAAAATAAATCAGGACTATAAATGTTTTGAATCGGTAAACGGCAGCATTTCTGCAGGTCCCCACTAAATTTCTATATTCGGATATTAGAATTAGTGATTTAGTGTAGCATTCTTGTTTTATTGTTTCTGGCAGTGTGTTGAGCGTGATAGATCTGTATATGTCTACCTTCTGTGTGGTGTGTGTTTCTAGTGTATGCTGTAACGCCGTTCTTGCTGGTATGATTATGTTGCATTGTAAAATATGTGTTCTTCTGTTTCTTGAATGTTTAGTCTGCAAAACTGGCACATGGCTGTCTGTCCTGATATGTGAATTTCTCTTTCTTTTGTGGGTGTCATGCCGTATATGAGTCTGTATGTGACTTCCCTTGCCTTGGAAGCGATGTGTGGATTGTGAAAGTTTGAGAAGGTGCTGGTGTAGTCTGTAAGAAAGTATTTTTGGTCCTTCTTGATTCTAAGCGAACCGGGTGATGCTCTGCGGGCCCAAGATATAAGTTGGATTTCTAAAGTCACGTGTTCACACAATAGAGGACATTTTGCTCTTCAAAAGGCTAGATTCTTTAAGTTCATTGTAGCTTTGAGAATCAGTTTGTCCACCTTAGGTTCAGAAATACCCGGATCGAGCCACAAGTGAACCGAGTGACGTTCTGCTGGCCCCAGATCTAAAGTATGTTAGATGGAGCACCTAGTTCCATCGAAGACTAACGATAAATGATAGTTTCAGCGCCCAAATCGAGGATGAAAAATAACCCTTGGCGGTGCAAAGTTTAAAAGAAGAGACAGTTTACCGCTGCCAATGTAAACTTTCAAGAAGTATAAATTACTGCAATCATAGTTTTCTTTTTATATAACTAATTTGCCTTTCAGCGTCAAGGGAAAATATATTTTGTGGTTGTTTTTTTTCCGCTTCTGCTGATCTTTCCTGCTGTTACAGTATATTGTATTTCTAATATTCAAACAATCTTTTTTGTGTGTCGGCTCTTGGATCTGGTGTTCTCGAAGCGTTTATTGATGATTTGTGTTAAATTTCTTTCTCTCTGCCTTATCACATTAACAATCTATGTTTTCGGTCGAGCAACTAACACGACCGAAAACACAGACAAACGACTAACTAATTTTATTTTTGATACAATATCATGATTTAAATTATATTTTAACCAACTTTGTCCAATTAATTTAGAAACACTTACCGATGCCTGGGAGTTCTTTCACTATATCAACATCTTAATTTTTTATCTGGAAAAAACTTTGAAGTACTCATGAAGGGACAATTCTTTTAGGGAACAAAAATATTATGTCATTTGACGTCTTGACAGACGTAGTAGCAAGCAATCATGATATGTTAGTAGTCTGGTAAAAATTGTAGTATCTTATGCTGGAACAAAAATAGTTATATTGAGAAAAGGTGGGTTTTTTTTAGTTCACATTGTTTGAAAAATGAATTTACTATTTGTTCCCCTTCACATTGTTTCAGCTGTACTAGATTATCTGTGTCTTCAGTCCTAAGTATATTGTCGACTAATTTTACTTGTTCTCTTGATGAATTTCTTGCTTAACTTTCCTTTTATTGCTAATTATTTCTTAACTTTCTTAAAATTTGTCTTTTCATTAAAAGAGAAAAGAGGGGAGGACATGAAAGCGAAGGGGACGAGGGGGAAGATAAGCGCCAGAGGAAGGTAATGAGTTTAAAACGAAGAGAATAAGAGAAGCATTTAGGAAAAAATAGAGTTATAATAAAGGCATAAAATAAGGAAGAAATGAGGCGGAATGGAGAAAAATGAAAGGAGAAGGAACGATCAAAAGGACTGCGACAAAATAAAATAAATAATTAGAGATGAGTAGAATGAGTAGAAAAGATGAAAATAAGAGAAGAAAGTGGGAAATTAAGAAGAATAAAAGTAATCGGGGAAAAAAAAGATGAGAATACAAACGAAAGTAGAGGGGAAAAAGAAATAAAAAACATAGATTTCAAATAATGACAATAACAAAAAAGAAAATACATGTAAAAACAAGGTCTTACCGTATATCCGCCCATAATGTTAAATCCTAGAGATCCCAATTTGTCCCTGTGCAAGGTCACCCTTCTCCAAGCGAACTCCCCGTTAGCCTGGAAGTAACAGTAATTGCATTCACTTTATGAGGAACATGTAACATCACTCACGTTAGCTCATTCTTAAATTACTAGCACTCTACAGGCCGTGAAATGATTTCATATTCTCTGAAAGTTGCTGTATAACAAATCATTACAAATGTACATCCTACAACACTGGAGCTATTATAACGCACTGGGTGAAGCCCATTGGCCAAACTGGGATGCACTAAACATATTTTTATTGCCTTCTTACGTCAGCTGTTAAATAATAACAAATTCAATGTTGCAAGTATAGACCTTTTAGCGAACGGAGTAAGAGGAAGGATTCAGTCATAGGCGTAGCTAGAAATTTCAGCGCCCGGGGACAACGTCAGTTTTCGCGCCCCCACCTGGCCCCATTTTGACAAGATGCGAGCCATAAGGGGATCCGTCATGCTTTCCCTGAAATTGTGAGTTTGAGAACATGAAAACCTGAATGTCGTGGCTTATTGTTAGGTTATGAAGAGGATGAAAACAAAAAAAATATATATATATATATAAATAATGAAGGCAACAATGGTAGTTTGAAGATACACTCGAATAAAACAGAGAAGGACAGAATAAAACAGAGAAGGACAGAATAAAACAGAGAAGGACAGAATAAAACAGAGAAGGACAGAATAAAAAAAAAACCAAGAATACATATTTAAAAAATAATGCAACATTATTTAATACTAAAATGTTAGTCAAATATAACGTTGCGAAAATTTAAAACATTACTTTGGATATAATAACCTGAAATATAAACATTAGGTAAAATAAATAGTTTGATTTCATGTTTTAGATGTAATTATGTAACTTCAAATTCTCCTTGCCTTAGCTGCTGCAAATGTATCGAATAGTTTCTCAAAATGTATGATATCGGTAACCTCTCGCTCCGCACTCAACAAAGCCAAGCCTGACTAGCTTGCTTGTCCAATCGATGATCTCAGGTAGTACAGGATCAGTTTTAACTTACTGTAAGACCTTTCATAGCTGGCATCAATGGATGTTGTAACAGTCAGTGAGATGTGAAGACCAACTCTCAGATTTGGAAGTACATCATCCCCATACTACACAATGAAGCGAACGAAGCAGGTCCTCTGGTGTCGAAAGCTAACTCTTTCAGTACGGAAGTTTTTTTTATCAATTTAGCGGTAGAGATTTCAGAGACAAAATTTTTCATATTTTTCAATATTAATCTACATGTTTATATTTATCTAACACTTAACGTATTATATATGAATTTGTAGATAATTAACAAAAGAATTATGTTTCAACAATACCAAGATGATACAAGACATATAAATAGAATATGGTTTGATGACAGTTTACACTAATCAAATTGAGAGTGACGTACTGTGCGGCTAAACGTACATGACCGAAAAACGGCATGGCTCATGGTGCGTCGAAACGTGCGGAAAGAGTTAACATCAGCCCTTGTCTTAAGTAGCATTCAGCAGTCCATTATTTTAATTAACAACTCCAAGCCATCCAAGTCTGCAACATAAAAGCTTCCTATAAAAATGCATGTTTCAAACCATTTTCATTAGTTGTGAACAACAGTTCCTTTATGTTTCAAGGAAAGCAAAAACTAGATTCCAGTTTCTTCAAACTGGTGAATCTGTCTCCCTTGTCTGTGTGCATTTTGTCAATTATACTTTTCATCAGTCATTTCATTTTCTGTTGTGAGAACATCATCTGTTGATTCTCCAGGTATTTCCTTCTTCTTCCTCTGCCGTCTCTCATCTTGTGTAAACGTGGAAAGCGATATTGCACTTAATATCGGACACACAGGGAGCCGCGATAGCTCAGTGGTTAGTGAACTGGACTACCACTGACAAGGGGTAGGGTTCGATCACAACCGACGGCTTCCGGGTTCACCCAGCCTTAAATGGGTACCGGATTTGTTTCTGGGAAAGTAAAGCAGCACGGGCGTAATACTGACCACATTACCCCAAAAATCATGTGCTGAAGGTCTGTAAAATATAGGGTCACTAACACCATATTTCCCTATACACCACTTGGCGTGATGGGGGTACTTTACTTTCTTTTTTACTATTGGACACACAGGTTGGGGCCATGGTGGATGTAATTTAAAATTTAAGAAAGTGGGCATTATATTAAAAAAGATATGCTATCAGACAGCGTCGGCTTAAGATTAAAAAAAAATATATCGTTAAAAATAAACAGACAGCTTGCACACACTTGAAAAAAGATACACCTTCCTCTTCACGACTAACAATTTGAACCCCGCCTAAATTAAGTGTGCGGTTATCACAGTTAACAAATGTAGCTTTGGAGTTAGGTACACCAAGTCTTTATTGTGCTGCTTATATGTAGCCAGACACTACAGAAGCATTGTCGTAACACTGTGATCGACAGTTTCCGAAAGCTAAGTATCTTTCTCCAGTTGTCCCAATATTATGTCTCCAGTACTTGCTGCATAGTTTTATGGGTTAGAATAAATCCTAAGAAAAACTCCTTCAAAACTACAGTTTGTTTTCTCAAAGTTTATATCTCCATATCTAATGGTCTCTGACAGCTGTTCTTGGTGAGCAGCATCAGGTGTTGAATCAAACATTATCTCATAGTATTTGGCTCTCTGGATGCCATACACAAGTTTTCTTTATTTGGCTCTCTGGATGCTATACACAAGTTTTCTCTATTTGGCTTTCTGGATGCTATACACAAGTTTTCCCTATTTGGCTCTCTGGATGCCATTCACAAGTTTTTCCTATTTGGCTCTCTGGATGCCATTCACAAGTTTTCCCTATTTGGCTCTCTGGATGCCATACACACGTTTTCTCTATTTGGCTCTCTGGATGCCATACACAAGTTTTCCCTATTTGGCTCTCTGGATGCCATACACAAGTTTTCTCTATTTGGCTCTCTGGATGCCATACACAAGTTTTCTCTATGTGGCTCTCTGGATGCCATACACAAGTTTTCCCTATTTGGCCCTCTGAATATCTTACATAAGTTTTTTTTCTCTTTTTGGCTCTCTGGATGTCATACACAAATGTTTCTCTATTTGGCTCTCTGGATGCCATACACAAGCTTTCTCTATTTGGCTCTCTGAATGTCATACATAAGTTTTTCTCTATTTGGCTCTATGAATATCGTACATAAGTTTTTTCTCTTTTTGGCTCTTTGGATGTCATACATAAGTTTTTCTTTTTTTGGTTCTCTGGATGTCATACATACGTTTTTCTCTCTTTGGCTCTCTGGTGTCATACATACGTTTTTCTCTATTTGACATCCCCAGATTCTGCGCCAGGGGACAGATGTCCTTCATCTTTCCCACTCCCTCCTTCCTCCTTTCTCGCTACGCCAAAGATTGTAGTGTGTATACGCATTTACAAATCGTTCGGTTGAGATCGTAGTGGTGGTTAAGAAATTAATAGTATGTCGATCAGATAGTACAGGATTTATTTGATGTTCAGATAGTGAAGAAATTAATTGTTTGTTGATCAGGTAGTGAAGAAATTAATTGTTTGATAATCAGGTAGTGTAGGAATTAATTGTTTATTGATCAGGTAGTGAAGAAATTAATTGTTTGATAATCAGGTAGTGTAGAAATTAATTGTTTGTTGAACGGTTAGAGCAGGAATTCATTGTTTGATAATCAGACAGTGCAGGAATTAATTGTTTGTTGATCAGGTAGTGCAGGAATTAATTGTTTGATAATCAGACAGTGCAGGAATTAATTGTTTGTTGATCAGGTAGTGAAGGAATCAATTGTTTGATAATCACGTAGTGCAGGAATTAATTGTTTGATAATCAGATAGTGCAGGAATTAATTGTTTGTTCATCAGGTAGTGCAGGAATTAATTGTTTGTTATTAATCGTTGTGGAGAAATAAATTGTCTATTGATAAGGTAAGGGACTCGACTCCCTATGGTTGAGTTTCTTTTTGCTCCGGACTGAAACAGCTTTTGTGGTTCACACACATTTTAAAAATGGCTTCCTGATGTGTAACACATTAGTATATTGATGCTCACATAACAAATTGGGCCCTAACATTATATTCCAGTGTAATTATTGGAACCCTTTCATTGACACTTCTGGACTGAAAACCATAAGCAATAAGCTCTATAGATCAATATCCTGCGACAGGTGGGTGGTGAGGAGGGTTTTGCTTTCCAATATCTACCTCTCTATTTTCTTGGCAGTTGAGACAGTATTTATTCATTCTTTCTTCTATATTTCGATATCGCTGAGATTTCAAAGCAAATGTCTCTCTACTCTGTTATATTGTCTTCTCATGTTTATTAATTCTGCCTCTCTTTCTCTCACCACTGACTGTATCCTGGGAAATATTACTCTTTCTAGAAATGTTGATCAAGATATGTTGACGAGGAAATCCAGTTTTGTGTTTCTGAAAAATGTGACTCTCTGTTGATCAAGATATGTTGACGAGGCAATCCAGTTTTTGTGTTTCTGAACGATGCGTCTCTCTGTTGATCAAGATATGTTGACGAGGCAATCCAGTTTTGTGTTTCTGAAAAATGTGACTCTCTGTTGATCAAGATATGTTGACGAGGCAATCTAGTTTTTGTGTTTCTGAAAAATGTGACTCTCTGTTGATCAAGATATGTTGACGAGGCAATCCAGTTTTTGTGTTTCTGAACGATGCGTCTCTCTGTTGATCAAGATATGTTGACGAGGCAATCCAGTTTTTGTGTTTCTGAACGATGCGTCTCTCTGTTGATCAAGATATGTTGACGAGGCAATCCAGTTTTGTGTTTCTGAAAAATGTGACTCTCTGTTGATCAAGATATGTTGACGAGGCAATCCAGTTTTTGTGTTTCTGAACGATGCGTCTCTCTGTTGATCAAGATATGTTGACGAGGCAATCCAGTTTTTGTGTTTCTGAACGATGCGTCTCTCTGTTGATCAAGATATGTTGACGAGGCAATCCAGTTTTGTGTTTCTGAAAAATGTGACTCTCTGTTGATCAAGATATGTTGACGAGGCAATCTAGTTTTTGTGTTTCTGAAAAATGTGACTCTCTGTTGATCAAGATATGTTGACGAGGCAATCCAGTTTTTGTGTTTCTGAACGATGCGTCTCTCTGTTGATCAAGATATGTTGACGAGGCAATCCAGTTTTTGTGTTTCTGAACGATGCGTCTCTCTGTTGATCAAGATATGTTGACGAGGCAATCCAGTTTTGTGTTTCTGAAAAATGTGACTCTCTGTTGATCAAGATATGTTGACGAGGCAATCCAGTTTTTGTGTTTCTGAACGATGCGTCTCTCTGTTGATCAAGATATGTTGACGAGGCAATCCAGTTTTTGTGTTTCTGAACGATGCGTCTCTCTGTTGATCAAGATATGTTGACGAGGCAATCCAGTTTTGTGTTTCTGAATAATGCGTCTCTCTGTTGATCAAGATATGTTGAAGAGGCAATCCAGTTTTGTGTTTCTGAATAATGCGTCTCTCTGTTGATCAAGATATGTTGACGAGGCAATCCAGTTTTGTGTTTCTGAATAATGCGTCTCTCTGTTGATCAATTCCTTGACCACCTCCTGCCCCAGTTTTGTATTCTAAACGATATGTCTTTCCGTTGACCAGTTCCTTCTGTTGGCCAGTTCCCCAGTTTTGCGTCAAGATAAAAAGAGTATTATAAATAAGGTGACCATATTTATTGAAACCTTAATCCGGGACGGATTAATTTGATTTAAATTTTCCATCAATAAAATGAAATTTCTTCCGTCTTTTTCAAGTGAATAATACAAATATTTTAAAACTAATTAAAACACCTAACAATATGGGCTTACAAAAAGTTATCAGGAGATAGAAAAAAAATATTGGTGACACTCACTTAAAAGGAAAGTGAAGCAGAGTTGCTCAACTGCTCTTTTGATCAGTATTTCAGTGTGAATATACAAGATTTAAAACTTGGAGCGCATTTTACTGTTAGTGTTTCGCCAAATGAACAGCCTGTTCAACTTTTTAAGTATTTTTATTTGGCTCTCTGTATATTTGCCATATTGGCAAAATTGGTAAACGTTTGTGTCCTTAATGTATTTTAACAAATCCTAAAGACAAAAGCTAAAAAATCGGCCAAAATCTGGACATATTCGGAACAGTAACAAATCCGGGACAAAGGTTGAAAAAAAAACAGTAAAAATCAGAGACTGTTCCGGAAAAATCGGGACGTCTGGTCACCTTATAATGTATAGTTATGTAGTCTTTGTGTGATACGTCTGAGACGAGTCTGCAGAATCTCGATTCTATGGATGATACTCTTTTCTGTTGTTAGGATACATATCTCATAGACATAACACATTATAGATATTAATAACAACGGTATTATTTTTTTTTTAATTCAAGCTAATATTCCAGCCTCCGTATATAGCATGTAATGAGAAGAGAACAACTTGAATATATTGTAACAACTGGAAAAATTGAGGGACGAAGAGATAGAGGGAAGCAAAGAGAAAAAATAACAGACAGCTTAAGAGAATGGCTTGGCAGAAGGTCAACAACAAATATGATAAATAGCTGCCGAAATCGAAAGTTGTGGAGAGACATGATCACCTACGCCAGCTGGCACGGTACTTGATGATGACGATGATGATGATATAGGCTTTACCTTTGCTGGTGTCGTTATGTCATTTCTATTCAAGCCAAGAAAACAGGAATTACAAATATTTTGATTTCCCGCGTTCCTCTATCCAAACACAGAGAACAACATGAGCGGTTCAATAAACTACATGGCTCACTTCACAAATAAGTATTTAGATCATCAAATATGGGATCATCATGCAATAGTGTTCTATATTTTATTCTTCTAGTCCATTTGTGCTCTGTGGTTTATCTAACAACCGACCTTATGATACTGCCATATGTGTTTACTCAGTTTGTTGTTACCTGTACCGAGCCAAGTGTCATTATTCCAATTTCTTTTTCTTTCTTGAATTGTGCAAATATGTACTAGAGTGAGAGTGAGTGTAAGGCTAACATTTTTTTTCTCTTTGTTGAATTGTGTAAATCTTTACTAGAGTGAGAGTGAGTGTAAGGCTAACGTTTCTTTTCTCTTTGTTGAATTGTGTAAATCTTTACTAGAGTGAGAGTGAGTGTAAGGCTAACGTTTCTTTTCTCTTTGTTGAATTGTGTAAATCTTTACTAGAGTGAGAGTGAGTGTAAGGCTAACATTTCTTTTCTCTTTGTTGAATTGTGTAAATCTTTACTAGAGTGAGAGTGAGTGTAAGGCTAACATTTCTTTTCTCTTTGTTGAATTGTGTAAATCTTTACTAGAGTGAGTGTAAGGCTAACATTTCTTTTCTCTTTGTTGAATTGTGTAAATCTTTACTAGAGTGAGAGTGAGTGTAAGGCTAACGTTTCTTTTCTCTTTGTTGAATTGTGTAAATCTTTACTAGAGTGAGAGTGAGTGTAAGGCTAGCATTTCTTTTCTCTTTGATGAATTGTGTAAATATGTACTAGGGTGAGTGTACAGCTCCATTTTCTTTTATTCCCCGTTACTTTCATCCCGCATTACCGAGGCTTCCCAATAAATACTGTTTGTGCAAGCTGTTTGTGCCTATTTCTGTAGGGCTCTATTGACAATTAATTCACATCCTCCTATCTTTGAGAAGGGGCTCTTTCTTTGTACACTTTACTTTGTTCTGGCTTGGATTGTGGTGATAGTAACCTGCACCTTACATGACACAATCCTGATTGAGTCTAAGTTTATGATACCAGTCTCATTTAAAGAATACAATTTATAAGTCCAATATTAAGAACTTAGTATTATAATTTTTTTTTCCCACTTGGAGCTGGCATAAAACATTGATCCCAAAACGGAAGAAGATGGCGCTACAATTTTGGCGGTCTTACGTGTCACGTGGTCCAAGGGGGATTAATAATAAAATGTTTGATATACAAATGTGCACATTTTTCTTGCATTTCATAAAAATAAAATAACATGGGACACCATTTCGAACGAAGTGTAGCTTACTGTCATCGGCTCTGTCAAATCTGAATATAGAAATTGTTCACATTTACGACTTTTAATGGAAGTGTTCAGTGGCTTATTTAATCCGTATCAAACCAACATTAAGAAGTTTAGTGTAAATGAAAAGGGAGGAGGTGGGGGGATTAATCCTTTACGCAATAAGGGCATAATGGAGATTTGACTATCGTCATATTTATGTATGACGTTGCAGCATCACGCCAGACCGATTTACTTTCCAATAGAACAATGTTTTGGTACGTATTTTAAAAGGTTAGGTAATCCCCTAAGCCGTTCAAGAAGGAAATAAAATGGTCACTTGAACACGTGACCCAAATAACCAGTGGAGGAAAGTACTGTTTCCTCTACTTCCGATATGAGAGTAAAATAATCGTGTATGTAGTTTTATTGTTCAACATGGTATCTTTGATCATTCAAGCACTTCTAGGGAACTCTAATGTTTCACGAAACCCCGAGTGAGAAACACTGACGCAAGCCTTTCGCTGCCCTGATAACAACGCAATGACCAATCAGGCGACAGGACGGATTATACTTGACTCCTTGTCAACAATGATTACACTGAAAAAAATGTTGCCTTCATTGCACGATTAAAGAAAAATGAAATGTCAGTGCGTGACCCGTGGAAATTGCAAATATATTCTTTCCTTTATTCTTTAATTCTGTTGTGCTTTCTACCGATAGGTGTCGCAGGCTTAAGTCAATTATGTGTGTTCTATCAAGGACACATACTGTGGCTTCGTACACAGTGATATTGTATTGCTGTATTATGTCGTAGAGCCAGTCTTAACATATGGATGTGAATCATGGACAATAGCACAACAGACAAGAAAATCACAGGAGTTTGTAGAAATGTGGTTTTACAGAAGAATGTTGAGAATACCATGGACAGCTAAGAAGAATACTGAAAATGTTCTGAAAGAGGCCAAAGCAAAAAGAGAGCTAATTTCCAATATTAGGAAGAAACAATCATAATTTTTTGGCCATGTAATGAGAAGATATCAACTGGAATATATTGTAACAACTGGGAACATTGAGGGACGAAGAGACAGAGAGAAGCAAAGAGAAAAAATAACAGACAGCTTAAGAGAATGGCTTGGCAGAAGGTCAACAACAGAAATGATAAATAACCGTCGAGATCAAAAGTTGTGGAGAGACATGATCACCTACGCCAGCAGGTCCGGTACTTGACGATTATGTCGTAAATTCCCTCAGTCCCTCTTCTTCTTGGTCTACCACCATATCTTGTTTGTTCCATTGTGTTGTTATAAGCTCTCGACGCTGGTGCTGATGGGTCATGCTCATTCCAATGTTCATGTTCAAACCACTTTCATCTTTGTCTCTCTAGGTATTCGGTTACTGGTAGAACTCCAATGGTGTTTCTTATTTCATTGTTCTTTCCATGATCTCTTCGTGTTTTGTTCACAGTTTTTCCGAGGCCTCTCATCTCACATGTTGTCAGTTTTCTTTAGTGATTTAGTCAGAGATCACGTATGACACTGGTAGCAACAACTTTCATTCTCCACCCGGATTGAATCAATCTATATTGAAAAAAAGAGGCTGTGTCAGAGAGAATAATAGTAGTGAAATTACAAGGAAGGTAAATATATGCAAATACATATTAAAAGACCTTAATTTTGAAAAGAACTGACTTATAAAGGACATCTTGTAGAGGAGATTAAAATACTACGGAATCGTCAAAACCCAACGTAGGTTGGAAAGAACAATAACGGAAGGCGTGGTTTCAAGAAGACGAGACAGAGGCAGAACAAGAAAAAGGTGATTTCAAAACATTACAGACCTTGAAAATGACAACAAAAGAAGTGGGAGATCTGGCTAGAGACAGAGATTCTTTTCACGTTTCAAAAGACACCAAACCATTTCACTAAAATATGAAAAGAAAGTGACAGAATTTTTTTTATTACATTTCAAATGATGAATTGTGAATATATTTATATAAATGTGTGTGCGTGTGCGTGATAGAGAGAGAGGGAGAGAGACAGAGACAGAGAGAGATTATCTCCGCAATAATTTAAGGAGGAATTAGTTTAATTTGTCTCCTTCTGCCTATATAATTCTATATGTTACTATAAATAGAGAGAGAGATAGAGAGAGAGAGAGAGATAGAGAGAGAGAGAGAGAGATAGAGAGAGAGAGAGAGAGATAGAGAGAGAGAGAGAGAGATAGAGAGAGAGAGAGAGAGAGAGAGAGAAAAGGTCATTAGTTTGAACACTTTTGCCATGGCAACCAGAGAATAGCGTAAATATTTCTCACACATATTGAAAGGGCGATAGCTGTCGTTGTACCCGTGCAGTAGGTTTCATCTCCATAGACATTGAATCATATTTATTATTAATAACGGCTCGAATTAACTCAGCTATATCACGGCAGACTGAATACAGTGGATGCTAGTACTCTGACGTTTAACTCACTGAGCTGGAATGTGATTGCGTTATGTACGCTGATAAAATATTAGTGGAGTCGTAGCCTCCGATGCCGGCTATAAATATCCGCCGCTGATAAACTGTCTTAATAGAATTCTTTATTCTTTAGTTCGAATTGGCGTCACCACAGTCGAGGCATTCCCATATCCGCCCTGCCGCTCGTTCCAACAACCATCGAAGTGTTCGTCAACTGATTGTTTTTTATCTGCAGTGATTGACAGTGTTGCCTTCTTTTCGCTGAGGATGCCAGTCCTGCCTTCGCTCTTCGTGCTGCGTTCCATCATTCCTTTGACATGTAGATTATCCTCAGCTTCCTTGTCGCCATCTTGTAAGAGGTGTTCGTTTAAAGCCCTCACAATGTCATAGGTGTCAAATTTTAAGGTTTCCTGCGCAATGGCAAACCCCGTCAACCTGTCAGCCCCTCACAGCCACCAACTCATGCGTGTCCAGCGCAATATTTACAAGTTAGGCTGTTGACAGGAGACATGTCAAGCAGGGCAATATTTACAAGTTAGGCTGTTGACAGGAGACATGTCAAGCAGGGCAATATTTACAAGTTAGGCTGTTGACAGGCGACATGTCGAGCAGGGCAATATTTACAAGTTAGGCTGTTGACAGGAGACATGTCGAGCAGGGCAATATTTACAAGTTAGGCTGTTGACAGGAGACATGTCAAGCAGGGCAATATTTACAAGTTAGGCTGTTGACAGGAGACATGTCAAGCAGGGCAATATTTACAAGTTAGGCTGTTGACAGGAGACATGTCAAGCAGGGCAATATTTACAAGTTAGGCTGTTGACAGGAGACATGTCAAGCAGGGCAATATTTACAAGTTAGGCTGTTGACAGGAGACATGTCAAGCAGGGCAATATTTACAAGTTAGGCTGTAGACAGAAGACATGTCGAGCAGGGCAATATTTACAAGTTAGGCTGTTGACAGGAGACATGTCGAGCAGGGCAATATTTACAAGTTAGGCTGTTGACAGGAGACATGTCGAGAAGGTGCACCAACTCCCTGCGGAGTGTATTTTGTCAGTGCTGCGAAGCCATGCTTTGTGAGTCAGTCTTGATGACCGCATGTGTTGTTGGTGCCTTAATGATCCATGTGATAGCTTCTGACAGACCACATTCTCCATGCGTGTGCTGGAGGTAGTAATCTTATAGGCTTCTCTAACTTTCTCATTAACTTTCCATTAGAATAGACAACAAAACCATAGCTGCTCCGTGCATCCTTGTCCAGGTTATTATAGGCTCACTTGTCCATATTTTTATATTACTCGTCATAGTTAAGTCTTGGTCTGCCTCTGCCTCTTTTACCTTGCATTGTCCTTTCCAAGATTGCTATTAGTGGGTCGTTGTGTCTTTTAACATGCCCCATAAATATCATTTGTCTTGTGTGAATTGTGTTTAGCAGTAGTTTTTTTTTAAGTTTGTAGTTGTTTTAAGACTTCATCCTTCCTTTTCTATTCTTTCTATCAAAAATCTTCCTATTCTTCTATAAACCCACATTTAAAAAGCTTCAATTTTCTGTTCCTGTGTTCTGTTACACCCCCCCCCCCCTTTTTCAGTCTCACAGAAAGTAGCATTAGTTATTTTGATATTTGTATCTCTTCGTTCGTTCGTTCGCTTTCGTCAGCTTTGACCTCTGACGAAGTCCCACCCACTCAATTTTGTGGGACTGAATTTTGCGTGTAAAGTCTGTTTTATCCCATTACAGGATGCCCCTCGCCATGCAGGCAGATTTACTCCGACTTCAGAGGTACTAATTTTTAGGGAATTAGTAAAACCCAGGTGTCCTCGCCAGGGTACGAACCCCGGCTGTTGCCGTGGTAAGCCAACCGCTTATCGATTGCGCTAACCGGACACCCTTTGTATCTCTTCTTCAAAGACCTTCCATATATCGTTCAAAGCTGCAATTAAACATTATACTCGTAGGATCAAGAAAACCATTAATTTATTTCGTGGGATCAAGAAAACCATTCATATTTATTTCGTGGGATCAAGAAAACCATTCATATTTATTGATCCAGTAATGCTTAAACACTTCAGCAGAGCTCTAGGGTTCAAATGTTCATCTGCTCTTAACTTCAAGTTAAACTACCCTTTTCATGTCTTCAAATAGCTCAGTGCAGATTTAGAAAGATTGCCATGTTTTTTATTCTACTTTCCTTCCTCATTTTTCTTTCAGCGACGAGAGGAGATATACGCTGCGGTCTTTTGTTCTTCTGTTCATCTCTGGTGCTGTTATGTTTCCTAGTATTTCTAATATTCCGTCGATTTATCTTTTTCGTGGCCGGACTTTGGGTCTGTTCTCGCAACGTTTACTGAAGGCTCGTTATGTTGTGTTTTGATCTTTCTGCTTTGTCACGAGGCCAACCCATTTTATCTGTTGTTTCTTTATATATTCCATGGCGGGGGTTATTCCTAGCTTTTTTCCTCAGTTCTGTTCTTAATTTCTGATCTTATCTCTCATGCTGTTTCCTGTCATTCGCCTAACACATTTCATCTCAGTAGAGGTTATTTTTCTCATTGTTCTTGTATCAAGGGTTCAGGACTGGTATTGGTAGCACAACGTTGGGATGAAGATTGTATTGTAAAGTTCCCGTTTCACCTCTGGAGTTATTTCCTTGTTGATCAATAATTGATAGCTGTTCTATGCTTTGACAAGCTTTGTTGATCTTGAGTATATTTCTGCTGTTTGTGAATTGTCGTTTGTCACTTGACTTCTTAGGTGTTTAAATTCCTCTACTTGTTTTAGTTGTCTGCCGTCTATAGTTATGCAGATATGCTGTTTCTCTTTTGCAATATTCATTACTTTTTTGCCACGTTTGCCACAGTCATGTTTGATAAACAGAATATGAGAAAGACAATTCCTTCTCATCATCATCATGTACCCTGCCGGTTGGCGTAGGCGATCATGTCCCTCCACAATCTTCTATCTACAGTGCATCGTATCAGTTCTGTTGTTGACTGTTTTCCATGCCATGACACCAAGCTATCCAGTATTTTCTCTCTTTGTCGTCCGCGATCTCTCTTTCCTTTTATTTTGCGAGTTGTAACTAAGTATTCCAACTTTCCTATTCTCATGATGTGCCCAAAAAATGTTGTTTGCTTCTTTCTGATGTTTTTTAAGAGCTCCCTTTTTGTGTTGGCTTCTTTGAGAACTTCCTCATTGGTCTTTTTATCTGTCCAGGGAACTTTCAACATTCTTCTGAGAAATCCCATCTCTGTGGCCTCTAATCGTCTTTTCATTTGTTTGTCTACTGTCCACGATTCGCTTCCATAGGTCAGAATTGGTTCTATATAGCACCGATGAACTCTCTTTCTCACTTTTATTGACATAGATTTGTTGCATAAGATATTTTTTATTTTCTGAAATGCTATTTCAAAAAATTTTTAATTTGATTTTTTTTAAATTTGAAAATTTAATTCCTTCTCAAATTAAGGATAAAAAGCACATTGTACATTTATCTTCGCGGTCGGCACCCAGAGAATGTTGATCGCTGCGTACAGTTACCTTTCTTTATTTATATTATTACACATTTGGCACCAAAAACCGTTTATTTATTTTTTTTATTGCAGAGTCATAAAATATGCGTTCACCAACCTTAGTATTCAGTTAATTTGAAAATATGTACTTCGGGGCCGTTAAAATCATATATATCTATACAGGAACACGTTGCAGTGCATTCTAGTTGAAAAAAAAGGTCACACGCATGTCTACATCCATGTACCAGACCGCGCGAATTACTCAGCTAATTTTATTTTCCAAATTTTCTTATAAAATTTATTTTTAAATGGTGATTTGGTAAGGAATCGCTCTATCATTGACCTTTATGTATCTTGCTGAATCTCACGTGTTCTGGTTTTTCTTTCAGTGACTTCTAATATCAAAGTATGTGAATTCAACTTTATCGAGGACACACTATAAAGCATAGATCTTGTGTCAAGTACAGAAAAGAACGTTTAACAGTTGGAAACTTAAAGAGCAAGATTTTTTAATGTAAGTATTTAATAAATGAAACTACTAACATCATTACAGTGATAACGAATTGTCATCTCATTCCAGTGCTATTAACATTAAACATGGATGCTGGATTCTTTTTTGAAAAAAAGTTCATGAAAAAAAATCATGGAAACTAAATGTGCCGAACACATGATAGAAGTCGGCCTCAAGGACAAAATTAGAACAAAAACATAAAGAAATTAATTAGTTCATCATTCATTAACATTTATTTAAAAACCAAAAATGAAATGATTTTGTAACGTGACAAGACAGAAACAAGTAATCACGTTACAAACAAACTATCAATGAACGATAGAATAGAGAACAGATGGAGAGAGGGTCTTTAAAAAAAAAAGAGATGGGTTTACACAACACCGGAAATATCCTGAAACGTTACAGTTGAAGAGACCAGTCAAAGAGCAAAAACCCGTAAATTATCTCTCTCCTCGGCTTTGAAAAGCAAACCACGAAGGGGAGAAAAAAAAGAATGTAAAAAAATATTAACCAACATTCTAAAATTACAGCAGAGACCCTCGTCAGTGCAATGGAGTCGCGCACTGTCTCTAGGTTTTCCTGCGTGACCAGCAAAGTGAAGTAACTCGTTTGTGTAATGATATTAGTTCACTTTGCAAGAACGATTTCTATTCATTGAGTTGAAAGTGTTAAATATATTTCACTGATTATTTATTTAGTGTGAACAATGTAACAGTTAAGTGGTGAGCTCTGGTTTCATTTCATAAAGCGTCTTTTCACGTCAGACTGGTAACACCAGACTAGAGCTCCTGAGTATACGAAAATATCATTTCCAAAAAGACTGCTTTTGCTTGAGCTCAGATAAAAGCAGCTTTCTAACCAAAAAAAAAAATGAAAAAGATACTGTGCAATCCATTTTTGACAATAGAAACCATAAAAATAGCTTTTAAACATTATGTAAAGCCAGTCTTAACATATGGATGTGAATCATAGACAATAGGACAACAGACAAGAAAATCTCTGGAGGCTGTAGAAATGTGGTTTTACAGAAGAATGTTGAGAATACCATAAACAGTTAAGAAGAGTAATGAAGATATTCTGAGAGGGGTGAAAGCAAAAAGAGAGTTAAGTTCCAATATTAGGAAGAAACAATCATAATTTGTGGCCATGTAATGAGAAGGGAACAGCTGGAATATATTGTGACAACTGGGAAAACTGAGGGGCGAAGAGACAGAGGGAAGCAAAGAGAAAAGATACCAGACAGCTTAAGAGAAGGGCTTGGCAGAAGGTCAACAACAGAAATGATAAATAACTGTTGAGGTCGAAAGTTGTGGAGAGACATGATTACCTACGCCAGCAGGCATAGTGCTTGATGACATTGATGATGATGATGAAAAACAGTTAACAGTAGTTTGTGTCGCGCAGCATTTAAGGCAAGATGGAATGTCATGTGCACCAAAATGCACAACATTTAAGGCAAGATGGAATGTCATGTGCACCAAAATGCACAACATTTAAGGCAAGATGGAATGTCATGTGCACCAAAATGCACAACATTTAAGGCAAGATGGAATGTCATGTGCACCAAAATGCACAACATTTAAGGCAAGATGGAATGTCATGTGCACCAAAATGCACAACATTTAAGGCAAGATGGAATGTCATGTGCACCAAAATGTACAACATTTAAGGCAAGATGGAATGTCATGTGCACCAAAATGCACAACATTTAAGGCAAGATGGAATGTCATGTGCACCAAAATGCACAACATTTAAGGCTGTGTGCTTTCATGGCGTCCAAAATGTGTAGATTTCGTTGTTATCATTCGTACCAAATGACGGCGGTTAGGACAGTTAATGTAGGTAGAATGGACGGTCGCTGGATGATATATACGGCACCAAAGAAAGACACGATGGAATGTCATACGCACCAAATGAAGACCGTTTGAGTGCCATGTATACAAAAATGTACAAGATTGATTGTTCGTGTTGTGTTTATATACCGCTAGAGAGTTGCATCACCAATTGTGACCTGGTGTTTATATACCGCTAGAGAGTTGCATCACCAATTGTGACGTTGTGTTTATATAACGCTAGAGTGTTGAATCACCAATTGTGACCTGGTGTTTATATACCGCTAGAGAGTTGCATCACCAATTGTGACTTTGTGTTTATATACCGCTAGAGAGTGCACCACCAATTGTGACTTTGTGTTTATATACCGCTAGAGAGTTGCATCACCAATTGTGACTTTGTGTTTATATACCGCTAGAGAGTTGCACCACCAATTGTGACTTTGTGTTTATATACCGCTAGAGAGTTACACCACCATCTGTGACCTGGTGTTTATATACCGCTAGAGAGTTGCACCACCATCTGTGACCTGGTGTTTATATACCGCTAGAGAGTTGCACCACCATATGTGACCTGGTGTTTATATACCGCTAGAGAGTTGCACCACCATCTGTGACCTGGTGTTTATATACCGCTAGAGAGTTGCACCACCAATTGTGACTTTGTGTTTATATACCGCTAGAGAGTTGCATCACCAATTGTGACCTGGTGTTTATATACTGCTAGAGAGTTACACCACCAATTGTGACCTGGTGTTTATATACCGCTAGAGAGTTGCATCACCAATTGTGACCTGGTGCTTATATACCGCTAGAGAGTTACACCACCATCTGTGACCTTGTTAATCATGACATCAAATGGGAGAGTTGGCCTTAGCCTCTGACGTGAACGAAATACTTTTAGATCTCTCACTTTTTCTGTTACTTAGAAGACATAAAACACTACAGACAACACTACAGACAACACTACAGACAACGATATAGACAACGATATCGACAACGATATAGACTAGACAACGATATAGACAACGATATAGATAACGATATAGACAACGATATAGACTAGACGACGATATAGACTAGACAACGATATAGACAACGATATAGACTACGATATAGACAACGATATAGACAACGATATAGACTAGACGACGATATAAACTAGACAACGATATAGACAACGATATAGACAACGATATAGACTACGATATAGACAACGATATAGACTAGACAACGATATAGACAACGATATAGACTAGAAAACGATATAGACAACCATATAGACAACAACGATATAGACAACGATATAGACAACGATATAGACAACGATATAGACTACGATATAGACTAGACAACGATATAGACAACGATATAGACTAGACAACGATATAGACAACAACGATATAGACAACGGTATAGACAACGATATAGACAACGAAAGGAATAACACATCTCTGAAGTAAGAGAGTTAATGACCATTAGTCAAACTCCAACAAATCCCCGTCTTTACTAACAGACAACATCACAACACTTCATATAATAATACTGACCCGCAAAATCAGTTATTTTGAATTCTACTAACAACTGCTAACAGTCATGATCTATATAATTTTACTGGGATTTATCTACCCCCTTTCACAGTCCGGTGTGAACAAAAATACTGTTCTCATACTTGATAACTTAAGTAACTCGTATAGGTTCTATGCTCTTCATTTAATTCATACTAACTCTACTCTATTTGAGATGTTACTGTCTTGTAGAAAGTTCTCACAGTCGACTCACAACCTCTCCAATGACAGGTGTGGATCTTCTAAGAGACCTGTCTAGATGTTTGCGTCCCTCGTCAACTATTCTTCCGGCTCCTTTTAGTCACACAGTGCTATTCATCACGCTTGTTTTTTTTGTTTTTTTTTGTCAAGGGGGTACTGTCTTTCCCGCGCTTTCGATCACATGGTACTGTCTTTCCTGTTCTTTTGATCACGTGGTTTATTTGTTTCAGACCTGAGTCCCAACGATCCCGCGATCTCCGAGTTAAACTGGTTCGACCTTGACCCTTTATCTTTGTCTTTAAAATGTTCAGTCGCGTTTCATCTTTACTAATAATTGTATATCAGTTATGTCCTTTCACCGTAACAAAAACACCATAATAAAAACACCCCAACAAAAACACCATAACAAAAACACCATAATAAAAATAGCGTACCATTTTCTCTCTTTTCGGTGTACACTTTGACAAGTTTGCTAGGAACAACAACAGATGTGTACACAAGCTATAATTTATTCATACACTATTAATCTATTTCATTAAATTCTTACTAATCTTACTGAAGCTAAGTAGAATTCCATCTATGTAAAGGTATAGTTGATGGTACATGTCTGTTGTTCTGTCACACCGACGAAGACCTTTGGTCGAAACGTTTATTATTCTGTGCTGTCTCCTCTTCAGTAAAGCTGCCTCATACGTTTGTATGTTTATTTTTCTACATTTCATCAAACTTTACAGCAACTCGCACGAAGTTGTGCGATATTATATTTTTATATCCCTTACTTTCCATTTATTTCTTTAAATAATGTTCTTAATCTTTAATTCTTCCGACTGCTTCTGACTCTCTTTTAAGCACATGCCTAGTATAGCATCATTATCAATCTATTATTATATAGGAACAAAGAGGGTACGAACAATATTGTTCTGGCTATAGGATATTAAAAATAAAGTACTTAAATGTTGTTGACCCCAATATATGACCCCAAAAAGATGAGAAAGTATATGCAGTTAAAAGAACGAAGACAAGTTATATAAATATAAATCAACACATGCACTGAAACAATAAACAAAAACCACATACGTAATACACTTGAACATATACTCACCATTCTAAAACGTATTCCATGTCGCTCGCGCATTCAAGTAAATAGATCTAACTCAACACTGCCTCTAAAACTGCCTTGTATTATTGCTCTGAGAAATTGTTTATGTTAAGCTAGACTTACTGCACTATTTTAGTCATTTCTCCGTGACATCATTGCCTACAGTATTTCGTAAAAACAGGACACACACAATAAATGTGCAGCATCGTTATAATATAGTCACTGACACTTTTCTCATGAATACTTTGTACTTGCACAGTTGTATTCGTTTCTGAAATATAATTATGATGTTAATCGGATTACTGTTAACACCCTTATTTTAGTGCATCTCGTTCATACATCGTCTTATTTATGGCACATGCACTTGGATATATGATTATGTCGCTATATCAATTGTGGTTTAAAACACATTATTGATAATATAATTACTACAAAAAATAGTGTATAATTGATTATTGCATTGTTTATTAGTAATACTTCTACAATTGTGACAGTGGCGTAGTGATGTGAGATTTCTTTTTCCTTCGAAGTATACAGCATAGTATGTAATAGTTTATACATTTTATATTTTTGCTTGACGTCATTCGTAGTATACAGCATAGTATTTGTTATTATATATTTTTGCTTGACGTCATTCGTAGTATACAGCATAGTGTTTGTTATTTTATATTTTTGCTTGACGTCATTCGTAGTATACAGAAGTAGTATACAAGGGTGTAACTAAGTCGCATTTGACCCGTAAATTAACAAAGATATATAGTAGGCGCGCGGCGCGCCTAATGTACATGAGAGACAGGGGGAGTTAACCGTGACATTTCGTGTCGGGATGTTGACCTCTAGTCCCGGTGACCTGTTTATGTCTGGTGTGTCCTGGCTTTGGAGTTCTTGATCGACAGTGACAGGTTAGTAGATTATACAACATCAATGAAAAACAATCAATATAAAAGAGAAGACAAAGATATATTTTATTCTTTTATTATCTCAATAGGTGTATAACATACAGTGGATATTATATAACATTACAAAAACATTCAGTACATTGAGTAAATATATAGTACATGGATAACATTTATTTATAGCTAGGTAGTTGGGCGGCTGCTTAGATTTGTGTCATCGATGAATCATAATGGGTGATACTGTTAGAGATTCCTGGTTAGGCTAAGCTGGTAGTGTAAAGAGTTAAATATCTAGAGGCGTAGTCGAGACGTTATCAGCAGCTACCTTTCTTTTTATATAGAAATAGGAAAGAGCATTTCTTGTTTGACTGTAGGAAAATATGGAATTATTTAAGACTTTGAAACCTACATTTTTCCCACCCTTAGCCTTTTGCGTCGCGAGAACCTCTAAAAACATATCTTTATCTAATTTGTTGTGTTGCTTGCTTAGCCCTTTACAACTGATTTTATCGTAATCCCCACTACAATGGTACGTCTTACTACATAAGCTAACAAGAGCTGTCCCTTCGTACTCTAGTTTAAAAAGCCCAGGCGTTCGTTTGGTGTACGCTTTAATACCCTTACAGTTTATACATTCTGTTTTGCTAGTATGTTCATCGCAGCAATGGGTGTATGGAGGTCGCCTAGTGTGTAATAAGGGCTGTATAAGGGTCGGCTAGTATGTCGTGATGGGTGTACGGAGGTCGTCTAGTGTGTAATATCGGGTGTATAGAGGGCGTTTAGTGTGTCATGATGGTTGTATAGGGGTCGTCTAGTGTGTCATGATGGTTGTATAGGGGTCGTCTTGTGTGTCATGATGGTTGTATAGGGGTCGTCTAGTGTGCCGTGATGGGTCAATGGAGGTCGGCTAGTATGTCGTGATGGGTGTACGGAGGTCGTCTAGTGTGTCATATTGGGTGTATAGAGGGCGTTTAGTGTGTCATGATGGTTGTATAGGGGTCGTCTAGTGTGTCATGATGGTTGTATAGGGGTCGTCTAGTGTGCCATGATGGGTACATGGAGGTCGGCTAGTATGTCGTGATGGGTGTACGGAGGTCGTCTAGTGGGGTATGATGGTTGTATGGAGGTCGTCTAGTGTGTCATATCGGGTGTATAGAGGGCGTCTAGTGTGTCATGATGGGTGTATGTAGGTCGTTTAGTGTATCGTGAGGGGTGTATGGAGGTCGTCTACTGTGTCGTGAGGGGTGTATGGAGGTCATCTGGTGTGGTATGTGGGGTGTATGGAGGTCATCTAGTGTGATATAAGGCTGTATGCCGGGCGTCTAGTGTGGCATGAGGGCTGTATGGCGGTTGTCTGGTATATCATACTTTAATCAACCAATAAGAAAAATGAAGGAACATTACATTCAACATTACTTATCTTAACTACTTTACATCAATACAGTTGAATAACGTGTTATCGTTAAGTCTTACCATACTTTAAGAGAAAACATTCAAACTCACAGCGTAAAATATAGTCTCAATCATCTACACCGAATATAACCTGTTATCGATAAGCCTTAACATACGTTAAGAGAAAACAAGCCAACTTACGGTGCAAAACTCCGCTAGTGTGAACAGTAACTTTCCTTGAATCAACCAAACTTATAACGCCGTCTAGTTTAAATATAACCTGGTAAGAAATGAATAAATTAGCCAATCAGCGAGTGACTATGCCAACATCGCTTGATATCGGGATTAACCAATCAGAAAAGAGTATTAACATAGGAGGCGGGGCGAAGAAATGGCTGACAGGTGGATTAACCAATCAGAAAAGCGCGTTAGCCCAAGCGTAGGTAGTGGCTGTCGGGTCAGCAGTGGGGGAAAAATGCGGGGTGGTGGGTTACTTGAACTCGTTTTGACCCCTGAGGCAATTCCAGAAGAGTTCTATGACCTCATTTTGACCGCTGAAGGCTTTAATACCAAGGTTTCCCACTTCAACGAACGACATACATCATTAAAGGTGATTACTTCAGCTCTTAGACTTTGGAGTTCCATATCTTTATCACTTCAACGAATGACAGACAACAGTAAAGATGATCATTTCAGGTAAGAAAACTTAGTTCCAAACCCTAAAATTTTGGTTCATACTCACAAAGTTGAACACAAACTCTACAAATTTAGGCCCAAAGTGATACTAGTTCGACACGACAGTCGTAAATGTTATATGCAAAGTCCAAAAGTTTGTCAAAAAGACAACCCAAACTCAAAATAGTTAGATGCAAAGCTCAAAAATGTATATGCAAAGTCCAAAAAGTTACTCCAAAAGACAACTAATATAACACTTAACCCCAAAATTTCGTCTCATAACCAAAAAGTTGAACTCAAAACCCTAAAAATTTAGTCCCAAAGTGATACTAGTTCGACACAAAAGTCGTAAATGTTATATACAAAGTCTAAAAGTTTGTCAAAAAGACAACCCAAACTCAAAATAGTTAGACACAAAGCCCAACAATTTATATGCAAAGTCCAAAAAGTTACTCCAAAAGACAACTAATGTAACACTTAACCCCAACATTTCTACTCATAGTCACAAACTTTGATGCAAAACCCTAACAATTTAGTCCCAAAGTGATACTAGTTCGACACGACAGTCGTAAATGTTATATGCAAAGTCCAAAAGTTTGTCAAAAAGACAACCTTAACTCAAAATAGTTAGACACAAAGCCCAACAATTTATATGCAAAGTCTAAAAAGTTACTCCAAAAGACAACTAATGTAACACTTAACCCCAAAATTTCGTCGCATAACCAAACAGTTGAACTCAAAAGCCTAAAAATTTAGTCCCAAAGTGATACTAGTTCGACACAAAAGTCGTAAATGTTTATGCAAAGACCAAAAGTTTGTCAAAAAGACAACCCAAACTCAAAATAGTTAGACACAAAGCCCAACAATTTATATGCAAAGTCCAAAAAGTTACTCCAAAAGACAACTAATGTAACACTTAACCCCAACATTTCGTCGCATAACCAAACAGTTGAACTCAAAAGCCTAAAAATTTAGTCCCAAAGTCGTAATTGTTCGACACGAAAGTCGTAAATGTTATATGCAAAGTCCAAAAGTTTGTCAAAAAGACAACCTAAACTCAAAATAGTTAGACACGAAAGGTCAAAAAAAATATATGCAAAGTCCAAAATGTTACGTCAAAAGACAACTAATATAACAACAAGCCCTAAAATTTCGTCGCGTAACCAAAAAGTTGAACTCAAAACCCTACAAAATTTAAACCCAAAGGCAAAATAGTTAGACACGAAAGACCAAATAGTTATATTCAAAGTCCAAAAGTTTGTCAAAAAGACAACCCAAACTCAAAAGTTTGTCAAAAAGACAACCCAAACTCAAAATAGTTAGACATGAAAGGTCAAAAAGGTATACTCAAAGTCCAAAATGTTACTTCAAAAGACAACTAATATAACAAGCCCCAAAACTTCGTCTCATAACCAAAAAGTTGAACTCAAAACCCTAAAAAGTGTCCACTTATCAACCAAAGTCTTTAATACAGCTGAGAAAACCCTAATAAATAATTACAATTTACTAAAAAGGTTGCCCTTGATGATAGTTGCGACTGTGTCTAAATCATTATTGAAAATATTCATAGAACTCTAGTAAAAACCAAACACTCTAAAACACCACATTGAAAGAATGAACTTAAAGTTCACGACCCTGTCACAACTCTGCTAAGAAAAGTACTGCAAAGCATGAAAGTTATGTCCCCTGCTATAACTCTACTAAACGAAAGTATTACCAAACACGTAGGTTACACTCCTACCATAACCCACTAAGAAAAACAAGATTTTGCTTAAAATACCACATTTATGATTGTTACGCCCCTTGTCCCTTTATGAGGGGACGCCCATGAAACTGTTAGAAATAGTAAATTTAACCTAGTGGCATACCCCAGATGTTATATTAGACACCCCCATAGCAAAAATTTACTTAAAACTCACTTTTATGGTGGTTACCCCCATACCCATTTTTGGCGGTTACGCCCATGAAACTGTTAAAAATAGTAAATTTAACATCTAGACATACCCCAAACTTTATATTAAGCATCCCCGTATCAAGAATTTACATAAAAACAACTTTTGAAATTACTACCCCTGTACCCATTTTTGGCGGTTACGCCCATGAAACTGTTAAAAATAGTAAATTTAACAGCTAGACATACCCCAAACTTTATAATAAACATCCCCGTATCAAGAATTTACATAAAAACAACTTTTAAAATTACTACCCCTGTACCCATTTTTGGCGGTTACGCCCATGAAACTGTTAAAAATAGTCAATTTAACCTCTAGACATACCCCAAACTTCATTTTAATCATCCCTGTATCAAGAATTTACATAAAAACAACTTTTGAAATTTCTACACATGTACCCATTTTTGGCGGTTACGCCCATGAAACTGTTAAAAATAGTCAATTTAACATCTAGACATACCCCAAACTTTATATTAACCATCCCCGTATCAAGAATTTACATAAAAACAACTTTTGAAATTACTACCCCTGTACCCATTTTTGGCGGTTTCGCCCATGAAACTGTTAAAAATAGTCAATTTAACATCTAGACATACCCCAAACTTTATATTAACCATCCCCGTATCAAGAATTTACATAAAAACAACTTTTGAAATTACTACCCCTGTACCCATTTTTGGCGGTTACGCCCATGAAATCGATAAAAAATTGAAATTTAACCTCTAGACATACCCCAAACTTTATATTAACCATCCCCATATCAAGAATTTACATAAAAACAAAGTTTGAAATTACTACCCCTGTACCCATTTTTGGCGGTTACGCCTATGAAACTGTTAAAAATAGTCAATTTAACATCTAGACATACCCCAAACTTTATATTAAGCATCTCCGTATCAAGAATTTACATAAAAACAACTTTTGAAATTACTACCCCTGTACCCATTTTTGGCGGTAACGCCCATGAAATCGATAAAAAATTGAAAGTTAACCTATTGGTATACCTCAAACATAATATTTGACACGCCCATGTATCAAATTTACCTGAAAAATCAATCAAAAATTAGTAGTATAGATCTAGTGATTGACCGGGAAGACTCTCATATAAGAAAAAACGGCACCAAAAAATGTGCTTCCATGTGAGGGTAGACTATTTATATAAGGATTTAGGTGCTTCTGGAAGCACATTCACCCGTCCTATCACTAGATCTATACTACTAATTTTTGATTGATTTTTCAGGTAAATTTGATACATGGGCGTGTCAAATATTATGTTTGAGGTATACCAATAGGTTAACTTTCAATTTTTTATCGATTTCATTGGCGTTACCGCCAAAAATGGGTACAGGGGTAGTAATTTCAAAAGTTGTTTTTATGTAAATTCTTGATACGGAGATGCTTAATATAAAGTTTGGGGTATGTCTAGATGTTAAATTGACTATTTTTAACAGTTTCATAGGCGTAACCGCCAAAAATGGGTACAGGGGTAGTAATTTCAAACTTTGTTTTTATGTAAATTCTTGATATGGGGATGGTTAATATAAAGTTTGGGGTATGTCTAGAGGTTAAATTTCAATTTTTTATCGATTTCATGGGCGTAACCGCCAAAAATGGGTACAGGGGTAGTAATTTCAAAAGTTGTTTTTATGTAAATTCTTGATACGGGGATGGTTAATATAAAGTTTGGGGTATGTCTAGATGTTAAATTGACTATTTTTAACAGTTTCATGGGCGAAACCGCCAAAAATGGGTACAGGGGTAGTAATTTCAAAAGTTGTTTTTATGTAAATTCTTGATACGGGGATGGTTAATATAAAGTTTGGGGTATGTCTAGATGTTAAATTGACTATTTTTAACAGTTTCATGGGCGTAACCGCCAAAAATGGGTACATGTGTAGAAATTTCAAAAGTTGTTTTTATGTAAATTCTTGATACAGGGATGATTAAAATGAAGTTTGGGGTATGTCTAGAGGTTAAATTGACTATTTTTAACAGATTCATGGGCGTAACCGCCAAAAATGGGTACAGGGGTAGTAATTTTAAAAGTTGTTTTTATGTAAATTCTTGATACGGGGATGTTTATTATAAAGTTTGGGGTATGTCTAGCTGTTAAATTTACTATTTTTAACAGTTTCATGGGCGTAACCGCCAAAAATGGGTACAGGGGTAGTAATTTCAAAAGTTGTTTTTATGTAAATTCTTGATACGGGGATGCTTAATATAAAGTTTGGGGTATGTCTAGATGTTAAATTTACTATTTTTAACAGTTTCATGGGCGTAACCGCCAAAAATGGGTATGGGGGTAACCACCATAAAAGTGAGTTTTAAGTAAATTTTTGCTATGGGGGTGTCTAATATAACATCTGGGGTATGCCACTAGGTTAAATTTACTATTTCTAACAGTTTCATGGGCGTCCCCTCATAAAGGGACAAGGGGCGTAACAATCATAAATGTGGTATTTTAAGCAAAATCTTGTTTTTCTTAGTGGGTTATGGTAGGAGTGTAACCTACGTGTTTGGTAATACTTTCGTTTAGTAGAGTTATAGCAGGGGACATAACTTTCATGCTTTGCAGTACTTTTCTTAGCATAGTTGTGACAGGGGCGTGAACTTTAAGTTCATTCTTTCAATGTGGTGTTTTAGTGTGTTTGGTTTTTACTAGAGTTCTATGAATATTTTCAATAATGATTTAGACACAGTCGCAACTATCATCAAGGGCAACCTTTTTAGTAAATTGTAATTATTTATTAGGGTTTTCTCAGCTGTATTAAAGACTTTGGTTGATAAGTGGACACTTTTTAGGGTTTTGAGTTCAACTTTTTGGTTATGAGACGAAGTTTTGGGGCTTGTTGTTATATTAGTTGTCTTTTGAAGTAACATTTTGGACTTTGAGTATACCTTTTTGACCTTTCGTGTCTAACTATTTTGAGTTTAGGTTGTCTTTTTGACAAACTTTTGGACTTTGCATATAACATTTACGACTTTCGTGTCGAACAATTACGACTTTGGGACTACATTTTTAGGCTTTTGAGTTCAACTGTTTGGTTATGCGACGAAATGTTGGGGTTAAGTGTTACATTAGTTGTCTTTTGGAGTAACTTTTTGGACTTTGCATATAAATTGTTGGGCTTTGTGTCTAACTATTTTGAGTTTGGGTTGTCTTTTTGACAAACTTTTGGTCTTTGCATAAACATTTACGACTTTTGTGTCGAACTAGTATCACTTTGGGACTAAATTTTTAGGCTTTTGAGTTCAACTGTTTGGTTATGCGACGAAATTTTGGGGTTAAGTGTTACATTAGTTGTCTTTTGGAGTAACTTTTTAGACTTTGCATATAAATTGTTGGGCTTTGTGTCTAACTATTTTGAGTTAAGGTTGTCTTTTTGACAAACTTTTGGACTTTGCATATAACATTTACGACTGTCGTGTCGAACTAGTATCACTTTGGGACTAAATTGTTAGGGTTTTGCATCAAAGTTTGTGACTATGAGTAGAAATGTTGGGGTTAAGTGTTACATTAGTTGTCTTTTGGAGTTACTTTTTGGACTTTGCATATAAATTGTTGGGCTTTGTGTCTAACTATTTTGAGTTTGGGTTGTCTTTTTGACAAACTTTTAGACTTTGTATATAACATTTACGACTTTTGTGTCGAACTAGTATCACTTTGGGACTAAATTTTTAGGGTTTTGAGTTCAACTTTTTGGTTATGAGACGAAATTTTGGGGTTAAGTGTTATATTAGTTGTCTTTTGGAGTAACTTTTTGGACTTTGCATATACATTTTTGAGCTTTGCATCTAACTATTTTGAGTTTGGGTTGTCTTTTTGACAAACTTTTGGACTTTGCATATAACATTTACGACTGTCGTGTCGAACTAGTATCACTTTGGGCCTAAATTTGTAGAGTTTGTGTTCAACTTTGTGAGTATGAACCAAAATTTTAGGGTTTGGAACTAAGTTTTCTTACCTGAAATGATCATCTTTACTGTTGTCTGTCATTCGTTGAAGTGATAAAGATATGGAACTCCAAAGTCTAAGAGCTGAAGTAATCACCTTTAATGATGTATGTCGTTCGTTGAAGTGGGAAACCTTGGTATTAAAGCCTTCAGCGGTCAAAATGAGGTCATAGAACTCTTCTGGAATTGCCTCAGGGGTCAAAACGAGTTCAAGTAACCCACCACCCCGCATTTTTCCCCCACTGCTGACCCGACAGCCACTACCTACGCTTGGGCTAACGCGCTTTTCTGATTGGTTAATCCACCTGTCAGCCATTTCTTCGCCCCGCCTCCTATGTTAATACTCTTTTCTGATTGGTTAATCCCGATATCAAGCGATGTTGGCATAGTCACTCGCTGATTGGCTAATTTATTCATTTCTTACCAGGTTATATTTAAACTAGACGGCGTTATAAGTTTGGTTGATTCAAGGAAAGTTACTGTTCACACTAGCGGAGTTTTGCACCGTAAGTTGGCTTGTTTTCTCTTAACGTATGTTAAGGCTTATCGATAACAGGTTATATTCGGTGTAGATGATTGAGACTATATTTTACGCTGTGAGTTTGAATGTTTTCTCTTAAAGTATGGTAAGACTTAACGATAACACGTTATTCAACTGTATTGATGTAAAGTAGTTAAGATAAGTAATGTTGAATGTAATGTTCCTTCATTTTTCTTATTGGTTGATTAAAGTATGATATACCAGACAACCGCCATACAGCCCTCATGCCACACTAGACGCCCGGCATACAGCCTTATATCACACTAGATGACCTCCATACACCCCACATACCACACCAGATGACCTCCATACACCCCTCACGACACAGTAGACGACCTCCATACACCCCTCACGATACACTAAACGACCTACATACACCCATCATGACACACTAGACGCCCTCTATACACCCGATATGACACACTAGACGACCTCCATACAACCATCATACCCCACTAGACGACCTCCGTACACCCATCACGACATACTAGCCGACCTCCATGTACCCATCATGCACACTAGACGACCCCTATACAACCATCATGACACACTAGACGACCCCTATACAACCATCATGACACACTAAACGCCCTCTATACACCCAATATGACACACTAGACGACCTCCGTACACCCATCACGACATACTAGCCGACCTCCATTGACCCATCACGGCACACTAGACGACCCCTATACAACCATCATGACACACTAGACGATCCCTATACAACCATCATGACACACTAAACGCCCTCTATACACCCAATATGACACACTAGACGACCTCCGTACACCCATCACGGCACACTAGACGACCCCTATACAACCATCATGACACACAAGACGACCCCTATACAACCATCATGACACACTAGACGACCCCTATACAACCATCATGACACACTAAACGCCCTCTATACACCCGATATGACACACTAGACGACCTCCGTACACCCATCACGACATACTAGCCGACCCTTATACAGCCCTTATTACACACTAGGCGACCTCCATACACCCATTGCTGCGATGAACATACTAGCAAAACAGAATGTATAAACTGTAAGGGTATTAAAGCGTACACCAAACGAACGCCTGGGCTTTTTAAACTAGAGTACGAAGGGACAGCTCTTGTTAGCTTATGTAGTAAGACGTACCATTGTAGTGGGGATTACGATAAAATCAGTTGTAAAGGGCTAAGCAAGCAACACAACAAATTAGATAAAGATATGTTTTTAGAGGTTCTCGCGACGCAAAAGGCTAAGGGTGGGAAAAATGTAGGTTTCAAAGTCTTAAATAATTCCATATTTTCCTACAGTCAAACAAGAAATGCTCTTTCCTATTTCTATATAAAAAGAAAGGTAGCTGCTGATAACGTCTCGACTACGCCTCTAGATATTTAACTCTTTACACTACCAGCTTAGCCTAACCAGGAATCTCTAACAGTATCACCCATTATGATTCATCGATGACACAAATCTAAGCAGCCGCCCAACTACCTAGCTATAAATAAATGTTATCCATGTACTATATATTTACTCAATGTACTGAATGTTTTTGTAATGTTATATAATATCCACTGTATGTTATACACCTATTGAGATAATAAAAGAATAAAATATATCTTTGTCTTCTCTTTTATATTGATTGTTTGTCAATGATGTTGTATAATCTACTAACCTGTCACTGTCGATCAAGAACTCCAAAGCCAGGACACACCAGACATAAACAGGTCACCGGGACTAGAGGTCAACATCCCGACACGAAATGTCACGGTTAACTCCCCCTGTCTCTCATGTACATTAGGCGCGCCGCGCGCCTACTATATATCTTTGTTAATTTACGGGTCAAATGCGACGTAGTTACACCCTTGTATACTACTTACAGAATAGTATTTGTTATTTTATATTTTTGCTTGACGTCATTCGTAGTATACAGAATAGTATTTATTATTTTATATTTTTGCTTGACGTCATTCGTAGTATACATAATATTATTCATTATTTTATAAATCTTATATTATTTGTGCATGTCGTCATTCAAACTGTTACATTCTCGTAGAACAATATGTACAAGTTTGCACCTGCCATACAAAGTTGCAAGGGCCAATAAAAAATACAAAGAGCGGCCGTTGTTGTTTTACCGCGATAAAATAAATGACATGCGTTGATTTCTATTTGGAACAATCAAGCTTATTCGTTTGTATGTTTAACAATCACTGATTTCAAAAGAAGGTGGCCTTAAGTGCCTAGATCTTTCTAAATCGAAGAACTCATATTCTACCTGAAAATGTAAAATAATCTTTAGCGTTCATCATCATTATCAAGTACCATGCCTGCTGGTGTAGGTGATCATGTCTCTCCACAACTTTCAATCTTGACAGTTATTTATCATTTCTATTTTTGACCATCTGCCAAGCCATTCTCTTAAGTTGTCTGGTATTTTTTCTCTTTGTCTCCCAATATCTCTCCGTCGCTCAATATTCCCACTTGTCGCAATATATTCCAGTTGTTCTCTTATTACATGTTAAAAAGTGATGATTGTCTCCTCCTAATATTGGAAATTAGCTCTCTTTTTTTCCTTGGCATCTTTCAGAACGTTCTCATTACTCTTCTTAACTGTCCATGGTATTCTCAACATTCTTCTGTAGAACCATATTTCTACAGTCTCAAGTGATTTTCTTGTCTATTGTCCTATAGTCCATGATACACATCCATATGCTTAGACTGAATCTACATAACGTTTAAGAACTATTTTTTCTTTTTCTACTGTCAAAAATGGATTGCACAGTATCTTCCTATTTTTTTTTTTGGAAAGCTGCTTTTGCCTGAACCATTCTGCATCTCACCTCTGTTGTACATCTACCGTCTGAGGTTAACATTGTTCCCAGATATTTTAATTTATTTACTTGTTTTGATATTGCTCCAGTTGTCTTTATTGTGCTTTGCGGTGATGTCTTTTCCTTTGTTGCTACCATTACTTCTATCTTTTTGCTATTAAGGCTGAGTCCTTTATTTTAGTCCTTTAGCGTAAACAATCAATAAAGTAGAATATTCACTCATGATTGGGTTACAAATAAATAGTTAGAAAACAATAAACCTCCAACCATCATTGAAACAATTCTTTCTGCTGTACTTGGCCGAAACGTCGAATTTTGTTTTGTTAATTACCACGTAAAGCTCTAACCATACCATTTTTTTCTTCCTTTTTTCAACAAAAAATGGTTTTGTTTCAGCTGTTTTAACCCCGACCACTTCTCCATCTCATCGAGCCTCTTTAAAAAAACCTTAAGTGGACATATATGTGTTGTATTGTGGTTTGCCGCAGGCTGAGTTATCTACTCCATTTGATCTTATATTTCCGACTTCAGCATGGCTGTATGATTGCTTTCCTTTTCCGATCCTTACATGAGAATCCAAATAAAAATAAGTTATTTTTGCTCATAGGCAGCGAATACGTATTGTTTTTTAACATATAAACTGTACACCCGTAACATGTCAACAAAAATATAAACGATTTATTCTTCTATTTTATTTTGAGTATTTACTAAGACCTTTATTTTAAATATAGCACGCGAATGTAGACAGCTAAAATATTGCGGACATACGATAAAATGTATTTTGAAAATCGTAAATTTAGCTATTTAATTTAACACGGGAGGCTTCTATTTCGCAAGTTATATTTTCGAGTTTAGTTCGTCAAACAAACGATACGTTATAGAGCAAGAGAAGAAGCAGAATAGAAAATGAAACGCGATCTAGTCTTTAGCATAGCAAACTATTGATATCAATCTGAGCTTTAGTAGAAAAACATCACAACTGCTGTCACATATAATTTTATATTCTCCTCATTATGTTAAAACTATAATTTCTTATGTTTCTTCCTGGTACACTTACGTTTATTGTAGGAAGTAATATGTTTAATATTAGTGATTGAAAAGTATTTTTAGCACCAAAAGTGTTAAATGCGTCGATTGCTAAATTGTCTTATATAAAGCATTAACCTTTTATCGACATGGCGTTATCACAAACATTCATTAAAATCATCATCATCAAGTACCGGGACTGCTGGCGTAGGTGATCATGTCTCTCAACAATTTTCGATCTGGACAGTTATTTATCATTTCTGTTGTTGACCTTCTGCCAAGCCATTCTCTTAAGCTGTCTGGTATTTCTTCTCTTTGCTTTCCTCCAACTCTTCGTCCCTCAATTTTCCCAGTTTGTCACAATATATTCTAGTTGTTCTCTTCTCATTACATGGCCAAAAATGATGATTGTTTCTTCCTAATATTGGAAATTAGTTATATTTTTGATTTGACTTCTTTCAGAACGTTTTCATTGCTCTTCTTAGCTGTCCATGGTATTCTCAACATTCTTCTGTAAAACCACATTTCTATAGACTCCAGTGATTTTCTTGTTTGTTGTCCTATTGTCCATGATTCACATCCATATGTTAAGACTGACTCTACATAACATTTAAGAGCTCTTTTTCTTGTTTCGATTGTCAAAATGGATTGCATAGTACCTTCCTCATCGTTTGGAAAGCTACTTTTACCTGAGCCATTCTGCATCTCACCTCTTTTTTCATTAAATTAGCAAACGTAAATATTGATTGTGGGACACAACATGGAACCATGCACAGAAAATATAAATTTGAAAGATGGTTTGAAGAATTGTAGTTAAAATATGACTTTGAGTAGCTGCGTCATGGATATCCGTGATCCTCTATAATTTACTGCACATCCTATATACAGGGATTTGTGAGTACAACCTACATCCTATGTCATGAAACTTATCTAATCCCAGACTGCCTATTTTACATTGCAAAAACAACAGCAAAAAATAGTTTCTGTCGCACATAGATAGAAGAAAAAGGAATAACCGAGAGCTCTAAAAGTTGAAACGCTGTTACTTAATAAAAAAAAGTAAAGTGCCCCATCACGCCATGTGGCGTATAGTGAAGATGGTATTAGTGACCATAATTTTTACAGACCTTTTGCACATGATTTTTTGGGGTAATGTGGTCGGTATTACGCCCGTGCCGCTTTACTTTCCCAGAAAAAAATCCGGCACCCACTTAAGGCTGGGTGAACATGGAAGCCGTCGATCAGGATCGAATTCTAACTCTTGTCCTTTGTAGTCCAGTTCACTAACCACTGTGCTATCGCAGCTTCCTGTCACTTATTAAATCACATTTTAGTATTTTATTCACTCCCCTGCTGTTATTTTCCCACATTATGAGATTTTTCTTCCTCTTCTTGTAACTGTGGTCATCATCATTATGTGTCATACATGTTGGCGTAGGTGATCATGTCCTTCCACAATCTTCTATCTACAGTGCATCGTATCAATTATGTTGTTGACTGTTTTCCATGCTATGACACCAAGTTATCCAGTATCTTCTCTCTTTGTCGTCCGCGATCTCTCTTACCCTCTATTTTGCCAGTTGTAAACAAGTATTCCAATTTTCCTTTTCTCATGATGTGCCCAAAAAATGTCGATTGTTTCTTTCTGTTGTTTCTTAGGAGCTCTCTTTTTGAGTCAGCCTCTTTGAGAATTTCCTTGTTGGTCTTTTTAGCTGCCCATGGAACTTTCAACATTCTTCTGAGAAATCCCATCTTTATGGCCTGTGATCGTCTTTTCATTTGCTTATTTACTGTCCATGATTCGCTTCCATTGGTCAGAATTGGTTCTATAAAGCACCGATGAACACCTCCTTCTCACTTCTATTGATATCGATTTGTTGCACAAGATGTTCTTTAATTTAACTGTGGTAGCAGTCCCAAATAACAACCGTACCACAACTCACTATGAGCACTAGAATGTACACAATCTGTAACGTAATTAGCTAAAAATGTATAAACTTTCGTGGTAATGAATTCATAATTCCTCTTTTATTATCTGCTGCTCTTCTTTAGATACGAAAGTTATCACTCCAGCACTAACAAAAACTCACGCGATAATCAACCAACACAGATATCTGTCCGGAAATTATGTGTTCGTTGAAGCAAAAAAAAAGCTCGAGACGACGACGAGGGCTACTCAAGAACAGATGGCTAACTCACGACACAATCTCTCCACGACTAGGGCCTTTTTGCATAAAGCTAGGGTGATTAATATTTATGTTTCTCGTGGTGACCAGATGACACATCCAAACCGGTGGAGCATGCGAGAGACAAGACACACTATGAAATCAGTCACACCAACATGGGTGTATTACAATGTTATTGTTGTTTGTTTTCGGAATTGCTATGCTCGTCGTTGGTCTTGTTTTAGTTCTTGCTATTGTCGATGTTTTATTTTTTGTAGTTGACATTTATGTTGATGATATCGTTGTTGTTGTTACTGTTTTTTGCTATTATTATTATTATTATTATTATTATTTTTGTCTTTGTTATTGCTATGACGCTATTATTGTTGTTGTCTTTGTTATTGCTATGACGTTATTATTGTTGTTGTCTTTGTTATTGCTATGACGTTATTATTGTTGTTGTTTTTGTTATTGCTGTGATGTTATTATTGTTGTTGTCTTTGTTATTGCTGTGATGTTATTTATTGTTGTTGTCTTTGTTATTGCTGTGACGTTATTATTGTTGTTGTCTTTGTTATTGCTGTGATGTTATTATTGTTGTTGTCTTTGTTATTGCTGTGATGTTATTATTGTTGTTGTCTTTGTTATTGCTGTGATGTTATTATTATTATTATCTTTGTTATTGCTGTGACGTTATTATTGTTGTTGTCTTTGTTATTGCTGTGATGTTATTATTATTATTATTGGTTTTGTTATTGCTTTGATGTTATTATTGTTGTTGTCTTTGTTATTGCTGTGATGTTATTATTGCTGTTGTCTTTGTTATTACTGTGATGTTATTATTGTTATTGTCTCTGTTATTGCTGTGATGTTATTATTGTTGTTGTCTTTGTTATTGTAGTGATGTTATTATTGTTATTGTCTTTGTTATTGCTGTGATGTTATTATTGTTGTTGTCTTTGTTATTGCTGTGATGTTATTATTGTTATTGTCTTTGTTATTATTGTTATTGTCTCTGTTATTGCTGTGATGTTCTTATTATTATTATCTTTGTTATTGCAGTAATGTTATTATTGTTATTGTCTCTATTATTGCTGTGATGATATTATTGTTGTTGTCTTTGTTATTGCAGTGATTTTATTATTGTTGTTGTCTTTGTTATTCCTGTGATGTTATTATTAATATTTTCTTTGTTATTGCAGTAATGTTATTATTGTTGTTGTCTTTGTTATTGCTGTGACGTTATTATTATTATTGTCTTTGTTATTGCAGTAATGTTATTATTGTTGTTGTCTTTGTTATTGCTGTGATGATATTATTGTTGTTGTCTTTGTTATTGCAGTGATTTTATTATTGTTGTTGTCTTTGTTATTCCTGTGATGTTATTATTGTTGTTGTCTTTGTTATTGCTGTGATGTTATTATTATTGTTATTGTCTTTGTTATTGCTGTGATGTTATTATTATTGTTATTGTCTTTGTTATTGCTGTGATGTTATTATTATTATTGTCTTTGTTATTGCTGTGATGTTATTATTATTGTTATTGTCTTTGTTATTGCTGTGATGTTATTATTATTATTGTCTTTGTTATTGCTGTGATGTTATTATTGTTGTTGTCGTTGCTGTGATGTTATTATTATTATTATTATTATTGTCTTTGTTATTGCTGTGATGTTATTGTTATTATTATTATTGTCTTTGTTATTGCTGTGATGTTATTGTTATTATTATTATTGTCTTTGTTACTGCTGTGATGTTATTATTATTGTTGTTACTACAGTTTTTGCTTCCGCTGTTTTTATTATTGACAAAGTAAAGCACCAAAAAAAATCAACATTTTAGAAAGCATAAACGTAGAGAGCAAAGATCTATGAATAATAAAGAACATGTACTGGCAACAAACAGCGGTCATAAGAACTGGAAACCAGTTGGGAATGTTTCAGAAAATACAACAGGGTGTTAGACAAGGTTGTATGCTGTCACCAGATTTGTTTAATACTTATGGTGAGATTATTTTAAGATCCATAACGGGCATGCGTGGAATAACAATTGGAGGTCATAATATAAATAATCTAAGGTATGCTGATGATACAGTCTTAATCGCTAAGAGTGAAAATGAGTTACAAGAAATGTTGGACATTATAGTGAAAGAAAGCAAAAATAAAGGACTCAGCCTTAATAACAAAAAGATAGAAGTAATAATAACAACAAAGAAAAATACATCACCTCAGTGCAAAATAAAGACAAGTGGAAAAATATTAAAACAGGTAAATGAATTTAAATATTTGGGAACTTTGTTAACATCAGACGGAAGATGTACAAAAGATGTGAGATGTAGAATGGCTTCGGTAAAAGCAGCTTTCCAGAAAATGAGGAAAATACTATGCAATCCATTTTTGACAATAGAAACAAGAAAAAAAGAGTTCTTAAATGTTATGTAGAGCCAGTCTTAACATATGGATGTGAATAATGGACAATAGGACAACAGACAAGAAAATCACTGGAATCTGTAGAAATGTGGTTTTACAGTTTGAATGTTGAGAATACTATGGACACCAAAGAAGAGTAATGACAATGTTCTGAAAGTGGCCACAGCAAAAAGAGAGCTAATTTCCAATATTAGGAAGAAACAATCATCATTTTTTGGCCATGTAATGAGAAGAGAACATCTGGAATATATTGTAACAACTGGGAAAATTGAGGGACGAAGAGATAGAGGGAAGCGAAGAGAGAAAATACTAGACAGCTTAAGAGAATGGCTTGGCAGAAGGTCAACAACAGACATGAAAAAGAACTGTCGAGATCGAAAGTTGTGGAGAGACATGATCACATACGCCAGTAGGCCCGGTACTTGATGATACTAATGATGATGTTTTTATTATAATTTGGCATCGTTATTAATTTAATAAACAACTAAACATTAAAATAGAACTACCAAACACAATTAGAACAAGAGGAATTACATTTTTAGGGCATGTTAAAATGACACAACAGCCTAATAAAAGTAATATTTGAAGGGAAAATACAAGGTAAAAGAGGCAGACCAAGACTAACATGGACGAGTAACATCAAAAGACGGACAAATCAACCTATGACAATCTGCACCATCAAAGCAAGAGATAGAGTGGAATGGCGCTCCATGGTAGCCAACCTTCGATGCGGAGACTGCACTCAATGATGATGATGATGATTAATGTCGCTCACGGCTTTTTTTTTTTTGTCGTTTCTGTTGATAGCGTTACTATAATTATTGCCGCTACTTATATTGTTAATGTTGTTCTTATTGTTGTTGTAGTTAAGTTTATTAGCATTGAAGAGTAACATAGAATGTTTTATAACATAAAGGAATAACCACATAAGGACTGTACGCTCAATCAAATTGTTTTTTTTGTAACGCTGTTATTGCTAGATACAGACTGAGACAAATATAAATAAAATTCGTAGAAGGATTTATAGAGTGAGAACGAGAGAGGTGAATCGTTTTTTGTTTCACTCTGTTTTATTTTGCTTTGTAATTGTCTGATTATCAATTTGAAAAGATAATAAGGCACAGAAAGATACACGGTGTGATATATAAATAGAGAGAGGTAGTGAGATGGCAGTGAGATATTGGATAGATTACTTAAGAAAGAAGCAGGGACAATAAATGATAATATGCATTACGTAATAAAGATGCAGGGACAGTGAGATTTTAGACACATGTACGAAATATGCAGGGATAATAAAAACAATAAAAGGGGAGAGCACCGTGACAAGTAAATCCTGAAGTATTAAGTCGGAGACGAGAAAAAGAGCGCTAGGAGAAAGAGTGAGAGAGAGAAAAAAAATAGTCCAGAGAAGGTAGAGTGAGAAATAGAAATAGAAAGACGTGGCTAAAAGAATAGCGTGATGGTGAAATGACAGGGTGAAACACATTAAGAAAGACAACGAAAGACTGGGTGAAAGAAAACAGAGAGAGAGGGAGAGAGAGAGAGAGAGAGAGAGAGAGAGAGAGAGAGAGAGTAAGACAATGAGTGACAGCTAGAAATAGAGAACGACATCGAAAACAGATTGTAAGTTAGAAACACTAAAAATTAGAGAAATTAGACAAGGAATAATAGAGTCACGCACACATAAACACAGACAGATAGAGAGATATATTACAGCAAGGGAGACAGATTAAAAGACATAAAAGAAGAGAGAAAGAAAGAGTTTGAGAGAGAGAGAGAGAGAGAGAGAGATAGAGAGAGAGGAAAAGGAAGCAGGAGATAATACATTTTAAAAAAATAGCGCTACAAAGATAGTAAAATTCTAAACTAGCAAGAAAACAGAAAAAGAGAATAAAATAGAAAAAATACTGGATCAGCGAGTAAGAAAAGGAGAGATGGGTAGAGAGACTTCTAAATGTGAATGTTTGTTATTGTCGTTTTTTAACTGAAACAATAGCTTCTAATCACGAGACAACGATGAACTTCACCGGAAGTCAAGTTGTTACCATAGAAATGATCAGTCAAAGAGTTGACGTTTAAAATGCTTCCTTTGTGACAAGTGAGTTCTCAAAACCAGCAAGACAGAGAAGAAAGTAATCGAGCCAGAATAATTAGATGTAAATAAAAAAAAAAAAAAAGGTTTCATTGATATCTAATCTCAACACAAACTTGCTGCCATCCAGTGGATCTCAAACTGGTGTTTCAAAAGGGCAGGGTGGGATTTACCTTTCATTCATTACATAACAAATCTAGTGATTGATTAAATGGTAACTGTTCTGCCAAATGAAAGCGTTGTGGGGTAACGCGCTGACCTGGTAATCAAGTGAACGTTTGTTCGTTCTTACTTTGACTCTTTCAAATAAACAGCGCTCCACGACATGTTAATGGGACATAAGAAAGATGGCATTTGAGACGCTGACGTCAAGTTAATATTGCAATGATAATTAATATAAGTACAATATATATATACAGCATATAATAATAATATAAGTACAATTCGTAGTAATATTAACGTAATTAAAATTATGGGTGGAAAACGTAACCATAAAAAAATGTTCTTACTTCCATAGTGTGTTATTTGACACTTACATAGTGTGTTAGTTGACACTTACATTGTGTGTTATTTGACACTTACATTGTGTGTTATTTGACACTTACATTGCGTGTTATTTGACACGAAATGTTGGATGCAATTTAAGAAATTTCTGGTGTGTAGCTTCAACAGACTGCTCTTAGTGAAAGTATCGCTAATTAACTTTAAAGTTGGCTGAATCAAATTTAGCGACAGGAAATGAAGTCGAAAGCATTATAGCGCCAGTCTTACAGTCCATAATTAACATAGAGGACGATCACCTATTCTCTCCAGGCAAACTGTTTCAAGAAATATTACACAACAGGTGGCAGCCAAGAAATATTACACAACAGGTGGCAGCCAAGAAATATTACACAACAGGTGGCAGCCAAGAAATATTACACAACAGGTGGCAGCCAAGAAATATTACACAACAGGTGGCAGCCAAGAAATATTACACAACAGGTGGCAGCCAAGAAATATTACACAACAGGTGGCAGCCAAGAAATATTACACAACAGGTGGCAGCCAAGAAATATTACACAACATGTGGCAGCCAAGAAATATTACACAACAGGTGGCAGCCAAGAAATATTACACAACAGGTGGCAGCCAAGAAATAACTTTGGAGATCAGATCACAGATATAAATCTGAGAAAAGAAAGCTAGTAATAATTCCCGCCAGAGAATGCGTAAAGAAACAACAGATAAAATGGCTCGGTCACGTGATAATGCAGAAAAATAAAAATACAACACACGTCTTCAATAATCGTTGCCAGAACACCAGATTAAAGGATCACGAAAAAGATGGATCGATGGAATATTGGAAAAACTATGAAACATAACAGCATCAGAGGCGAACAGAAGAGTAAAAGATGGATTGGTGGAATATTGGAAAAACTATGAAACATAACAGCAGCAGAGGCGAACAGAAGAGTAAAAGATGGATTGATGGAATATTGGAAAAACTATGAAACATAACATCAGCAGAGGCGAACAGAAGAGTAAAAGATGGATTGATGGAATATTGGAAAAACTATGAAACATAACAGCAGAGGAGGCGAACAGAAGAGTAAAAGATGGATTGATGGAATATTGGAAAAACTATGAAACATAACAGCAGCAGTGGCGAACAGAAGAGCAAAAGATGGATTGATGGAATATTGGAAAAACTATGAAACGTAACAGCAGCAGTGGCGAACAGAAAAGCAAAAGATGGATTGATAGAATATTAGAAAAACTATGAAACATAACAGCAGCAGAGGCGAACAGAAGAGCAATAGATGGATTGATGGAATATTGGAAAAACTATGAAACATAACAGCAGCAGAGGCGAACAGAAGAGTAAAAGATGGATTGATGGAATATTGGAAAAAAACTATGAAACATAACAGCAGCAGAGGCGAACAGAAGAGCAAAAGATGGATTGATGGAATATTAGAAAAACTATGAAACATAACAGCAGCAGCGGCCAAAAGAAGAGTAAAAGACCGCAAATTATATCCCCCGTCGGTGAAAGTCAAATGATGAAGGGTATCCCCCGTCGGTGAAAGTCAAATGATGAAGGAAAGAAAAACAAAAAAAATGACGGCGATCCTATAATTTTTTTGTGTGACTGTGAACTGTGCTCCGTTAAATTAATATCTTCAAGAATCCAATTCCAGAACTCACTAAATATGTGGAGACGAACCTGAGACACTTTCTTTACTGGTTCTTTCAGATCTTCGATGTTAATTGTGCGTAATAAATTTGCTGTACTTGAATCCAGTGATCTTAGAACAATAAGCCTAATGAACCATGGAACCACAAAACTTGCTAAAGGTTATACAATGAAGGATTCAGAATTTTTAAAAATATGGAATTAGAAGAACAATAATTTAGATTTATGAAAACCAGTGGGACAGAAGAAGTCATATTCTCCATAAGGACATTAATCTAACATTACACAGAAGTAAACAAACCAATATATGCCGGTCTCATAGACAACGTCAAAGCTTTTGATAGAATATACCATAAACAACTTATAGAATGCCTAAAAGATATACATCTAGATGACACAGACACACCACTAATATGTCATTTATACTGAGCGCAAACAGCGATAATAAAATTTAACAAAGAGAACTCTACACCCATTGATATAAAAAGAGGAGTAAGACAGGGATGCATCCTATCACCAAGCTTGTTCAATCTATACACTAGGAACATCTTTAAAAACATCACAGAGATGCCAGGCCTAAACATTTATGGAAAGATAATCAACAACCTAAGATATGCTGATGATACTGTACTACTAGCAGAAAATCCTAAAGATCTACAACAATTACTTAATGAAATAAACATGACAAGCAAATAATATGGATTAGATATGAATATCAAAATGACTAAAACTATGATCATAAACAAAGAAAATACTCAAAACCTACAAGTGGGTATCAACGTTGAATGAATGCATCTGGAGACAGTTCAGAACTACAACTACCTTGGACATACTATAACCAATGATGGAAAATGTATAACTTGAAATAAACAAAAGAATAGGAATGACAAAAAGTGATTTTAATGCCATGAAAATTATACTAACATTAAAACAAATAACACCAGGGCTAAAACCAGGAATAGTAAAATGTTATATTTTCTCAATATTCCAGTATGGTGCAGAAACATTGACACAAGAAAACAGAACAGAAAATTAAAGCCTTTGAAATGTGGATTTATAGAAGAAAATAAATTATAGGACGGAAAGAAAAGAAAACAAATTATGAAGTCTTACAACAACTAAAAATGAAAAGAGAATTACTAAACACAATTCAAACAAGACAAATGAAATTTTCGGGCATGTTAAAATACACAGCAGCTTACTAAAAGTAATATTGAAAGGGAAAATACAAGGCAAAAGAGGCAGAGGCAGACCAAGACTAACATGGACGAGTAACATCAAAAGATCGACAAGTCAGCGTATGGCAACCTGCACAAATGTATATATATATATATATACTCAGCCTTAATAGCAGATCGACAGAAGTAATGGTAAGAACAAAGAAAAAGACACCACGTCATTGCAAAATAAAGATAAGTGCGACGATATTAAAACAGGAAATTGATTTTAAATATTTGGGAACTTTGTTAACATCAGACGGAAGATGTACAATAGAGGTGAGATGCAGAACGGCTCATGCAAAAGCAGCTTTCCAAAAAATGAGGAAAATACTATGCAATCCATTTTTGACAATAGAATAAAGAAAAAGAGTTCTTAAATGTTATGTAGAGCCAGTCTTAACATATGGATGTGAATCATGGACAGTAGGACAACAGACAAGAAAATCACTGGAGTCTGTAGAAATGTGGTTTTACAGAAAAATGTTGAGAATACCATGGACAGCTAAGAAGAGTAATGAAAACGTTCTGAAAGAGGCCAATGTAAAAAGAGAGCTAATTTACAATATTAGGAAGAAACAATCACAATTTTTTGGCCATGTAATGAGAAGAGAACAACTGGAATATATTGTAATAACTGGAAAAATTGAGGGACGAAGAGATAGAGGGAAGCAAAGAGAAAAGATACCAGACAGCTTAAGAGAATGGCTTGGCAGAATGTCAACAACAGTAATGATAAATAATTGTCGTGATCGAAGGTTGTGGAGAGACAAGATCACCTACGCCAGCAGGCCCGGCACTTGATGATGATGATGATGATGATATATATATATATATATATATATATATATATATATATATATATATATATACATATCATGTGCCATACCGGTTGGCGTAGGTGATCATGTCTCTCCACAATCTTCTATCTACAGTGCATCGTATCATGATTATTCCAGGCAATTTAAGAAGGTAGTTTGCCATTCCTTTCCTTCTTGGCAGTGACTGTACTAGTCGGAGATCGCAGCCATTGTCTCTGCCATATATACAAACATATATCTCATTTCATATTGATTGCATTTGTGGGAAAATGAAATAGAAAGAAGAAAGAACCACGTCACTCCGGTGGCGTATAGATATCATGGTGTTAGTGTCCTCATTTATTTCATCATAGGCATATTTTTACATGATATGGTCAACAGTACGCCATTATCATTTTCTTTCCCAAAGAAAATACGGTACCCATTTATGACTGACTCCTGCTCTCAAGTGGAACAGTTACACTAACCTCTGAGTTACCACGGCATCCAAGGTACAAGAAAAACGGTTCAAAAATAATGTGACGGAGAAGAGTGCAGACGTGAATGATTTAAAGTGTGGACCAGATTCTGTGCACATGAGAAATGGTGACTAAGAAATGTATAATTCAAAACAGTAGATTTTAATTCTTTTTCTCCAAGACAGTACAGAACCACTAATCACTCTGTTGATTGAAAGCATCGACAAGAAGAACAACAACAAGAGAGAGAGAGAGAGAGAGTGAGAGAGAGACAGAGAGACAGAGACAGAGAGAGAGAGAGTAAATATGAGGGAGTTGTGTTAGTAAACATATTTATTTGTTTAACTCTTTCCTTACGTTTCGACGCACCATGCGCCATGCCGATTTCGGTCATGTACGTTTAGCCGCACTGTGCGTCACTCTCAATTTGATTAGTGTAAACTGTCATCAAACCATATTCTTGTTATATGTCTTGTATCATCTTGGTATTGGTGAAATATAATTCCTTGTTTAATTATCTAAAAATTCATATATAGTATGTTCAGTGTTAGACAAAAATAAACGTGTAGATTAATGTTTAAAAACATGAACAATATTCTCTCTGAAACCTCTACCGCTAAATTGATAAAAACCCTTCTGTACTGAAAGAGTTAAAAAGCCCTGGGTTTAGCCTATTCTGTTTCAAGTTAATCAACCTCTCTCTTTCGTCTATTCCGAACACCAACAAAAATATAGATGATCATAAAGCGTATTAATGAATTAGTGACCGATATATGGAAATACAATATCTATGTCTTAAACATAAAGCAAATACCATATGATGCCTGATTAGAAAAGGTTTGGGAAAAGCGGAATAATAAACGCTGAATGAGAAACTTGATGTGACACGAGGGAATACAGGCGGATGCTTTTGTGAAGAATATTAGAAAAAAACCTGTTGAAAATGTGAATAGATATTCATGAACTCAATAGCAGACAAGGACAAATGATTATAATGTTGAGGATAAAACGATGGATACGAGGATAGATCGATTACGGATGTATACAAAGTGAGAAAGGGAGACGGGGCAAGAAGAGGAATAATACAATGAAAAATGTGTTTGAATTTTGTGTTTTTTTAGTCAATTTGACACAAGCATATTCGTACCCATCCATCCATTCCTCCCATTCCCTCTATCTCCATCCATCCATCAATTCATCCATCCGTCCCTACCATCTACCTAAATATCCATCTACCCATATATCTATCTATCCGTCTGTCTATCTAATCGTCCGTCTACCTGTCTGTCTGTCTACCAGTCTGTCTGTCTGTCTATCGTCATTTTGAGCCGCAGATCTAATATAAAACAGAAACTCTATACTCTTATAACGATCTTTGTTATCAAGTACCAGACCTTCCACAGGACCGGCCATATATCTCGCCATACGCCCATATTCTGGGCGAGTCGTTACATCTCGACGACGCCTGCTGTTGTCGCCTCTCACCTCAGTGTTCTTCTTAATGTTTTTCAAGGTCGATCTCTCTTTTTTTTTTAACCATATACCCCATTTGAGGGTCAGGTTTTAGATTTATCTTGTCTCTTCTCATCACACGGACATCATATGATCACTTTCTTCCCTAGATTAATAGATGTACACGATATGTGTGTCTGTATATATATATATATATATATATATATATATATATATATATATATATATATATAAGCAATAATGAGATGGAAACTGCATATTGTGACAACAGGAAAATAACAAAGGAAGAGTAAAGGACAATGAAAAAAGAGAAAGTGTTTCAAACAGAATAAGAAATGGCTTGGTGGGACTTACCAACAGAAAGACAATTGTAAATACAAAAGTTTTGGATACTCATGATCCCCTGTGCCAGTAAGCTCAATATTTGAATACGATTGTATGAGTATAATATATATATACACACACGCATACTGTTTCTTGCTTGAGTTGGATCTTTAGATTGAGTTTCCAAAGGTTGCAATCGGCAGCAATGTCTTTCATCTGTGCTTTTCTTTATGAGTTGCCATTTGATTGTAACTTTTTCATTAGGGTTTTCTCTTCTGTACTCTCAGTCCCTTCAACTAGCAACTTTGGATTTGTGTACTTGACTTGTGTTATATAAGTATCTTTACCATCTTTTTTATTAAAAGCTGTTATGTTTAGTGGTATTGTTGATGAATTAGTCTTTTGTTTGTTTCTCTTTAATTTGACTTTCATTTTAATCATTCCAGATTATGATCTGAGTTAATATCTGTTCCTGGATCCGTTTTGACTTTTTTGACGGTGTTACGGAGCCTATATTTTATCATTATTATTTGATTCCTCATCTTATCTCCTGGGCTTGTATATATGTAGAGACAAATAATAATAAATGAATATTATTATAGAGGAAACTACCGAGGCGATAATTCAGGGAATCATTTCAGAGGAAGAGGTATGTTTATAGCACTCGGAACAAATCTTCTTGCTAGTTATTTGTCATTTTTTTCCCAGTGCTGTAAACATACCTCTTCCTCTGAAATGATTCGCTTTTCCATGTATATATGGGAGTCGCGATTGCTTAGTGGTTAGTGAACTGGACTGCAAAGGACAAGGGGTAGGGTTCGATCCCAACCGACGGCTTCCGGGTTCACCCAGCTATAAATGGGTATTGGATTATTTTCTGGGAAAGCAGAGCGGCACGGGTGTAATACCGACCCATTACCCCAAAAATTATGTGCCGAAGGTCTGTAAAATTTATGGTCACTAACACCATATTCCCTATACACCACTTGGCGTGACGGGTGCTCTTTACTTATGTATATATGTATATTTTATATATATATATATATATATATAAGTAGTAAGTAAAAAGTAAAAAGCTCCGTCACGCCAAGTGGCGTATAGGGAATATGGTGTTAGTGACCATACATTTTATACAGACCTTCAGCACATGATTTTAGGGGTAATGGGGTCGGTATTATGTCCGTAACGCTTTACTTTCCCAGAAAAAAAAATCAGGTACCCATTTAAAGTTGGGGGAACCCGGAAGACGTCGGTTAGGACTGACCTCTTGTCCTTTGTAGTCCAGTTCACTAACCACAGAACTATTGCGGCTCCATTGCTGAAAGTAGGTTTTACATTTTTATCGGCCTGTTTTCTCCACATTATTGCATTAATCTTTCGCCTCTTTCATTTCTTTTTTCCTAAACCATGATTTACTATAATGGTCTTATATCTACCTTTTCCTACTTTCGCATTCATGTCACCCACTACAATCAAGATGTCCGAATTTCACTTGCTTCATAGATTTATTTAGATCTTCATAGTATGCCTCTATTTGTTCATCTATAGTCTTCAGTAGGTGCGTATGTCTGTATTATTGCTATGTCGAATGGTTTTGCTTTCATTTTGAGTAGTATAATCCTATCATTGTATGTCCAGTGGGTGCTTATATATTTTAGTAGCTCTCTTTTTATTAGTATTTCTCTTTGATGTTCTGTTGTATTGCCTGAATATATAAATGTATATTTTTCGTCCTGTATGTGCCCATATTCTTTCCATCTTGTCCTTGACATGCCTAAAATATCTATGTTTAATTGTTCTGTTTATAAAATAAGATTTTCCAATTTTCCTTCTTGGTAAAGAGTACTAACATTCCATGAAATCTACATTCGTAGGTCTTTCTTCTGACATAAGTTAGAATTTCTAACTATGGCTTTCTTTTGAATAGTACGTGATGAGGATCCAATCTCTTTCACGGTGGTCAGCCACATTCGTCTTTCGTGCCCTGAATATGTCTCTTGTTTAACGCACACTTTGTTTTCGCTTGTTGGGCCGTTGATCGTTTCTGATTCTTCCGCCCCATCTACCGTCACAGACTTTGTACATTTGAGATGGACATTTCCTGTAGGCGCTATAGTTGTCAAAATAGATGTTTGTAAGAAGAACCGAGAACACACCTAGGCCTAGCGATGATATGTTAAACACGTCGACACAAGAAGAATAAATAATATTTCACTGAAACATCGATAAAGTTCACAATCCATCCGCTCGTCAGAAGTAAATATAACTACAAAGGGGAATCATCATCAAGTATCGGGCCTGCTGGCGTATGTGATCATGTCTCTCCACAACTTCAATCTTGACAGTTTTTTAGCATTTCTGTTGTTGACCTTCTGCCAAGCCATTCTCTTAAGCTGTCTGGTATCTTTTCTCTTTGCTTCCCTCTATCTCTTCGTCCATGAGTTTTCCTTGTTGTTACAATATATTTCAGCTGTTCTCTTCTCATCACGCGGCCAGAAAATGATGATTGTTTCTTCTTAAAATTGGAAATTAGCTCTAATTTCACTACAAAGGGTAATAGCAACACATTATTTTACAACTAGACTGTCGCGCAAATAATTTAAACACGTCAGCCCTGTTTTCGTTACTCTATCCGAGTGTGTCCTCTCTTCCACTTACTCTCTCCAATTGTGTCTTCTCTTCACCTTACATTGTCTAATTGCGTCCTCTGTTTCCCTTACTCTCTTCAATTGTGACTTCTGTTCATTTTACTCTTTCCAGTTGGGTCCTCTCTTCCCCTTACTCTCTCCAAATGTGTCATCTCTTCTATTACTCTTTCCAATTGTGTCCCCTCGTCCCTCTATTTTCTTCAATTGTGTCTCCTGTTCCCTTAACTCTCTCCAACTGTGTCTTCTCTTCCCCTTGCTCTCTCCAATTGTGTCTTCTGTTCCCTTACTCCCTCCAATTCTTGTCCGCTGTTTCCCTTACTCTCTCCAACTACAATAGTGTCCTCTCTTCCCCTTACTCTCTCCAACTACAATTGTGTCCTCTGTTCCCCTTACTCTCTCCAACTACAATTGTGTAATCTGTTCCTTTTACTCTCTCCAATTGTGACCTCAGCTATTCTTACTCTCTCCAATTGTGACCTCAGATAACCTTACTTTCTCCAACTACAATTGTGTCCTCTATTTCCCTTACTCTCTCCAACTACAATTGTGCCCTCTGTTCCCCTTACTCTCTCCAATTACAATTGTGTCCACTTTTCTCCTTACTCCCTCCAAATGTTGTCCTCTATTTCCCTTACTCTCTCCAGCTTCAATTGTGTCATTTGTCACCTTTACTCTCTCCGATTGTGACCTCAGCTAACCATACTCTCTCCAACTACAATTGTGTCCTCTATTTCCTTTACTCTCTCCAACTACAATTGTGTTCTCTGTTCCCCTTACTCTCTCCAATTGTGACCTCAGCTAACCTTACTCTCTCCAACTACAATTGTGTCCTCTTCTTCCCTTACTCTCTCCAACTACAATTGTGTCCTCTATTTCCTTTACTCTCACCAACTACAATTGTGTCCTCTTCTTCCCTTACTCTCTCCAACTACAATTGTGTCCTCTATTTCCCTTACTCTCTCCAACTACAATTGTGTTCTCAATTTCCCTTACTGTCTCCAGCTACAATTGTGTCCTCTATTTCCCTTACTGTCTCCATCTACAATTATGTCCTCTGTTCTCCTTACTCTCTCCAACTACAATTGTGTCCTCTATTCCCCTTACTCTCTCCAACTACAATTGTGTTCTCTATTTCCATTACTCTCTCCAACTACAATTGTGTCCTCTATTTCCTTTACTCTCTCCAACTACAATTGTTTTCTCTATTTCCCTTACTCTCTCCAACTACAATTGTGTCCTCTATTTCCCTTACTCTCTCCAGCTACAGTTATGTCCTCTGTTCCCCTTACTCTCTCCAATTGCGACCTCAGCTAACCTTACTCTCTCCAACAACAATTGTGCCCTCTATTTCCTTTACTCTCTCCAACTACAATTATGTCCTCTGTTCCCCTTACTCTCTCCAAATGTGACCTCAGCTAACCTTACTCTCTCCAATTGTGACCTCAGCTAACCTTACTTTCTCCAATTGTGCCATTTTTGTCATTACTCGATTCAGTAGCGACCTCTATTCAATTTGGTCATGCTGTAGCCTATTGTAAATATAATTCTAACAGCCACATCTGTCCCACAACACAATCCAACATTAGCCTCACCTCCGACATTCCTTCTATATATTGATACCCAGCTCTCCCAGTCCTGTCCAATAGTGACATCGGTTCCCTTAATTCTGTCAAAAGTCGTCCACCTGACATCAATTCCCCTAACACCAAATCTCAACTCCTTAATTCTGTCAAAAGTCGTCCACCTGACATCAATTCCCCTAACACCAAATCTCAACTCCTTAACTCTGTCAAAAGTCGTCCACCTGACATCAATTCCCCTAACACCAAATCTCAACTCCTGAATTCTGTCAAAAGTCGTCCACCTGACATCAATTCCCCTAACACCAAATCTCAACTCCTTAATTCTGTCAAAAGTCGTCCACCTGACATCAATTCCCCTAACACCAAATCTCAACTCCTTAATTCTGTCAAAAGTCGTCCACCTGACATCAATTCCCCTAACACCAAATCTCAACTCCTTAATTCTGTCAAAAGTCGTCCACCTGACATCAATTCCCCTAACACCAAATCTCAACTCCTGAATTCTGTCAAAAGTCGTCCACCTGACATCAATTCCCCTAACACCAAATCTCAACTCCTGAATTCTGTCAAAAGTCGTCCACCTGACATCAATTCCCCTAACACCAAATCTCAACTCCTTAATTCTGTCAAAAGTCGTCCACCTGACATCAATTCCCCTAACACCAAATCTCAACTCCTGAATTCTGTCAAAAGTCGTCCACCTGACATCAATTCCCCTAACACCAAATCTCAACTCCTGAATTCTGTCAAAAGTCGTCCACCTGACATCAATTCCCCTAACACCAAATCTCAACTCCTGAATTCTGTCAAAAGTCGTCCACCTGACATCAATTCCCCTAACACCAAATCTCAACTCCTGAATTCTGTCAAAAGTCGTCCACCTGACATCAATTCCCCTAACACCAAATCTCAACTCCTGAATTCTGTCAAAAGTCGTCCACCTGACATCAATTCCCCTAACACCAAATCTCAACTCCTTAATTCTCTCGCAAGAAAAACAACTCATTTCCCACAACCCGGAGCATTCTTTGAAGGTCTGGCAAGGTACGTAGCTCAACAAGGACGTAGAATGATAATCATATTGTTATCCTTATATTGAGACGCAACCTTTCAAATTCAACTATTTTCATTTTGAACTTCCTCAATTCTGGAGTTGTTGAACGAGGCTGTAGATCGAAAACACGGACAAGGTATTCCACCTGAATTCATTCGACCAACAAGATCAAAGCACTTGGACGATAAAATAGTCCTTTGAAGTATCCTGACATTGTTGGAGACGGCGCGAGACCTCATTTCTGCCTCGTTCCGTTTGTGGTTAGTGTGTGTCTCTATTTACCCGCGAAAAAAGCATAAACAAAGCGCTCTCTTGTTCCGATAATGCAGACGATTTCTTTGCTCGATGGTTTCTATAGTAAGACGATTAACGTATTGCCAGAATGAAAACACCCTTTTAAAAGTTCTGAAGAGAAAAACATCGGTAATTTAACATTAACAGCCTGTTCAGGGGCGGATATACAGATTGAGGATTCTATATTTTTTTCGCACATCTTCCATATCAAGAATTCTTATTCTGGCCCATCATGTTTCGTTGATTTTTTTTTTAAATAAAATATCCCCCTTCTCATCTGCTTCGTTCAGATGTTTACGCCTTCATGGCTGGGTTTAAGCCTAAGCTAAATAAGCTACAGCGTAGGGCTTCACAATCCGACGGAGGCCTAAGATTTCTTTATACTGTAATCTATGATAGAAATTCTCTCGTGTTAATGTTTTTTTTTTTTTTTCCATTTTAACGGAGGTACCTCAAAGTCTCATTTACCCTCGCCATCTAGCCTTGACTCACGTGTAACATTACTGGGGTTGCCAGATCAAATTTGTTATGTTTAGTCAAACGTATTTTAAGAAAAAAAGCTATAAAACGTTACAAAATCCAGAAAAAATTATTTGACTCAAAGTACATTTAAGAAAAAACTGTTGGCCGAATTTGGCTTTTGAAAAGCTGAATTGTCAACTCTAAATATTACCAAACAGAATCAGTCAGTCCTGACTTACAAATTACTATGTCTGGGTCTATTGACACGTTTTCCAAACAAAGACAAAATGCGTTACAAGGTTTCGGAGTCGTGAAGTCGCATGTAATTAGAATGGAGGGATTGAAAATGCACTTATTTGGGTTGTTATTTATTTATTTTTAAAATTTTTTAATTTATTTATTTCTTCATTATAATGTCAACTTTTGATTGAATATTTTGTTGCTTAAATGTGAAAGCTATCTTCAATTTGTGTTGAGAGGTTACACAAGTATATGATGGTACAGTCATTTTAATTGAGTTATTCATTTTGTCAAATTGATCTCATTTACTTCATCGCTTGCTTTGAGAAAGGGCGTGTCTTACGTTGTTTTGCAGTTTACACAACAATCAACAATATTTGCGTATTTGAATGTTACCTATCCGAATTCGCTCTGTCGACAACAAAATTCTCTTCACTTTGCTTATTCCGTGGGCATCTCACACAGATCGCCTCAACTCTGACCCACACGTTGGAACTCAGTTTCCATTAACTTGTGCTAGGTGCGTATTTTCTTATCTTCCTGTCGCCTTCTTTTCGAATTCAACTAAATGTCATCTCTTGTTGTGACTTCTAATCTCTGAGATGAAGTGTTTTATAATAGCCTTGTGTCTTTCACTTCCATTTTCAATCTCTGGCCATGACCAAGCAATTGCATCCATTTGGAACAGCTCTACTGAATTTGCGTTTGTCGTTCATTAATGTGATATATAGTCTAGTTCCTCACTTTGTCTCTTTCGAATACATATACGACTTCTCTCAGATATCCCAATTGCATAACTCGCAACTACATTTATATATATATATATATATATATATATATATATATATATATATATATATATATATATATATATATTGTTTAACTGTGTATTAGTTGTTGAGGTGTAGAGGTTACTGCACTTGTCTTCTAATCACGAGGTTCCGGGTCTCATTCCGAAGTGTGGCTACTTGTTTTCCTGTTTGATCGAACTTCGGGGTTCACCAAGACTGGAAACATAAGCACTTTGGACTGTCTCTGGGAATGTAGGGTGGCATGGGATATTATAGACCACTTCATGAGAGGAAGAAACAGTATGCGAACACTTCGATAGTTGCTGGAACAAGCGGTAGAGCGCACATGGGAATGCCCCGACTGCTGTGACCACAGCCAACTAAAGATAGACTGCTGGCAGCCAAGGGAATTCCCGGAAAATCTTCAACTCACGTGACGCTTTCACGTTTCCCTGCTGGGGTGGTTGTGGGTAAAGTGACGTCAGCTGTCTATAGTTTCTTCCCATAGTTGAAAACGTCACGCTGGTTTGTTTTATTTTCTAACAGCAGGCCTTAGTAAATCAATAGTTAGCTGTGGCTGTGATGCCAGTTAGAAGTAAGAACTAAAAACTACATCACCCAAATGTGCCAATAGTCATTGACAAATATGGACACTAATAGCATGCTCCCTATCATGGACACTGACGAAACCTGAACTTTTGTTGGTTCATTCATTACATGTGAAAAGAGCTCAAATACTTGCGACCTGCGGGAAAAAGAAAATGACGACGCCCTCCAGCTGACCAAGACCTCGCCTCAACCTCCTAGTTGGTCTCCCTGTAAACAGTTAGCGTCAAAACAGACCGATTAACAGAGGTAGGTTCACAACACTCGGAAAAGAAACAAGGAGTATGGATTCGATCCTGCTTTGGACCGTCTATTGTTCTTTGTTTTTTTTTCTATTTATTATTATTTATGATCTTTTCCGAGTGTTGTAAACATACCTCTTCGCATGAAATTATTCACTGATCTATCGCCTCAGAGGTATCCCTCCATAATAATATTTATTTTTTTATTATTTGTCTCCGATTAACTGAGGCAAGAACAGCCATGTTTCCCGCTAATGGTGGGGTCTACTAGTATAAAAGACCAAGTATTGCACTACCTCTAGGCAGGTCAAGTTGCAACTTCTAAAGCAAGTCTCGAGAATTCAAGAAAACGATTACAAACCCGCCACATATTATCTTGGGTCCAAGAGTTTGCGCTCGTAACCACATTAAGTCAAGGTATCAATATCTGTAGAAATGTTTGATAAGTTTACCTATCTTTTAACTGTATAAAGTAAAGCTTATCCATTGATATATTGAGTTATTTGCGGGTCATTATCATTGCACTCCGAACATGTTCATAGGTACTCAGACCCCCTCCTCAGCAAGTTCCGCAGCGTCCAGGGACTGACGACTCCAGTTCTGTGTTGGTTGATAAGTCTTCTTATACTACACTAAGTTTCTCGTTCTGACTGTGTCCATCTTAACTCCAATCTGACGTGGGATTCAAGGTTGTTGAAGTCATGTGCCCTTCCCACATCTTGGAGGACATTGATGGTGTCCGCCCGATCTATTGGTTGACCGCCTTCAACGACACCGCAACTTGCCAACCTGTCCGCTCTTTCATTTCCCCGTACACCCGCATGTCCAGGGACGAAGACAAAGGTGACCCTTCGTATTTTTGACTCCTGTAATGACTCTACCCATTGCCTGCGTACTTAGTCCACCTCCACTTTTTTTTTTTATCATACTCATTGAATGCTTATCCTTTAAATGAATGCTCAATTAATTGTTCTTAATGTGTCTTTTATCATACTCATTGCATGCTTATCCTTTAACTGAATGCTCAATTAATTGTTATTAATGTGTCTTTTATCATACTCATTGCATGCTTATCCTTTAACTGAATACTCAATTAATTGTTATTAATGTGTCTTTTATCATACTCATTGCATGCTTATCCTTTAACTGAATACTCAATTAATTGTTATTAATGTGTCTTTTATCATACTCATTGCATGCTTATCCTTTAACTGAATACTCAATTAATTGTTCTTAATTTGTCTTTTATCATGTCATCAAATTCTGCTGATGCTATTCTCTTTTAGACTAGTCGAACATGCTGTTTCATTATGTTGCCGACTGACATTTATCATTGGTTCCAGCTCGTGTTGTGTTAGTACAGAGTACATGGCCTTTTCTGTCTGTTTGGCAGTTAGAAGTGGGTGTGCTGCTTTGTTTGGGCGTTAATGATGCACATGAGTGCTTTGTTTACGTCGCACATGTCTCCAACTAGTCCCCAGAAGTGTGGGAGAAATGAAAATAATGTTACTGGCGTATAACCATGAAAGGAATTGGTAGGTAAATGCACAGCTGCATGCTACTGGAACCAACAGTGTCATACACTTCGTTATCTGTTGAAGACAACTTGGCACCTCTGTGTTTGCCCGGAGTGCTGCACTGTACCTCTTGTCAACAAAGAATGATACAGTCTAAATACGCAGTTGCTAACTCTGACGGATAATGTTACGTGACGGAACCTCGTGTGGACATCACATTTTCAAACGCGCGTAAATTATATAGGAGTGTTGATTATTTAGAAAGAAAAACAAACAAACAAATAGGCAGCCCAAAAATCCAGAATCCAAGCTCATACACCTCGGCTCAGCACCTTGTTACTAGATATGAATGCGCTACCTCGACACAGCACCTTGTTACTAGATATGAATGCGCTACCTCGACACAGCACCTTGTTACTAGATATGAATGCGCTACCTCGACACAGCACCTTGTTACTAGACATGAATGCGCTACCTCGACACAGCACCTTGTTACTAGATATGAATGTGCTACCTCGACACAGCACCTTGTTACTAAATATGAATGTGCTACCTCGACACAGCACCTTGTTACTAGATATGAATGTGCTACCTCGACACAGCACATTGTTACTAGATATGAATGCGCTACCTCGAAACATCACATTGTTACTAGACATGAATGCGCTACCTCGACACATCACATTGTTACTAGACATGAATGCGCTACCTCGACACATCACATTGTTACTAGACATGAATGCGCTACCTCGACACAGCACCTTGTTACTAGATATGAATGTGCTACCTCGACACAGCACCTTGTTACTAGACATGAATGTGCTACCTCGACACAGCACCTTGTTACTAGATATGAGTGTGCTACCTCGACACAGCACCTTGTTACTAGATATGAATGTGCTACCTCGACACAGCACCTTGTTACTAGACATAAATGTACTACCTCGACACAGCACCTTGTTACTAGATATGAATGTGCTACCTCGACACAGCACCTTGTTACTAGACATGAATGTGCTACCTCGACCGATCACCTTGTTAACTGTAAGTACACTAAACTGATAATGAGCTGATAATTTTCGTTGTCGCTCTTATGTCTAGTGTCAAGCCACTGTGTCAAGGGGAATGTGTTTAAATCCTAGCTCAGGTTGTCTATTTTGTACGCCTTTTATGTTCTTTGTGTATTTTGTATTTTCGGCGCGCAATTAAAATATCAAAATTCCAGCATAATCTGTTGTCCTCTCGCCCCACAGATCCAAATAATAATACAATGTTTTTGTGGTTGTTATTGTCTTGAATATTCAGACGAGGCATGCTGCCGTCTCTCGGCTACAGTCTTGTATTATATATAATTAAATAACATTTACATTGTCTGTTTGTATTGGAAGAGTTTTCGAGCGGCTAAAATAGGGGGAAATAATTGGTGCCAGACGCTTAATGTTAGTGTAACGTATTTTCATTATTAGTTTCTCGTTACATATACAGGGTGTTTCTAAAGTCGCAGTGCAGTGAATTTCTACTCTCGGAAGAAAAACGTCACCGGAAATGCGGTTAACTAGTGCGTCACACAAATTGTAAAATATTTAAATATACTTGACTGCTATCGGCGAGCTTATAATGGGTAATGTTGGTATTAACACAATAAAGTGCCTAAAGCATATGTTGAAAATGTCCACCACGGGCCTCAAGACATGTCGTGATTCGTCTTTCCATATTTGCGAAAACCTTCAGAATAATGTCTGGTGATATTTGTTTAATCTTGTCTACTATTTCAGTCTTTAGGTCATTAATTGTCTGCGGATTATTTTCATAAACTTTCCCCTTCAATGCCCCCACAGATAATAATCTGGGGGTGTTAGATCTGGTGAACGAGCAGGCCAGATTCCACGTGAAATAATGCGATTTGCAAATATGCTTTCTAAATAATTGAGTGTTGTTGTGGCTGTGTGTGCTGTTGCCCCATCCTGCTGAAACCAGGATTCCATAATTTCCCGTTCTGTAAGGTGTGCTATGAACGGTTCCAGAATTAAAGTACGGTAACGTTCTGCATTTATTGTTTCATTAAAAAATATAGGTCCTATTATCCGCATACGACTTATAGCGCACCACATTCCGACTTTTTGATCGTAAAGCGGCACTTGATGAAATTCATGGGGTTTTCACTGCTCCACAGCCGATTGTTCTGACTGTTCACATAACCGGATAAATGAAACCAGGCCTCATCAGTGAAACAAGTGACGTCAAGGATGGCAGCGCCATGTTCATAAATAAAATTCTGAAACCACATGCAGTAGTTTAAACGGGATTCATAATCTCTTTCTTGGAGTTGAGACACTTCAGTTAATTTGTATGGACGATAGTGTAGTTCACTTCTTAAAACCTTGTGAACAGAACTCTTAGATATTTGCACCTGTTGAGACAAGTGGTTTAAAGATGCATTTGGACTCATTGTAATTCTGTCTTGGAGTTCCATAATTTGGTCTTGTGAAATTGAAGGTCTTCCAGATCGGTGGGTGTTTCTTTAATGACTGTGCATTATTTGAAAATCTAGTTGTTCCAATTTATTTATGTAAATCACGAATCATGTACTGCTGTAGCTTGTTCCTTTTTCGGTAAAGTTAAACATATAACATCACTATTCACAAAAGGTATTCGAAATATCCACCACGTTTTAGTTGGCAAATGTTGATACGTTTTTTCATAGTGTCAAAAACCTTACGCAGTATGGGGTGTGTAACATTATTAATGTTGTTGGCGATTGAAACCTGCAGCTCATCGAGTGTTTGGGGATTGTTTTCGTACACTTTTCCTTTCAGTTCACCCCAGAGATAGTAGTCCATGGGAGTAAGATCAGGAGACCGTGCAGGCCAAATTCGGCGAGAGATTATACGATTAGAAAAAATTTCATATAAAAATTCCAGTGATTTTACAGCAGTGTGAGCAGTTGCGCCATCTTGTTGAAACCAAGCTTTTTCAATTTCTGGCTCAGAAAGTTGGGTTACGAATCGCTCCAGTATGTTAATCCTGTATCTTTCTGAATTTATTGTGTCATAGAAGAAAATTGGGCCGATTATCCGCTGACGACTCATTGCACACCACACTCCTACTTTCTGATCGTGGAGAGGCACTGGGTGCAATGCATGTGGATTTTCATCACTCCAAAGACGATCATTCTGCCTATTCACGTACCCAGACCAATGGAACCATGCTTCATCTGTGAAGAAAGTGAAATCAAGGATTTCCTCACCGTCTTGGGCTAGAAAATTCTCAAACCACATACACTAATTAATTCTGGATTGGTGATCTAATTCTTTTAATTGAGGAACGACGGAAAATTTGTACGGATGTAACTTTAATTTTTTTTTCAGAACTCTATGAACAGTACTGCTTGATTTGTGTACTTGTTGAGCCAGCTTTCTTATTGATTTGCCAGGACTCATTAGAATGCTGTCCTGGATGTTGAGAGATGTTACTTCAAGAACAGATGGTCTACCAGGACGGCTAACATCATGTACACTACCGGTGTTTTGAAATTTGATTATTAAATTACTCACAGTATTTCGATGAGGCACTGGTGTATCAGGAAATCTATTCACAAATTGTTCAACAACCCCATTCGAATACTTGCCGCCGTTACGGAACACATGCTCCACTATAAATACTCTTTCTTCAATTGTTAACACCATTGTAAGCCAGATCTATCATGTAGCAGTGATGTTTAAATGAACGCGCAAATGGTGCTTGAACTATTACGTCATACATAGATAAAATTTAGGTGCGTAATTATTTCAACAACAAAAAATGCACAGTCATTAAAGAGACACCCTATATTACTTTGCTCGATAGCAACGTTCTTACAATCTGGAGTTAAATGTCCAGCTCACATTTAATATGCTTTTATACAGTTAAAAACCAAACAATCAACATTGGCAATAGCAGATACAAATCGCGACATTGTTAGAATATTGCTCTTTCTTTATTAGTGTCTCCTTGTAACGTATTCTATGTATGTGCGCGCGCCCATGTCCGTGTGTGTATATGTATGTATACACATATAATATAATTTCGTTCGGACATAGACATACATAAAATCTTATTCCATTTTTCTATGATTTTAGACGCCATGGGTGATAGGTACCGTAAATCTTACATGTCTAAATGATCATGGAAAAGCATAGACACTAAAATCATAATGTCCATAGACCATAATTACGACAAGAACAATCAGGCTGCATACGCTTCGAGAATTGCTGGGACGGGCGGTGGAGCGGATATGGGGATGCCCTGACTGCCATGAAACCGATTCATTAGAATAATCAGTTATATTAACCAGTAAAAAGACCTTTATCTTAGACATAAAATACTCAGGGACACAAAAAATCAGGCTCACCTCAGTCTCGACATCTGCAGTATTGACAGGGAGATACTTGCTCTTCAGATCTTGAATGATTCTGTTAAATCGATCTGTCTGATCGCCAAGCTGTTTCTGCAAGGTCGCCACCTGATCAAGAAGAATCTTCTCTCTCTTGAAGAACTTATTTCTCATCATCGCCAACTTCTGCTCCAGTGTGTACAACACCTTTTCCTGTGACTTGACCAATTCTTTAAGGACTTGATAACAGTCGTGATCACTCGCGGTGTGTAGGTATAAGATAAACCCACAGCCCTTGTCGCACTCTCCAATTGGACGGCACGGACATGTTTCTGTCTCGTGAAGATACATCTCTTTCAGCGGGAAAACCTGACCACATCCAGGGTTGTTGCAAACAGCAGGTTGGTACCCACATCTTTGGGTGTGGCTAAAAAGATCCGTAAGTCGAATAGTTTCCATACACCCGTGATCGTAAAACTCGCATTTTACCTTCAAATTAAGAATCACTTCTCTCAGAGGTAACACATTTTCCAGATCACCAGGTGCCAGACTTCGGCACTTCTTTGGACACTGTCCATGATTAACCACCCACGGCAAGATGCACCCGGAACAGAAGACATGACCGCATGAAGATCGCACAGGATTGTCCAGAACACCATGACACATAATACATTTCTTGTCTTCGGCAACGCTGGTCACGAATTTAGCACTGTCAAATCCCATGATTGTTGCTTTCAAATTACAATTTGACAACCGTTGTTAATGTCCATAATCACAAAATATTTGGGAAAGTTGCCACAGCTTGAGAATCCTTCGAGGATTTCTAAAGTTGTATTTTTTAGTTTTGTGTGGAAATCATATATTTAGGTAAGTTGTCCAGGCAGGATATTGTTTGTATGTTTTACCGAACTGATGAATTAGAAAATAAATCTGAGGAAAGAACAAAAGTTAACAGTAATGAATCATAATTTCGAAAGAAATTAATAAATATTTACAAATGACTAATTTGTGAAAATGTCATAAGTATATACACCAGCATACAGATAGGCAGATGAATAGAAGGAGAGATGTGATGATGGGTTGTATGCAAGTAGCCAGGCAAAAAGATAGACTGTCAGAATGGATATTAGTACATAATAATAGACATAATAAGGATAAGACATAAAGACATGATGAAAATAAGTACCATGGGTATAAGTACGGACGGACATACAGCAAGACAGACAGACGTGAATATCAGTACCATGGGTATACGTACGGACGGACATACAGCAAGACAGGGGACTTGTGTTACAAAGATGGTGGATTTAGGTCATGTTCTTTCGATTGCTGCAGAAAGTGCATTCGGAATCTGATTAATTTCGGTTCTCCGTTGTACTTTTCTGCGTTAAAGTATAAATGATGATCTACTTATTACATCTGCTCGGCTAAAGCAATGTTGTACGCCGGCAACAGTCCTTTTTTGACAAATCAAGTGTTGTGAATGCGACCATCCAACGTTTAGACTTGATCTGCGCTTTACGTCACATTGGTGCTGTTCATGACCGTTGTTAGAATTCCTTGACGCAAGTTATTTCCATGTTACATATTAATGTAAAGTACTTCGTCAGCCACAGTTTTATCTCTTTAGGAAATATGCACCGTGTTTTGTTCGTCGTAGCTGCTTTCACTAGAGTAATTAGGAATCTAAAGGAAGCGAGATTGTGTGTACGACATTTTTGTGTGCTACGTTATCGTAATGGCTCATCGTACATCCCTAGACCGGCCGTATGATAATCTTATGGTCTGTTGTTTGATGTGCGACGGGGATAATCTGACGACTAACTGTGTGTTTAAATGTTCCGAATTGGAGTCAACAACGATGGCCTAACATCATAAGCGATATCATCATCATCATGTTCCCTGCCGGTTGGCGTAGGCGATCATGTCCCTCCACAATCTTCTATCTATACTGCATCGTATCAGTTCTGTTGTTGACTGTTTTCCATGCCATGACACCAAGCTATCCAGTATTTTCTCTCTTTGTCGTCAGCGATCTCTCTTTCCTTTTATTTTGCCAGTTGTAACCAAGTATTCCAACTTTCCTCTTTTCATGATGTGCCCGAAAAATGTTGATTGCTTCTTTCTGATGTTTTTTTAAGAGCTCCCTTTTTGTGTTGGCCTCTTTGAGAACTTCCTCATTGGTCTTTTTATCTGTCAAGGGAACTTTCAATATTCTTCTGAGAAATCCCATCTCTGTGGCCTCTAACGGTCTTTTCAATAAGCGATATACAATTTAAAAAAAAATACGACGATCATCATTTTCAAGAGGACATGAACTTCCGGTATATTGTGGATAGGCGGCGTGAACAATTGAAGGCTATGCATGAAAAGTGTTCCTTGTTGCAGTTTCCTCATATTCCAAGTCCGGCTTGTTGCATGATCTACTGAGTTAAGTGCTCTGTGCACACCGTGAGCTGTGTGTCTCATCCGTTTTGATCATGTTTCGATATTACAATTGTTTACGATGAATGATGATATCGTATGAAAGGGAACAGTTGGCTGTGTTCACTTTCTACGCGGTTTCGCCTTATGTCTTTTGGCGTGTGCTGAGATTGCTACGATGGGGACTACAGTTACCTTTCTTTGTTTGGGAGATGAGATATTAATTCGGATGATTACGCTGGCACGGGCGGTTGAGAAATTATTGATTTTAATTCGTTTGCAGTGATACCGGGGCCTTCCATAACCAAATAACCAAATATAGCAAGACAAACAGACATGAATATCAGTACCATGGGTATAAGTACGGACGGACATACAGCAAGACAGACAGACGTGAATATCAGTACCATGGGTATAAGTACGGACGGACATACAGCAAGACAGATAGACGTGAATATCAGTACCATGGGTATAAGTACTGACGGACATACAACAAGACAGACAGACGTGAATATCAGTACCATGGGTATAAGTACGGACGAACATACAGCAAGACAGAGAGAGACGGAATGAGTATAAGTATGGACGGATAGAAAGTAAAACAGACTGACGGAATGGGTATAAGTATGGACGGATGGACAGCAAGACAGGCAGACACAGAGTTCCCTGGCTTGCCGCTGGAACAAGACTCCTATTTATATTATACGATTAATATATTATTACAAATTTGCTCATTGTTGTTTCAACGTTTGTTTTATCATTTCTCTATCTAAACATTCATTAAACCATGATTGCATGTGCCCATACTCTCATTAATACAGCCTTTTAGTATTCAATTGCATAGCGCTATGTTATTAATAACACCCATAATGACAATAATAACAATAGATATATTAATGTATTGGCTGTAGGGAAGAAACGCAAAATGAAATGTTTTGTTCACATTTTGCGAAGAACTGTGAAAGGAGGAAGAAGGAGAGATAGATCAAGAAAGAGATGGGAGGTTGAAATGAAAGAATGGACAGACCTCGACTTTGCAGTGTCCCAAAGAATGACTTGTGATACAGATAAATGGAGAAGGTGATACATTATGTCAGTAGTGTCACAACGACGCCCTGGATTGTGAAATTCGAGAGAGAAAGACAGACAGACAGAGACAAAAAATAATATTAACTGTAATATAGAACGCAAGAAATGGCAATATTCAAATACATTTTTATACAAATAATTATAAAGTGTTCATTCATTGCTCATTTTTGTATGGACTGATATTACAGCACACTGACCAATCCCTTAGGTGTCTAGTCGATTTCAAGAGATGACGAATCGTGTGCACCTGCTGGTTCTAATAGCTTGCTGGCCGGCATACACAAAGTTCGCCCATGTCTGTTTCACGGCGCAGTTCAGTATCTGTGTTACGTTTAAAAGTTAGTTACGACCGCTAAGACAATCTAAGAAATATCCCTCACAGTGATGGCAGCCTATTGTTACAGAAGACCTGATCAGCGATGGCAGCCTATTGTTACAGAAGACCTGATCAGTGATGGCAGCCTATTGTTACAGAAGACCTGATCAGCGATGGCTACCTATTGTTACAGAAGACCTGATCAGCGATGGCTGCCTATTGTTACAGAAGACCTGATCAGCGATGGCAGATTATGGTTGCAGAAGACCTGATCAGTGATGGCAGCCTATTGTTACAGAAGACCTGATCAGCGATGGCAGCCTATTGTTACAGAAGACCTGATCAGTGATGGCTACCTATTGTTACAGAAGACCTGATCAGCGATGGCTGCCTATTGTTACAGAAGACCTGATCAGCGATGACAGCCTATTGTTACAGAAGACCTGATCAGCGATGACCGCCTATTGTTACAGAAGACCTGATCAGCTATGACCGCCTATTGTTACAGAAGACCTGATCAGCGATGACCGCCTATTGTTACAGAAGACCTGATCAGCGATGACCGCCTATTGTTACAGAAGACCTGATCAGCGATGGGAGCCTATTGTTACAGAAGACCTGATCAGCGATGACCGCCTATTGTTACAGAAGACCCGATCAGCGATGGGAGCCTATTGTTACAGAAGACCTGATCAGCGATGGCTGCCTATTGTTACAGAAGACTTGATCAGCGATGGCTGCCTATTGTTACAGAAGACCTGATCAGCGATGGGAGCCTATTGTTACAGAAGACCTGATATGCAGTATCTGTGGAATGGACAAGACCAAATGTGCGAAATAAAGAAAATCTACTTCAGCCTGTCATACGACCTTCGTCTTAGAGCTACCAGCTCATCATTATTCCTAGATATGATATTATTAATAGAAAGGACCTAGTTGATATCAAAATGTCGATTGCTAAGGATACTATCTGGACATTGCTGGAACACGATTGGATACATTAAAGTGTTAAACTTCCACGAACTTTTGGATTTATTGCTCGAGTAATGTAAATATTCTTGACAATGGAGTGACTAACAGATTGGGATTCGGGTGTGTGTGTGTGTCAAGGCAAAGAAATGCATTAAAAATGCGAAACTTCAGTAAAGCTAAATGTGAAGGAGAATTGTAAAAAAAAAAATATATATATATATATATATATATAAAATAGTACGGTTAAAGCTCTATGTCATAGTCCATCAATTACGTAAAGCTTTAACTGCACAATTTTTTCTATTTTGTTTTTTTTTTAATTCTCCGACTGACAGATTAGCTTCAAGTATGAAAAAATAGTCCGTCCATTTGTTTTCCCCCTAAATAGAAGCATATAATTGAAACAGAAGTGAGAAAGAGAGTTCATCGGTGCTATATAAAGCAAATTCTGACCTATGGAAGCGAATCCTGGACCGTAAACAAACAAATGAAAAGACGATTAGAGGCCCCAAATATGGGATTTCTCAGAAGAATATTGAAAGTTCCCTGGATTTTCAACTGGAAAAAGACCAATGAGGAAGTTCTCAAAGAGGCCAACACAAAAAGGGAGCTCCTAAAAAACATCAGAAAGAAACAATCAACATTTTTCTGGCACATCATGAGAAGAGGAAAGTTGGAATACTAGTTTAACTGAAAAAATACAGGGAAAAAGAGATCGCGGACGACAAAGAGAGAAAATACTGGATAGCTTGGTGTCATGGCATAGAAAACAGTAAACAACAGAATTGAAATGATTCCCCGTTGATAGAAGATTGTGGAAGGACATGATCGCCTATGCCAACAGGTATGGCACATGATGATGAAAGAGAAGCATAGTGAAACCTCGTCTCATCCCGTAACAGAATCAAAGATAATATACGTGACCTCTGAATCTCTGTTGTGCTTACATTTCTATTAGCGATGTCAACGTCCACACATGATATTGTGGCGGCATTTCTATATTTCAATTACTTATATCATTTGTTTTTTTTTTATCTCCGGACTGTTTAAGTCCTAAATGTTTATTGAGACAAGTCTGAACAGTTTCAGCTGAAAAAACAAAGCCCTGGAAATAATGAATCCCTGTATGTGCAACCGGGTTTGAATTAACATTAGGAAAATGTACCTTCTATATGAGACAATAATAGGTAGATTGAATAAGCAATAAAACAATTATCTTTGACGCAGCATTTGCAGATAATTAATTCAGCCGATAAATTACCCATGAAGAAAATGTCCTTTATGACGTTACTCATTACACAATGTAAAAGTAAAAAGTACCCCCCGTCACGCCAAGTGGCGTATAGGGAAATATGGTGTTATTGGTCGTTTCAAAATATTTTGAAGGTGTTTAAAATTCCATATCTCTGCAACCAATTGATTGATAATGCTGAAATTTTGCATATGGTCTTGTGATTTTTTGGTCCCAAGAAGTACATTCATTTCCTCACCAACAAACGTATAGTTTTAAATATTCTTTATTTGAAGTATACAAATTTAAGGCATTTTGGTCAAACCATATATTTGGAGGAATTACCGCTTCATATGAGTGAGCACCCACGGACTTGTCATCTTGAACGTAATGCGCGCCAATTTCCCTGTTTTAAGCACTAAAAAACACATAAAACGCGTCATAGTTATAATTTTATATCCGGTGCATCCCATTTCCTATCGTTTTGTTGTGATTTATGTGCAACGGCGTATCCTAATTATAAACTCCCATGGTATATGGTGGATAGGCGGCAGGAACCATTGAAGGCTATGTCTGAAAAGTGTTCCTTCTTGCAGTTTCCTCATATTCCAAGTCCGGCTTGTTGCAGGAGCTACTGAGTTAAGTGCTCTGTGCACACCGTGAGTTGTGTGTCTCATCCGTTTTGATCCTGCTTCGATATCCCGCTTGTTTACGATGAATGATGATATCGTATGACAGGGAACAGTTGGCTGTGTTCACTTTCTGCGCGGTTTCGCCTTATGTCTTTTGGCGTGTGCTGAGACTGCTACGATGGGGACTACAGTTACCTTTCTTTGTTTGGGAGATGAGTTGGTAATTCGGATGATTCCACTGGCACGGGCGGTTGAGCAATTATGGATTTTAATTCGTTTGCTGTGATGCCGAGGCCTTCCATAACCAATAACCAATAACAATCCTAATTATTGGGTAATTTCGTTAAATTTGTGATCTGTTAGTCAATGGGTATAAAAGTAAAGTTCCTTACATTGCAATCAGTGGCAATAAAGGTGTATAAATATTTTTGCATAGAAGCTAAGCGTGGAAAACTGTATCGAAGCATCTCAAAGCCAGAAAAGAGAACTATTCACGCATTGGGTATAAGCAAACGCTTTTTCAAACAAGTGCTTAAAGCTAACGGAGTGTCCAGTTCAATCAAGACTAGGACGCTAGGAAGAAAGAAAGTAGTAGATAGTTTTGACAAGGAAGTGATTAGAAGAGCAATTTGTAAAATGTTCGATTCCAAAGAAACTGTGACTTTAAGAAAACTGAAAATTCGACTGAGAGCAGAAAATGACATTGTTGTGTCGAAAACAACATTATGGAGAACTGTTAGAAGCATCGGTTTTACGTTTAGAAAGTACGATAGTGGTAGAAATGTCATCTGCGAGAAGCCGCACTTAGTTTCTATGAGGAGTAAATATTTACGTGAAGTACGGGAAATGCGTAACCAAGGTTATGATATTGTATTTCTAGATGAATCTTGGATAAATTCTCACCACACAAGTGCAAAGGAATGGCAGTTATCAGATGGAAGTATTAAAAGATGTGTACCCACTGGAAAAGGGCAGCGTATTATAATGGCACATGCAGGCAGCCGAAAAGAAGGGTTGGTGAAAAATGCAGAACTTATATTCACCTCTAATTATACTGACAACAGGGACTATCACACCGAGATGAATGGCCATATATTTAGAGAGTGGATTGAAAATACTCTTCTTCCAATTCTAGACAGACCATCCTGTCTGGTAATGGACAACGCGTCGTACCACAACGCTGTGGCAGAAGAAGACAAAATTCCTACATCTACCAGTACAAAAGATGTTATAAAGATTTGGCTAAGAAAGGAAGGAATTCCATTTAACGAGGGATTTTTGAAACCTGAATTACTGTCACTTGTTAAGAAATCGCAAAAGACCAAAGTATTTCAAATAGACAAAATCATTCAACAGCATGGTCATACGTGCTTGAGACTGCCCCCTTATCATCCACAATTAAACCCCATTGAACTCGTTTGGGCAAAAATTAAAGGGCAGGTGGCAGCTGAGAATACAAGTTTTAAACTATGCGATATAAAAGGACTGACATATGCTGCTCTATCACAGATTGACAAAGATTTTTGGTGAAAATGTGAAGATCATGTCTTAAAAGAAGAAAATGACTATTGGAAAAAAGATGGACTATCGTTCGTTCAGCCCAGATTAGTAATCAATATGTTAGACTCCTCTGATTCAGAATAAATGAAATAATAATGGACGTTTTTATATGTCCGCATGATCAATCTTTAGCTAAAGTTGATAACGTTTTGAAAATGTAAAGATTCTTGATATGTGTACTGCAGGCATGCAAAGAAACTAAATCACTTTCATATGTCTTGTTTACGTAAAATAATGAAAGTCACATGGAAAGACATAAAACGAACAATGTAGCTCTTTACAGTGAAGAGGATCCCGTGCTTACATCGGACTCTTTAGTCACATGCGTACCCATAAAAAATAACTTTGCTTGATATGTCATGCTCGTTATCGCTCGCAACGGATAATTAATTTTTTTTAAATGTATTCTTTGTTGTATATTGTTTAAATAGTTTTCATTAATGGAACTGTTTATACGCTGATTTGTTTTAGACCGTCTGTAAAGGCTATAACATTGACATTCTCATAGTATTTTAAAGAAAGTAAACAATAGAAAGTAAACAGTTGATAAACGCCTCCAACTTTCAAGTTGTGTAGAGACGCCTATGTCGAGAAGCTGATTTCCATTAATGTACGGTAAATTATTTTCTCCAGGAGCAAAAAGATCCGTAAATTCACTGAGATCAAAGGAAAGTGCTGCTTCATGATGAAGCATACTTCCTACATCATTAAATTTTGTTAAATCGGTGGGACCTTGGAAAAACAAGGCCAGATGCAAAAAATCAAGTTTGTAAGTGCAGGGAAAGAGGAGATATTTCATGTTAATCGTGAACATTTAGATTTGAAACGACCAATAGTGACCCTATATTTTACAGACCTTCAGCACATGATTTTTGGGGTAATGTGGTCGGTATTACGCCCGTGCTGCTTTTACTTTCCCAGAAAAAATCCGGTACCCATTTAAGGCTGGGTGAACCCGGAGCCGTCGGTTGGGATCGAACCCTACCCCTTGTCCGTAGTAGTCCAGTTCACTAACCACTGAGCTATCGCGGCTCCTACTAATTTTTAGGGAATTAGTAAAACCCAGGTGTCCTCGCCAGGATTACGAACCCCGGCTGTTGCCGTGGTAAGCCAACCGCCTATCGATTGCGCTAACCGGACACCCTATTACACAATGTACTTAAATAAAATGGCTACGGAACAAAAAGTACAAAGAAGTCGAAAAGTGGGTTGTTTCAGCGAACAAGAGAAGACCAAACAAAGAACCAACGTTGCGACCTACAGTGCTACATGACCATTCACAATGCAAATAGGAGTAGTTTAAGTGACTAGGAGAGTGCTTAAACAAATACAGGAGCCACAGATTACACAGTAAGCTTGCTTAAATAACTTATGCTTGGGACTTCATCATCATGTGCCATACCGGTTGACGTTTGCGATCATGTTCTTCCACAATTTTCTATCCACAGTGAATATTATCAATTCTGCTATTGACTGTTTTTCGTCCCACGACACAAAGCTATCTGGTATATATACGCTAACTAGTGTGCTATATTCTCTCTTTGTCGTCCGCTATTTCTATTTCCTTGTATTTTGCCAGTTGTAACCAATATCCGAACTTTCTCATAATGTGCTTGAAAACTGTTCATTGCTTCTTTCTGATGTATTGTAATAACTCTCCTTTTGCGTTCGCCTCTTTGTGAACTTCTTTATTTGTGTGTGTGTGTTTTTTTTTTTAGCTGTGCAGGGAAATCTCAATATTCTTCTGAGAAATCCCATCTCTCTGGGATCTAATCGCTTTTTCATTTGTTTGTTGCTGTCCATGATTCGTTTCCATATGGCAGAATATGTTCTATATAACACCGATTAACTCTCCTCACTTTTATTGCACAAAACGTTTTCACTTTCTGAAATGCTATTTTGACCTGTGCTATTCTCCGTTTTATATATGTGGTGAAAAGGACTTTATCAGATATACAGATGTTCACTGTACAATTATAGTAACTTGAAAATAATGTTCATATATATACACATAGTAAATGTTATATATATATATATATATATATATATATATATATATATATATATATAGTAAAGTAGTAAAGTACCCACGTCATGCCAAGTGGCTTATAGGGAATATGGTGTTTGTGACCATAAATCATAACTTTTACAGACCTCCGGCACATGATTTTTGGGGTAATGTGATCGATATTACGCCCGTGCCGCTTTACTTTCCCAGAAAAAAAATCCGGTGCCCATTAAAGGCTGGGTGAACCGTAAGCCGTCAGCTAGGAGTGAACCCTACCTCTTGTTCTTTGTAGTTCGGTGCACTAACCACTGAGCTATCTCGGCTCCCATATATATATATATATATTAAAGGCTGGGTGAACCGTAAGCCGTCAGCTAGGAGTGAACCCTACCTCTTGTTCTTTGTAGTTCGGTGCACTAACCACTGAGCTATCTCGGCTCCCATATATGTATATGTATATATATATATTTTCACTATACACTTATGTTACTCAAAATTAGAGTACAGAGTCCAAAATAGTTCACTACACACTTAAGATTTTTCTACATTAAGGTCACAGCTCATGTAAAAACAGTTAAGTGTAAATTTTTTTTTTCGAAATTAGGGTCTAGTATTATACATGATAGCTCACAACATAATTATTTTATTACATTGTCACTGGTAGCCCAGCTATTAAATTACAAACAAAAGAAAACTTCATGTTCTTATGCAAATACGAGAGGGTTATAGCAGGGATGAAAAGAACTGGCCGCATCACCAGACTGTAAACTAAAAGACATATTTTTACATAACAACAATATAACTTATCATTGATTAATCAAACTAAAAGACTGGCAACATCAGATTGTAAACTAAAATACTGGCATCACTAGATTGTAAACTAAAAGACTGACATCACCAGATTGTAAATAAAAGACTGGCATCACCAGATTGTAAACTAAACGACTGACATCACCAGATTGTAAACTAAACGACTGACATCACCAGATTGTAAATAAAGACTGGCATCACCAGATTGTAAACTAAACGACTGACATCACCAGATTGTAAACTAAACGACTGACATCACCAGATTGTAAACTAAAAGACTGACATCACCAGATTGTAAACTAAACGATTGACATCACCAGATTGTAAACTAAATGACTGACATCACCAGATTGTAAACTAAACGATTGACATCACCAAATTGTAAACTAAATGACTGACATCACCAGATTGTAAACTAAACGACTGACATCACCAGATTGTAAACTAAAAGACTGACATCACCAGATTGTAAACTAAACGACTGACATCACCAGATTGTAAACTGAAAGACTTTTACGTTACTACTACAAACAATATCAGTTTATAAGACTATCTTTACATAACAACACTATAACTTATCGTTGATTAATCAACACTAGCCACATTATCAGACAGTAAAATAAAAGACTTAGCGTTTCTACTGCAACTAATATCATTTTATAATACAATCTTTACATAACAAAAACAAAATACAACTTACTGTTGATTAAACCCACAGAGAAGAAATTCACAGGAACAAAATGACAAGATTAAAATTGATAACAACTTGTTGAATGAATCAATTACTAGACGAATGATATATCATGACAGCCCACATTAATCCATGAACGTGAAGTGTACAAATTAAACTCGAATTTACGGGAAGTAACAGCTTTGATTCAGAGGTATGCGCTGCTTGTAACCAATAACAGTCAAGGAAGCTCACGTGTCGCATGTGTCCCTGTTTTGTTTATGTTTCGCTCAAACTTCTGAACGTTGCGCAGACAAGGACACCACTCAGAAGCGTGGCAACCCTCGCGTGTGACTCGGGCCCAGCAGCTTGTGAACCACAACTCGAGTAGCGCGAGTCTTCCCTCTGCCCTCGGCAGCACCCCTTTTCGATAGGAGGGGACGGGGTGTTTAACAGTAGTACCCCGTTGAGTTCACAGATGCTTTCCAATGATATTTTAGTGATCCATTTATTTTGTTTAAATTCTAAGTATGCCAGTTTTCTTCGTTTATTTACAGATTACGGGAGCGACAACATTTCAATGGGGTTTTTTTTTTTCGCTTGCACTCCTCCGCCAGTAAGCAAAACATAGATTTCCTTTCCTCACTGGAAAAACGGAAACCTGTTTTTCAGGTTATAATGAATGACAAATACATCTGTTTTAGTACATAAACTGATAAAGTAAGTAATTTTAGCAGAATCAACTATTAGACATATTTTGATTGATGCGAAAAAAAACACGTAAATGAAAAGGTTTGGCCACATGTCTGAATTGTTGGGTCTAGCAAAGGTCATTCTGCAAGTAGATGTGAAAGGAAGAGGAAGAAGGGATGGGAGAATAACACTAAAGAAAGGAAACACAAATAATAACTGAACACAGAGATAACTGTGAAAGGTTGACGAAGTCTGTCAGTGGTGCTTCAACCACTCCAAGGGATATGGGAATAATAATAATAATAATAGCAATAATAATAAGAAGAAAAGTTGATTGAGAAGAAGAATAAAAAGAAAAATTAAGAAGAAGAAGAAAATGTAAAAGAGGAAGAAGAAGCAGAAAAGGAGAGGAAGAAGGAAATGAAGAGGAAAAAGTAGAAGAAAAGAAGAGAAGAATACAAAGGAAATGAGGAAGAAACATTAGAAAAGCTGCTTGGCAAACCAAAGTTGAAAGTTAATACCAAAGATCAGCATTAGCCTGCTTCCAGCTATGAAGACATTTATGGTCGAATCTACAGCATGTGTATAAAGCGAGTCTATATGCGTGCCTGTGGATGTATGGGTCTGTATATATGTGTGAGTATGTATGCCTGTGTATGTATGGGTCTGTATATATGTGTGAGTATGTATGCCTGTGTATGTATGGGTCTGTATATATGTGTGAGTATGTATGCCTGTGTATGTATATGCGTGTGTCTGTATATGTGTGTGTCTGTATTTGTGTTATATGTTTGTGTCTATGTATGTGCATATGCGTGTATGTATGTATGTATGTATGCATGCATGCGTGTGTGTGTGTATGTATGTATGTATGTATGCATGTATGTATGTATGTATGTATATATGTATGTATGTATGTAAGTGTATGTGTCTGTATATGTGTGTATGTTTATATATGCATGTCTGTATATGTGTGTATGTGTGTATGTGTGTATGTGTGTATGTGTATATGCGTGTGCTGGTGTATATGTGTATGTATATATGTGTGCCTGTGTTTATTATACGAGTGAACTGTATATATGTGTGCGTGTTCACTCATAATAATTCGTCATAATACGATTATGTTGTAGAGCCTCGTTTTGCCTCCTGTGTTATTTCCTTATTGGACAATCTCATGTTACTAAATTATAAAAACTGAAAACTAAGGAAGGGACAGATAAAATGGTTTGGCCACGTGACAAGACAGAAGCCCAAAATACAACACAACAAGCCTTCAGCAAACTTTGTGAGAACACCAGACCCAAGGGTCGACCACGAAAAAGATGGATTGATGGAATATTAGAAGCACTAGGAAACATAATAGCAGCAGAGGCGAACAGAAGAGCAAAAGACCGCAAATTATATCCCCCCCTCGACGTTGAAAGGCAGATGGGGAAGGAAAGAGGAAGAAGAGGAAGAAAACTAAGGTAGAAACAAGGTATTGTCTTAACTATTCAGCACGCCCTTGAATCATACTAGTGAGAGACACATACACCTTGCCTGGTCATCGCAGCTTGGCACCACTGCAGCAGATATTCTGTACTCATTTTATCAGCTCCAGAGTCATAGTCTCCACAGGTTGCTACCATTAAAGGTGAAAAGTGTGACGCTTTAATATGATATGATTTGTGAGGTAAATGAATACTGTAGTTTGCTCTTGTATACATATCTCATAATTTGTTTCATTTTTTTCCCTCATGTATAAAACACACAGCCACAAAGGAGCAAAACAAGTGTAGTTATCCTGTAATCACGCGACTGGTTTTTTGTTTTCCTTCTCCCTATCTGCCGACAACAACACAACCTGTGGCTGCCCTGCTGCCTTGCCGGTAAGCTCGGGAGAGTAAAAGGCTAAGTGAGGGTACCCCGAAATAAAACAACCTCACGGCCTTGTGGGTGAGACTTTTTAGTCAAAGGCTAGCGGAGCCAACCGTAAACAAACCGACGGAAGGCAACAGAAAACCACCGTCGTAATTTTTTTGTACAATCATGAATCGCCACAACAATAGAAATAACGACAACAACGTTAAGGGGGATTCCAATGGAAAACCCTCGTTCGGTAGGGGACATCATGTGCTACAGGTGATACCCGATCGTCATCAAGCTACTGTAAGCAAAATAAAGATTAAACAAACTCTAAAGATTGGTACTTGGTATGTGAGAACACTCATGCAGAAGGGTAAACTAGAAAACATCATACAAGAAATGAAAAGAATGGGTTTACAATTACTGGGACTTTGCGAAATGAGATACACCGGATCAGGGGAGATGTATTCTGATAAACATAAAATAATCTATTCTGGAGGTACTGAACCTCAAAGAGGAGTAGGTATCATCTTGGATGCAGAAAGAGCAAGAATAGTGAAAGGCTTTTACCCAATATCTGACAGAGTCCTTTTAGTGAAATTGAATGGAAAACCAATAGACATAAATCTTATACAAGTTTATGCACCAACAGTAGATATTCTGGAGGAAACAATTGATAAATTTTACGAGTTAAATGAGGCACTTCATAAATGCAAACCACATGAAAACACCATAGTTCTAGGGGATTTTAATGCAAAAGTAGGAAAGGAAAGAGTTGAGGAAGTAGTTGGTCATTATGGCTTGAGGAATGAAAGAGGTGAGAAACTTATTGACTGGGCAAGAACACACAACATGATGATAGGAAACACCTGGTTTAAGCAACATCCGAGACGTCTGTGGGCATGGAAAAGCCCTGGGGACAACGCACGTAATCAAATTGATTATATAATGATAAGCAACAGATTTAGAAACAGTCTGATATGTGTGAAAACTAGACCAGGGGCAGATTGCAATAGTGATCATGTAATAGTTGTAGGAAAGCTTAGAGTAAAATTAAAAATAACAAAACGAGCCTCAGTTAACATCAAGGTAAATTTATATTTACTAAAATCAGACAAGAAGCTGCAAGACAAATATAAAATCACAATTCAGAACCGGTACAATGCAATAGAGAAGATACAAGGCATTGATGAACAGTGGGAAATGCTAAAAGAATCAATGCAACAAACATCAAAAGAGTTCATACCACCAGTGAGGACAAATTCAAGAAAGAAATGAATGACAGATGACATTTTGCAGCTAATGGATACAAGAAGAAGGAATACAGAAAATAAAAATGAGTATAAGAGATTAAATAAAGAAAATGTAGTAAAATGCAATGAAGCAAAAGAAGCATGGCTAAAAGAGAGATGCGAAGAGGTTGAAATGCAACAAAAAGGAGATGCTAAAGCTATATACAAACAAATTGAGGAATTAACAGGAAGAAAAACGCAATCAAAAAATGGATGTCTAAGATCAAAGGAAGGAGAACTGTTGATTGATCAAGAAAACATAAGGGAACGATGGACAGAATACATTAAAGATCTTTATAATGATGAACGAACGGAAGTAAATATTAAGGATAATGGAGAAGGACCAGAAATACTCAGAGAAGAAGTGGAAGACGCCTTGTGCAATATGAAAGCAGGCAAAGCTCCTGGACTAGATAATATAACTAAAGAAGAGATTAAAGCCATGGGCGATTTTGGATTAGAAATAATAACAAAAATATTGAATGATATCTAGAACAGCGGATATATACCAGACGGCATGCTCAAATCAATATTCATAGCCCTACGAAAGAAATCGGGTGCGATTGAATGCGATGATCATTGCACAATAAGCCTTATGAGTCATTTGACTAAGATATTACTAAGAATCATCATCAAGAGTGCGAAACAAAATCAGTCCAGAAATTAGCAATGAACAGTGTGATTTTGTTAGAGATAAAGGAACAAGCAATGCCATTTATATCATAAGATCTTTAGTAGAAAGAGCCATAGAGGTGAAAACAGATCTAAACCTATGTTTCATAGATTACACCAAGGCATTTGATAAAGTAAAGCACCAAGAAATAATCACAATTTTAGAAAGCATAATAGTAGACAGCAAAGATCTAAGAATAATAAAGAACATGTACTGGCAACAAACAGGGGCCATAAGAACTGGAAACCAATTGGGAATGTTTCAACAAATAAAACAGGGTGTTAAGCACTGCTGTGTGCTGTCACCAGATTTGTTTAATACTTATAGTGAGATTATTTTAAGATCCATAAGGGACATTCCTGGAATAACAATTGGAGGTCATAATATACATAATCTAAGGTATGCTGATGATACAGTCTTAATCGCTAAGAGTGAAAATGAGTTACAAGAAATGTTGGACATTATAGTGAAGGAAAGCAAAAATAAAGGACTCAGCCTTAATAGCAAAAATACAGAGGCAATGATAACAACAAAGAAAAAGACATCACCTCAGTGCAAAATAAAGACAAGTGGAACAATATTAAAACAGGTAAATGAATTTAAATATTTGGGAACTTTGTTAACCTCAGACTGAAGATGTACAAAAGAGGTGAGATGCAGAATGGCTCAAGCAAAAGCAGCTTTCCAAAAAATGAGGAAGATACTATGCAATCCATTTTTGACAATAGAAACAAGAAAAATAGTTCTTAAATGTTATGTAGAGACAGTCTTAACATATGGATGTGAATCATGGACAATAGGACAACAGACAAGAAAATCACTGGAGTCTGTAGAAATGTGGTTTTACAGAAGAATGTTGAGTGTACCATGGACAGCTAAGAAGAGTAATGACAATGTTATGAGAGAGGCCAAAGCAAAAAGAGAGCTAATTTCCAATATTAGGAAGAGACAATCATCATTTTTTGGCCACGTAATGAGAAGAGAACAACTGGAATATATTGTAACAACTGGAAAAATTGAGGGACGAAGAGATAGAGGGAAGTAAAGAGAAAAATAACAGACAGCTTAAGAGAATGGCTTGGCGGAAGGTCAACAACAGAAATGATAAATAGCTGGCGAGATCGAAAATTGTGGAGAGACATGATCACCTACGCCAGTAGACACGGTACTTGATGATGATGATCTGCCGGCTCACGTCTCATCACGTCTGCATTTAACGCAGAGTCGTCAACACACTGGGAGCTTCTGGATCGAGCCTCAACTGTCTCGCATTAATTTAATAATACTTTTAGTTTACTAATTTTTTAAAAATTTTCATTTCTTTTTATTCTTTTATAATGTATTACATCTCCCTTTTATTGTATCACTTCATTTCTTATACCACTTTTAATTTCTCATTGATTTTCTTGTCCTCCTATTTCTAGATGTAGTATAGCTTATCTTTATTTCGTTGTCTGTTTGTCTTGTTCTCGTTTTTTGTAGAAGGCTGCATGTATGCCGAAACGTCAGTATATTGTTGTGCTCCTATTTTGTCAAGCTATTGCCATACATTGTAGGAGTATACGTTACACCCTATCATTTGCTCCTTGCGATCAGCTTTACCGCAGCACGCAATTATTTGCTTATTCTCCAAAAAGAAGTAACCTTTAATTAAATATACTCACGTTAAAAGGAGACAACGACAGCGAGAAAGTGATTTAATCATAATCCCTTACATTTAAATGTCGAGGCAGGAGGCAAGGGGCCTGACCGCAAAAGGGATGGAAGCTTTTGAAAGTCGAGGCAGAAGACAGCAACAGAGATGGAAGCTTTTATATGTCGAGGCAGGAGACAAGGGACCTGATAGCAAAAGAGATGGAAGCTTTTAAATGTCGAGGCAGAAGGCAGCAACAGAGATGGGAGCTTTTAAATGCCGAGGCAGGAGACAAGGGACCTGACAGCAACAGAGATGGAAGCTTTTAAATGTCGAGGCAGGAGACAAGGGACCTGACAGCAACAGAGATGGAAGCTTTTAAATGCCGAGGCAGGAGACAAGTGACCTGACAGCAACAGAGATGGAAGCTTTTAAATGTCGAAGCAGGAGACAAGGGACCTGACAGCAACAGAGATGGAAGCTTTTAAATGTCGAGGCAGGAGACAAGAGACCTGACAGCAACAAAGATGGAAGCTTTTAAATGTCGAGGCAGAAGACAGCAACAGAGATGGGAGCTTTTAAATGTCGAGGCATGAGACAAAGGACCTGACAGCAACAGAGATGGAAGCTTTTAAATGTCGAGGCGGAAGACAGCAACAGAGATGGAAGCTTTTAAATGTCGAGGCAGGAGAAAAGGGGCCTGACAACAACAGAGATGGAAGCTTTTAAATGTCGAGGCAGGAGGCAAGGGGCCTGACAGCAACAGAGATGGAAGCTTTTAAATGGGAACAGGCAAATAATTGCGATGCTGCGGTGAAGCTGGTAGCAATGGGCCAGTAGTGGGGAGTGTAGAACACTCCAAGGTATGAGGACAGCTTCACAAAGGAGGAACACAACACAATACTGACGTTTCGGCCTGAGGCCTTTTTCAGAGTACAAGGACAATGAAAACAAACGATGAAACACAACTATCTATAATTACATGATCAGAAGAAGAGGATAGAAAAGAACGATGATGAAAAAATGAAAAAAGAAGAGAGCTAAGATAAGAACATAGAAAGAATAGGAGAATATATGTATATATAAAATATAAAATATAAAATCACTTAGCTTAAACGACTGGTTAATCCGCCTGGAACCAAACGAAAGAATGACTACAAGAAGGACAACCCGAGGCGGGAGAATGGAAACGAGGGTATGCCTGACCAGTGTTCATACACCGGAAGAGAGAACTAGAAACCCAAACACAAGCTAATGTCGTGCAAGGAAAAGTAGTGTACTCTGAAAAAGGCCTCAGGCCAAAACGTCAGTATTGTGTTGTGTTCCTCCCTTGTGAAGCTGTCTTCATACCTTGGAGTGTTCTACACTCCTCACCACTGACCCGAAGCTTTTAAATGTCGAGGCAGGAGACAAGGGACCTGACAGCAACAGAGATAGAAGCTTTTAAATGTCGAGGCAGGAGACAAGGGACCTGACAGCAACAGAGATATAAGCTTTTAAATGTCGAGGCAGGAGACAAGGGACCTGACAGCAACAGAGATGGAAGCTTTTAAATGTCGAGGCTGGAGACAAGGGACCTGACAGCAACAGAGATGGAAGCTTTTAAATGTCGAGGCAGGAGACAAGGGACCTAACAGCAACAGAGCTGGAAGCTGTCAGCGACGTTTAGCTAACGACTTACACCAGGATGGGTGAAACAGAACCATACAGACCATACTCCACCTCTTCGGGGTGCCTCTAAAAACAGAATAACCAGTCTAGTTCTGGCCAAGCGAGTATGGATCGACGTAGTTCCGGTGTAGACCTTGTCCACAAAATCTGCTTGGTCGCCTCTTACGACAAGCCTGGCAGGCGTCAGTGGTTCTTTTCATTTCTTCCTTGACCGTGCTCAGAATATCGGTAATCACGCGAACGAAACACAAATACTTATGTAAATGGCATATGTAGATGTCCATGGTACATAATTAAACGTTACATATGTAAATGTTTCATAATATGTCATAAGTTAAATGTTACTTAGATAAACGGCATAGTAAATTATTAAACGTTATAACATGTAAGCTGCTACATATCCAAATGTCAAATAGCGTAATCAGAGGTACCATATGTCATAGTAAATGATTAACTTTATAACTTTAAAAGTCATACTACCTGAAAAACACTCATACTCAGTGGTAAAATTTTGAAATCTTCTTCTTCATCATTCTTCTTCCGCGATCGTGGCTCATTCAGACTAAAACTCCGAACTCTCTTGTGAAGGCAGCTATCTGTTTCTGTGATTCGGTTGTCCCGGAGAGTTTCTCTTCCAGGGAGGTGGGTATGGGCTACATTGTCCTCCACAGGCCTGTGTTCTGGGGGCAACCCTGTATAAGTTGTTTTGTTGTCATGTAATCCAGGGTTTAGTTGCATTGGCTGGTAGTTCCTAATTTGAATTTGGTGAATATGTGGTTTCTCACTTTGTTGTGACCAGTAAATGCGTAGGCGAAGTAGGATGGCTTGATCCCTCCTTGGTTGTTGGAACCAGTGATGGAAAATGTAAAACTGCAATAAACAAAAGAATAGGTATGGGAAAAGTAATTTTAATGTCATGAAAAGTATACTAACATAAAAACAAATAACATCAGGGCTGAAACTAAGAATAGCAAAATGTTACATCTTCTCAATATTCCTGTATGGTGCAGAAACATCAATATTACACAAGAAAACAGAACAGAAAATTGAAGTCTTTGGAATATGGATTTATAGAAGTAGAGGTAGAATTGGATGGAAAGAAAAGAAAACAAACGATGAAGTTTTAAAACAACTAAAAATGAAAAGAGAACTACTAAACACATTTAGAACAAGACAAATGAAACTTTTGGGACATGTTAAAAGACACAACAGCCTAGTAAAAGCAATATTGGAAGGGAAAATAAAAGGTAAAAGAGGCAGAGGCAGACCAAGACTAACATGGACGAGTAACATCAAAACATGGACAAGTCAAATTATGACAATCTGCGCCATCAAAACAAGAGGTAGAGTGGAATGGCGCTCCATGGTAGCCAACCTACGATGCGGAGACGGCACTCAATGATGATGATGGTTGTTGGAGGTATCCGTCCCTCTTGATATACTTTAGGTGTCCTTGTTTCCATTTTTAAGTTACTGGCCTTTGATGGTGGATTTGGCTTCATCGGAGCTGACCAGATGGTTTTCTTGTGGTAATCTCCCTCCCTCCTTAGCTAGTTTGTCTGCGCATTCGTTTCTTTGTATATTACACTGTGGTGGCATCCAATGGATGATCACTTTCTGGAAGTTATAGTGCAACTGGACTAGTGTTGTTCATAGGTCATCTAGCTCGCTGTTCCTGTGGGTTTTTTTTTTAGAGCTGTTAGGACTGACACTGCGTTGGTCTGTATCAACAATTTCTTGTGCACGTTATTTTTGTGTTGAATAGCCAGTTTTGTAGCATTTTTGAGAGCTTCAGATAATGCTTTATAGTTGTTTGAGAATTTCCCAGTAGCTATTGACTTGGTGATCTCTTCCTGGTTATTCGGCCTGTGTTGATTATCTAATTGCAATAATACAGGCTGTCTCACTGCTACCTCAATAATTATAAAATCAATGGATATATTGCAACGAAATTTGTACAGGAGTAAGTTCAATACTGTGTAAGAAATTAAAATGAATGTGTCTGTAGTGAATATGTGGTGTGTCTGTAGTGAGTATGTGGTGTATCTGTAGTGTGTATGTAGTGTACATGTTAACTGTAGTGTGTATGTGGTATGAATGTTGTGTGTCTGTAGTGTGAATGGTAACTGAATCCGGAGTCTTCTGGTCGTTAGAGAGCGCATCAACCACTCAGCCATCTGGGTATCACATAAAGAAATATTTTGTAAAAAAATAATCAAAACGCAACGGAACACAAAAAGTGCCACAAAGTATAATGCTTTGTAAGTTTCTGCATGTCGCAAGTTAACATACAGCAATACAGATTGCGGAGAGTAATAGAGACGCTGGACTGTAGAGAAGAAGAATATAGTTGCCTAAATGTAGAGAAGAAGAGAACATTAGCTTAGACTGTAGAGAAGAAAACATCGGCCTAGACTGTAGTGAAGAGAACATTAGAGAAGAAGAGAACATTGGTCTAGATTGTCGAGAAGAAAAGAACATCGGTCTAGACTGTAGAGAAGAAGAGAACATTGGTCTAGACTGTAGAGAAGAAGAGAACATTGGTCTAGACTGTAGAGAAGAAGAGAACATTGGTCTAGACTGTAGAGAAGAAGAGAACATTGGTCTAGACTGTAGAGAAGAAGAGAACATTGGTCTAGACTGATGAGAAGAAGAGAACATTGGTCTAGACTGATGAGAAGAAGAGAACATTGGCCTAGACTGTAGAGTAAAAGAGAACATTGGTCTATACTGTAGAGAATGAGAGAACATTTGCCTAGACTGTAGAGAAGTGAACATTGGTCTAGACTGTAGAGAAGAAGAGAACATTGGCCTAAACTATAGAGAAGAGAACATTGGCCTAGACTGTAGAGAAGAGAACATTGGGCTTGAATGTAGAGAAGGAGAGAACATTGGCCTAGACTGTAGAGAAGAGAACAATGGCCTAGACTGTAAAGAAGAGAACATTGGTCTAGACTGTAGAGAAGAAGATACGCCCGTAAACCGTTGTCGTGTTGAGCATTTCTCTTACTGCGCAACAAACATTAAACTCAAATTCAAGAAGAGAACATTGGTCTAGACTGTAGCGAAAAAAAGAACATTGGCCTAGACTGTAGAGAAGAGAACATTGGCCTAGACTGTAGAGAAGAAGGGAACATTGGCCTAGACTGTTGAGAAGAGAACCTTGGTTTAGACTATAAAGAAGAAGATAACATTGGTCTAGACTGTAGAGAAGAGAACATTGGTCTAGACTGTAGAAAAGAAGAGATCATTGGCCTAGACTATAGAGAAGAAGATAACATTGGTCTAGACTGTAGAGAAAAAGAGAACACTGGTTTAGACTGTAGTGAAGAGAACATTGGTCTAGACTGTAGAGAAGAAGAGATCATTGGCCTATATTGTAGAGTAGAGAACATTGTTCTAGACTGTAGAGAAGAAGAGAACATTGGTCTAGGCTGTAGAGAAAAAGAGAACATTGGTCTAGACTGTAGAGAAGAAGAGAACATTGGTCTAGTCTGTAGAGAAGAAGAGAACATTGGTCTAGACTGTAGAGAAGAAGAGAACATTGGTCTAGACTTAAGAGAAGAAGAGAATATTGGCCTAGACTGTAGAGAAGAAAACATTGGTCTAGACTGCAGAGAAGAAGAGAACATTGGTCTAGACTGTAGAGAAGAAGAGAACATTGGTTTAGACTATAGAGAAGAAGAGAACATTGGTTTAGACTATAGAGAAGAAGAGAACATTGGTTTAGACTATAGAGAAGAAGAGAACATTGGTTTATACTATAGAGAAGAAGAGAACATTGGTTTAGACTGTAGAGAAGAAGAGAACATTGGTTTAGACTATAGAGAAGAAGAGAACATTGGTCTAGACTGTAGAGAAGAAGATAACATTGGCCTAGACTGTAGAGAAGAAGAGAACATTGGTCTAGACTTAAGAGAAGAAGAGAATATTGGCCTAGACTGTAGAGAAGAAAACATTGGTCTAGACTGTAGAGAAGAAGAGAACATTGGTTTAGACTATAGAGAAGAAGAGAACATTGGTTTAGACTATAGAGAAGAAGAGAACATTGGTTTAGACTATAGAGAAGAAGAGAACATTGGTTTAGACTATAGAGAAGAAGAGAACATTGGTTTAGACTATAGAGAAGAAGAGAACATTGGTTTAGACTGTAGAATGGAGAGACCTTGTTCGTGGCCAATGTTCCAAAAAATGAGTTTTACATGTTTATATTTATCTAGCACATAACATATGATATATGAATTTTTAGATAATTAAACAAGGAATTATATTTCACCAATACCAAGATGATAGGATTATACTATCAAGATGAAAGCAAAATCATTAGACATAGCAATAATACAGACATAGGCACCTACTCAAGACTACACAGATGAACAAATAGAGGCATACTATGAAGACCTAAATAAAGTTATGAAACAAGTGAAATCTTCTGACATCTTGATTGTAATGGGTGATATGAACGCTATAGTAGGAAAAGGTAGATATAAGACCCTTATAGGATATCATGGTTTAGGAAATAGAAATGAGAAAGGAGGAAGATTAATACAATTTTGTGAAGAAAACAGTCTGATAATATGTAACACCTTCTTTGAGCAAGAGAAAAGGATATTATACACATGGAAAAGTCCTGGAGATAGGAAGAGGAATCAAATATATTATATAATGATAAAAGAGAGGTTCCGTAACAGCGTAAAGAAATCCAAAACCTATCCAGGAGCAGATATTAATTCAGATCACAATCCAGTAATGATTAAAATGTAAATCAAACTAAAGAGAAAAAAGCAAAAGTTTAATTCATCAACAATACCAGTAGATATAACAGCTTTAAATCAAAAAGATATTAAAGATACCTATAAAATACAAATAAAGAACACATATCAGAAGCTGCTAGAAGAAGGAATTGAGCAATACAGAAGAGAAAATCCTGATGGAAAAGTTACAAAAATATTGTTAAAATTTATACAAGGAAGAATTCAGATTAAAATCAATACTGAATTAGATGAGCAGCAATTTGGATTTAGAAAAAAATCGTTTGACAAAAGAAGCCATATTCTGCACGAGAACACTAATCGAAAAGTACACAGAAGTAATCAAACCAATTTATGCCTGCTTCATAGACTACACCAAAGCTTTTGATAGAGTACACCACAAACAACTTATAGAATGCCTAAATGACATACATCTAGATGACATGGACATACAACTAATATGTAATCTATACTGGGAGCAAACAGCAATAATAAAATATAACAAACAGAACTCTACACCCACTGATATAAAAAGAGGAGTAAGACAAGAATGCTTGTTGTGCTCTATCACCAAGCTTGTTCAATCTATACACTGAACAAATCTGACAGTTCAGAACTACAACTACCTTGGACATACTATAACCAGTGATGGAAAATGTACAAGTGAAATAAACAAAAGAATAGGAATGGCAAAAAGTAATTTTAAAGTCATGAATAACATACTAACATCAAAACAAATAACACAAGGGCTAAAACTGAGAATAGCAAAACGTTATGTCTTCTCAACATTCCTACATAGTGCAGAAACATGGACATTAGACAAGAAAACAGAACAGAGAACTGAAGCCTTTGAAATGTGGATATATAGAAGATTAGGTAGAATTGGATGGAAAGAAAAGAAAACAAACGATGAAGTCTTAACACAACTAAAATTGACAAGAGAACTACTAAACACAATTCAAAAATGCAGATGCGATTTTTGGGCCATGTTAAAAGACACAACAGCCTACTAAAAGTAATCATGATGGGAAAATACAAGGTAAAAGAGGCAGAGGCAGACCAAGATTAACATGGACGAGTAACATCAAAAGATGGACAAATCAACCGATGACAACCTGCACCATCAAAGCAAGAGACTGAGCAGAATGGCGCTCCATGGTAGCCAACCTTTATTGCGGAGATGACACTTGATGATGATAATGATGAATACCAAGATGATAAAGACTTATAAAAGGAGTATAGTTTGATGACACTTTGCACTAATCAAATTGAGAGTGACGCACTGTGCGGCTAAACGTACATGACCGAAATCGGCATGGCGCATGGTGCGTCGAAACGTGCGGAAAGAGTTAAATAAGAAAGGCAAACCTGATTTTAAAAGCACGCACTATAAAGTCGTTCTATCGGACTGATCGATGCATAATTTGCAGCCTCTCTCTATACTATAAAGCGGCATAACAGAGGCTTTTATCGCTCCGAACAAAGAAAGAAAAGGAAATCTTATATATATATATATATATATATATATATATATATATATATATATATATATATATATATATATATATATATATATATAGAGAGAGAGAGAGAGATAGAGAGAGAGATAGAGAGAGAGATAGAGAGAGAGAGAGTATATGAAATCTACAACTATCTGCATGCGCAAATGTCTGCTCCCACAACACCATCCACCACCTGCTCCAATGGCTTCTCGTAACCTTGATAGGGGGCTTAAACGGGAGCTCCAACATGTCAAAGATGCCGATGGAACACACATTCGTAAAGAAAAGAAAGGGGAGAAAACTTCACAAAACATTGAATAGAAGAAGAATAAGGAAGAAGCCTGTTAAACGCCGAATAGGGAATATCGTTTTATTATCCATGATTCAGGTAATGAGGCCACTATCGCACCAGGGCCATCCTTCGTTCGCAGAACAATACACCCGATACCCTGATAAAGCTGAACGAATCTAGGCGCCATCTATCTTTATTGAGTCTCTTGCCTTTTGCCTCCCATGTTCAATTTAATTTATACAGGAGGAGTAATCTCTTCCTGACGGGCAGTGCAACTAAGAGAAGAAAGATTAGAGTAGGACAGAAACAAATATAGTTACAAACAAAAAACAAAAAAAAAAACGACGACAACTTTAAAGGAGCGTCAAGAAAAACACAATTTTAGTGAACATCTCCTCAAATGGCCGCTGAAAACAGACACGTTGAACCGGAAGGTTTCAAACAAGTGCAGCGCGATGCGCCAACAAGCGAACAAAGAAGAATATTAATTCATTTTGTTTTCCGCATTATTAAAATGATCGAGCCATTCTTGTGTTATGATAAAAATAATACATAATATAATTGTCCAGGCTAAACACACCAACGTTTCGACTCAGTAGGCTTTCAGCGGGGAACAAACGAAAACAAAACAAATTTCAAATAATAAAAATTCGTAGAAAAGTGAACCAAGTAATAATAATAATAACGGGATGGAAGTATCACTACATAAATATACACAAACAATTTATCGATTCTTATACTACTGACATTATATTCTTACGATAAATGATGGATCTTAATAATAATTGAATTAATGCTCTGTGGCTGCCTAATGAATGAATGTTTTGTAGCCAGTCGAGCGATGGCACCCCTTTCTGGTGCCGCTGACAAGTAAAACGTTTGACAGACAAAGACAATAACAACAGACGACACTCTATCAAAACCCAGAACCCGTGCTAAATTTTAATTGTGTCATTGTGCTATCTTTCTCAAATTTCAGCCATTTTCGTCCCACCATAGAGATCGCTGAGCAAACCCGCCATGCTGAACGTTTTAACAACATCACGATGTGACAGCGGGAAAACATGCACGGTCGTTACATCCACCAACGCGCATGTCCGTCCGGAAATGAGCAGCCACTTGAAGATGGCGTCCTCTGTTGTATTTCTCTGGTGAACTAAACAATGTTAACGATAAAGAGAGGAAGAGCATTTTATCGTTTTGTTGGCAAGACCTGAGAACGAGAAAGTGATTTAAGAATGAATACAATTTCAGGGAAATTTATCAGTGGGTGAAATGGGAAAGCAAACCTGCTATGTTGTTTCTGCGGGAAAGTACCAGCTGTGCAGAGTTTGATGTAACAGAAGCAATCATAAGAAAACTGTTAAAATAAACATAAAACTGTATCTAGCAGCTAAATTCCTAGAAATACGAGATAAACAATGGCGTTTCGGCAAAAGTCTTCATCAGGTACAATACAAAAAATATACAATGATTACAGTGACAGACAAATACAATTCTAAAACAAAAGAAATATGTCGAACAAAAGTCAAACACAGATCTGGAAATGAATATGTTGAAAAGAAACAGTTTATAATAAATAAGATCTTGTCAGCCATATTGTCTTCTAATCTTGAAACCAACGGGCACGAAAATCCTGGCTACTGTTTATGTTTATTGGTCATGTTCTCTGAAGCACTTCTCACTGCCTCGTATTTGTGCTTATCTCCATCCTGACAAAGTGGTCTCTATTTAAATTATTTCTTGCCGTCTCCTTTATTTGTTTTATACACTACATTTTTTTCTGTTATAAGTTATATATTGTATTTATCTATATGCTCATTCATTAACTACTACAAAGGACAAGAGGTAGGATTCGATCCCAACCGACGGCTTCCGGGTTCATCATCATCAAGTACCGGGCCTGCTGGCGTAGGTGATCATGTCTCTCCACAATTTTAGATCTCGACAGTTATTTATCATTTCTGTTGTTGATCTTCTGCCAAGCCATTCTCTTAAGCTGTCTGTTATTTTTTCTCTTTCCTTTCCTCTATCTCTTCGTCTCTCAATTTTCCCAGTTGTTACAATATATTCCATTTGTTCTCTTCTAATTACATGACCAAAAAATGATGATTGTTTCTTCCTAATATTGAAAATTAGCTGTCTTTTTGCTTTGGCCTCTTTCAGAACGTTTTCATTACTCTTCTTAGCTGTCCATGATATTCTCAACATTGTTCTATAAAACCACATTTCTACAGACTTCCGGGTTCACCCCGCCTTAAATCGGTACTGGATTTTTTTCTGGATAGTAAAGCGGCACGGGCGTAATACAGACCACATTACCCCAAAAATTATGTGCTGAATGTCTGTAAAATTTATGGTCACTAACACCATATTCCCTATACGCCGCTTGGCGTGACGGGGACTCTTTACTTTTTTTTCTCATTCATTAACTCATCCACTAATTCATAAGTATAATTCACAGACATGTTGTAAAAAAGAATATCACTGTTATACAATTAAAGAATCTGGGTGGACCCCGAGAGCATAATAAGGTATCCATTATTCCATCCACCAATTTCCTGTCTATCGATTGATCTGCTTACGTATCAAGTTATCTGTTCTTCCTCATTTGCCCGTCTTCAGTTCTGTTATATCCCTATCTTTCTGTCTCTCTTTCAATCTGACTGTGTGTCTGGCTATCTAAACTATCATGTTACTTGCCTTCCTATTTTTGCTTCAACTCTTCTTCCATCCATCTTTTTTCTTAACCATTCAACAATCACGCAACCATTCTGAACTTCATAATTGCGAACATGAGTTAAATTTTACTATACCTCTTTGAAATTTGACCCTGGCAGCAGCATGAAACTTACTATTTTTTTCATTTTCAACTGGCAGGTTTTTTTTACGCTTTCAAACTAAACATGTAACTTTTTTCTTAATCCTCCGTCTCCGTTTTGACTAGTTACTTAATCTTAATTGCAAACTTCATGTCAGAGGAAACAATGGACAGAATTTGACCGCTCCAATTATGGTTAGAACTGGATCCATTCTGATCAATACAAGTATCTTAAACTCATTGCTACTGCAACTTTCTTTTCTCTCTCTTTTCTTTATATCTATTTATTCATGCATTAAGCTCCTTATATCATTTTGGCCAGTTGTATATAACTGTTAAACACGCAAACAACCAAACAAAATATCTGCATTCATTAAAAGCCGTCAATAAATCGCAGCTTGGTTACCATGGAGTGGTGTCATTTTCCTAACTATTATTTAGATGGTCCACATAGTCATAGATTCACCTGTCCACCTTTTGATGTTAGCATATTCATTACATATTCGTATTATTAAGCATGCCGTAAGAGGCGACTAAGGAGGTTCAGAATCATCGCTTGTGCAGTCGAGTAAGACGCGTACGGAGCGACCTTGTCAACGGAATTTACTTATACATTTTGGGAAATGTTGTGACAAGTGGACGTGTATGAGGAATTCCTGACTGCAGTGACTGTGGTTCCATATATTGAATAAAATAGAAACACATATTCTTCCATTTTTAAATCTAAGCTTTTACACATTTATCTTTCTCTTCAACCTCGCAGTCTCTCAAACCTCATCCTCCCCCCCCCCTCTCTCTCTCTCTATCTTTCTCAAATGCACCCACGTTAGTTGTATGTTTTTGCTTATAACTTTATACAAATAGCAAATACAAATCATCAAACGCACATACACACACTACACACCACTCACATTACTAATAAAAAACACTCGCACACACAAACCATACACATAATTTTGATCGATTAGCATCGTAGCACATTCACTCGTCTAGGCTATAAATAGAACCACAACAACCTCTGACCCTACGATTCACATGAAATTTATTCGCCCTCCGTCACCCGCTCGTAAACTCTTCTGGACATTGTCCAAGACACTCGCTTCATTAATCGTCTCACGCGAGGACCCCTGGAGACCTGGAAATGGTCTGCTCACTTTCGAGTAAATTAGAACGGACTTGCTTTTCACTTTCGCCACGAGTGCTCTCCCTCGTCCTGCATTGCACGATGTGCATGCGAAATTCCCCCCCCCCCCCCCATCATTAAGGCCGCAATGGCGGCTCTGTTGAATAGATCTGAAGTACAAACACTATTTAAGGTTTGTCTACGTTTCATTTTCCAGAACAGGGAAAATTCTGTATAGGAAGGTTAGGGGCTAGTAGATGATTTACAGTAAACCAGCGCTGTCCAATGTGTGTCTATTAGGGATCATCTGACTGATGGCCGTGTAGACTTCGACTGCCAAGTTCATTCATTAATTGGGTGCCATCTCCTCATCGAAGTTTGGCTACCATGGAGCGCTATTTTACTCTATCTCTTGTCTTGATGGCGCATGTAGTCATATGTTCACGTGACTATCTTTTGATGTTTTCAGTCCACTTTAGTCTTGATCTGCCTCTTCCTCGTCTGCCTTGTACATTCCATTCCAAGATGACTTTTAGAATGGTATTACGTCTATTCACATGTCCCAAAAATCTCAGTTGTCTTTTCGAATTATTAAGTAGGTTTTTTTTCTCTCCATTTTTAGCTGATTCAGAACTTCATTCTTTGTCTTTTTCTTCCTTCCACACAAGTCTCCCTATTCTATTATGCCAGTTAATTTAACTATAATAATAATAATAATAATAATAAAAGCGACATTAGCAGTAATATTACGGGGATTAAACTAGACTAGTCTAGACTGAACTAGTGTAGACTGGGCTAGACTACACTACACTAGACTAAACTGGATTAGTCTAGACTAGAATAAGCTAGACTAGATTAGACTAGACTGGATTAGACTAGAATAAGCTAGACTAGACAAGACTGGATTAGACTAGAATAAGCTAGACTAGACTAGACTGGGTTAGACTAGAGTAAGCTAGATTAGACTAGACTAGACTAGACTAGACTGGATTAGACTAGACTAGAATAAGATAGATTAGACTAGACTAGACTAGAATAGACCAAAATTTTTAAAAATGAACTTTGGAGCAACAAAAAACTTTAACAACAAATAATTATTATGAAGAAATAAACCGAAAATATAACCCACCATTTGTAATGAGCCCTGATATAATCCAGGTTGAGAGTCCCTGCCTTATACTGAGTAAATTTGAAATCAAGCGAGTAACGAGTATAAAGGCCCGTCTGAAATGACAGATAAGACGAGTATTCGATTTTTTATTATGCCATGACCACTCACTCGGCATTGACTGGGTCCACACGAGACGATCTTCCCCTCTCAAATTTGATAACGCCTTTGAGGAAATTCTATATCTTGGTAAAAACAGAGAAAATCTTTAATATCTCTTGGGAAACATCAAGTTTTCTAAAATAATTATTTGATAAAATGTTATGTAATTTAATAGAAATAAAATGTTGCTAAAAACTCAAATGTTTATCTTCTCTATCAGATTTAATCTTTAGCTTAATCAGTAATATTTGTTGTTGTTCCAACGTATGGATTTTCAACTCCAATGTTAATTCAAAGTGGATCTTTAAGTAACTATCTGTAAATATTTGTAACAGGGTGGATCTTTAAGTAAAATAAAAAGTAAAGAGCCCCATCACGCCAAGTGACGTATAGGGAATATGGTGTTTGCGACCATAATTTTTATAGACCTTCAGCACATGATTTTTGGGGTAATGTGGTCGGTATTACGCCCGTGCCGCTTTACTTTCTCACAAATAAATCCGGTACCCATTTAAGGCTGGGTGAACCTGGTAGCCGTCTATCAGGATTGAACCCGACCACACGTCCTTTGAAGTCAAGTTCACTAACCACTGAGCTATCGTGGCTCCCGGATCTTTAAAAGTAACTGTCTGTAAATATTTGTAACAGGGCGGATCTTTAAATAGCTGTCTGTAAAAAATTGTAACAGGGCGGATCTTTATGTAACTGTCCGTAAATAATTGTAAGAGGGCGGATCTTTAAATAACTGTCTGTAAATATTTGTAACAAGGCGGATCTTTAAGTAACTGTCCGTAAATATTTGTAACAGGGCGGATCTCAATGAGGATGAACTGATATTTACTTTCGTTGCGTTCAACGGAAACTTTGAAACCTCAGGACTAAGCCGCGAACAATTATTCAGAATAATGATAATTACTAGCTCACGTGAGACATTTGTTCTTATGTTGGGTTTGTCTAGGAGACGTGGGGAGAGTTTAAAACGAAACAAGGAGAAGGAGGACGATGAGGAGATTGGTACCGTTGAAAGTTGAGTGTTAATTTTGGAAAAGATGGAGAGGGCGACGGTGATGAGTTTAGTCAACGAAAACAGCGACCAAGAGCGACAGCACGTGAGGTTCTTTTTTTGTGTGAAGGAGACGGCAGCCTAAGGAGGAGTTGATGAAACCAAGAGGGCAGTAGTGAGGGTGAGTTTTGAAATCAGTTAGGCAGTGAGTATGAGATTATGGAAGAGAGGGGACAACCGGGATGAGTTATGGAAATACGGCTATAAAGATGAGTTGATGGAATCATTGGTGTGACGACGCGTTTATGAAAAGAAGCTGATACCCTGAACATGTTAGGAAAATATCGATTTAAATATTATACGAGTACGTCTTTACGTTATTCCTGAACAAAATCTTAGTTGTCCTAATGTTTATTAGTCTTTTCTGTAAGATATGGTTTTGCTGAGAAATATTATATAATTAATTATAATTTTATATAATATATATATGACCCAAAAGTTTTTTTTTTTTTTTTTTTTTTTGGGGGGGGGGGGGGGGAATAAAAGTTCAAAAATAGTCTAACTGTAGTTGCCCTCTGAACGACGACGTCGGAAGATGTGCTGTCTTGCTTTCTTTTGAATATTAATATATTTGTATTTGTCTCTAATCTTTATGGGAGCCCCCCCCCCCAGCTCAGTAGGTAGTGAACTTGACTACTAAGAACAAGAAGTCGGGTTCGATCCTGATGACGATTTCAGGATTCAGGCAGCCTAAAATGGGTACCGAATTTTCTGGGAAAGAAAGAGTGCGCTGGCGTAATACCGACCACACGATCGAGCCGTAGTCGGCTCATAGGGCTTAGACACAGATACTCTTTCCCTATTGTGAAATGTTCATTCTAGCAGTCTCAGTCTTTGCAAAGATCTTTTATCAAATCTCGCCATTTGTCTCTGTTCTGTGCAAGCATCTCGATCTTTGAGTGAGTCGAGTTTGGCTGCCTTTGCCACCTTGATCAAAGTTCTTCTCAGTGTTTTTCTGGCTCGGCCTCTTTTCCTCCTACCTGTTGTTTCCCACTTGGTGGCTTACTTTACTATTCAGTTATTATCTCTTCTCATCACATGTCCAACATATGACCAATGTCTTATTACTGAAGTTATTAGTGTTTGATTTGCGATATCTCTAATTTCCTCGTTTGTTTTGAATTCATTCCACGTTATACCAAATATTTTCCTTAGATATTTATTTTCGAGTGCGTTCAACTTTGTTTCTTTGTCTTTTGTCGTTTTCCAGCTCTCGCGTGCATATGTTAGGGTTGATAATACGTTTAATTTGAATAGCCTAAGTTTTGTTTTTGGGCTGATGAGTTTTGATTTCCACAACATTTCAAGGCTTCTGAAAGACATTGCTGCTTTAGCTATTCTGATTTTAATTACTTTATCACATACCCTAAAAATAATTTGTCGAATGTGTACAAAAATATAGTTAGCAATACCATATTCCCTATGCTGTACCATGTGGGGCAATGGGGCCCTCTCTTCTACAATCTTTAGAGTAGGTACAGGTCGAAGGTCAATTGATTGCGACTGCTACCTCATTGTACATAAGCCTAAATGGTACCCCAGACGTGAAAAGAATTCATCGAACTACGAAAAGATCCAATGTCGGAAACCTGGCAAAAGAAGTAATTAATTATACGGGATGAAAGAGAACCTGCTCTGAAGATCTAAGACAAACTGTCATGAGTATCATTGGAAAGGTAGAGTATACTACTGTAGATCGAAACCAAATACAGGTGAAATAGATAAAAAGAAATAGTGATAGTAGTAGTAGTAGTAGTTGTTGTTGTTGTTGTAGTAGTAGTTGTTGTTGTTGTATTAGTAATAATAGTATTAGTAGTAGTAAAAGTAAACAAATATAGAAGAAATAGAAAAAGGAAATAGTGATAGTCGTAGTAGTATAGTAGTCTAAAGTAGTAGTAGTAGTAGTAGTAGTAGTAGTAGCAGTGGTAGTAGTAGTAGTAGTAGTAGTAGTAGTAGTAGTAGTACTTGTAGTAAAAGTAGCAGTAATAATAGTAGTAGTAATAGTAATAGTTGTAGTATCAGTTATAATAATAGTAGCAGTAGTAGTATTTGAGGAAGAAGAAGAAGTAGAAGAACAACAACAATAATAACAACAACAACAATAAAGATATTAGAGATTTAATTTTCATTGAATTAAATCAATTTTAAATAGAAGAGTTATATTTCAAGAAGTCTGTTAGTTGCAAGAACAGCTAATCATTTTACGAATCATTTCTACAAATAATAAATACACAAGCATGTCTTAGATAATTCTGGTAGAGCAAATACCAAAGGGAAAAACCAGTGTAAAGTTCTAGCAGAAGAACGATGAAACACCTAGTGGACGGACAGTCCACTTAAGTGAAGGAAAAAATGACACAAGTGCAGGTAATAAACGAATCATAGAAGGTAGAGGTATGTTTTACAGCACTCAGAATACAAATAACCAACAGCAGAAAAAACAAAGAACAATATATGGTCCGGAGCAGGATCGAACCCGTACTCCTTGGCACTGCGCCTTGCCACGAGAAGCCGAACGCTAGGGAACACTGCCACTCAGCTAACTAAAATATTAGCTATCGTGGACGATGTCTTTCACGCATGTGTTCTCATGACTATAGCATAGTTATACAAATATAGCTGAGATCACAGCTCGGGAATACATTGTATTTCTGTACTTTCCTATTAAGACAAGTATCTCCAAGTAGGGCTGAATACTTGTATTGCAGACAAACATTTATAGGACGAAACTGCACGATAGTAGTTTCCATTGATTTTTATACTGGAGACAAATAATAATAAATGAATATTTTATAGAGGAAAACTTTATATAGAGGTAATAAAGGCTTGACAGTCTGTTACGATCACTTTCTAAAAGAGACAATCCAAGGAACAGTTGCCTAGCATGAAAGTCACGGGCTAATGACTAATGAAATAACCCGGACAATTGCGTGTTATAGACGGATGCACTGGGCCGCTTGATGCAAATATAAACGTAACTCTAACCACCCAATGATAACATTGAAGGAAAAGATAACTGCAGTTTGGACAAACTTACGGTATGTATTTCGAGTCGTGGGAGACTTGTCATTTATCATTATTTGTTAATGGGGGCTATTTGGAATCAAGAAACATGGACCAGACTAAAGCCACTTATATCTCTCAAGCCCGCCCGCTGAGATGGATCACCCAAACCATGTGACGTTTTCGGCATTGAGAGCTGGGCGGTTGTTGTCAAAATTGCGTCAGCCGTCTAGCTCGCATAGCTCAAGACGTCATAAGCATTGGGATGTTTTCAAGAAAACCCCATCAGCCCTTCACCTTGAGAAATGTAGGTGACGATGACCAGACCGTATACAATTGGCTATTTTTAGCAGCAATTAAATGCCTGGTGACTATGAAGCAATTAATCTCATTTATGCATTTGTTCCATCCACTATTAGCTGTACATTGTTGTCATTTCTGTAATGCCTCACGTTTTACACAGACAGAGTTGTCAAAACTATGCTACATCCCCAATCTTGGAGCCCTAGGGTGCCCTCGTTAGTTTCGTCCCTACCCGTTCAAACTGTACACGTTTGTAGATACTTGGAGGACTTCCGGTTAATATGGCGGATAGGCGGCAGAAACCGTTGAGGTTTTGTCTGAACAGTATTCCTTCTTGAAGTTTCCCCATATTCCAAACCCGGCTTGCTGGAGCAGCTACTGAGTTTAGTGCACTGTGCACACCGTGAGCTGTGTGTTTCATCCGGATCGTGTTTCAATATTTCTATTTCTTACGATGAATTATGATATCGTATGATGAAGGGCAGTTCTAATGCGTTCACTTTCGGTGCCGCTTGGCCTTATGTCTTTTGGCATGTGCTGTAGCTGCTATGCTGAAGACTGCAGCTGCCTTTCTTTGTTTGGATCCCTCAATGAGATAAGTTTTAATTCGAATGATTCCACTCGCACAAGCGGTTGAACAGTTATGGATTTTAATTCTTTTGCAGTGATACCGAGGTCTTCGACTAATCGTAACCATAATCAGATGCTTGTATATGTTATGTATGTGTCATATCTTTGTGTGTGCATGTCTACGTCAGTCATATCTCATATCTTTATGTGCATGTCTATGCTAGTCATGTGTCATATATCTTGATGTGTATCGGTGTTAGTCATGTTTCGTATCGCTGTGGACATGTCTGTGTTATTCACATCTCATATCTTTGTGTGTGCATGCCTAGTGACTCGGGCAGATGGTGCTCGTAAACCTGGGAGGGCCGACCATCTAAGGGCAGAATCCCCCTACAGAAAGGAAAATCTGCTGCCTTGTAGGAAGACTGGGGGCAATCAAAGGCTAAGGAAAGCAAACCTGAATAAAATGCTGGCAGAAATCGGATGTGTTGGGCCGAAAGGCACAAATAAACTAAAACATAACTCAACTACGCCAACTTAACGTTCTTTTTAAGGACGGATGACGAAGATGAATATTTTTTTTTCTTTAGTCGTCATCGGGTTAACGCCAGAATGAACAAAAAAAGCATCCATAACAGTAGAAAGGAGCCAAGAATACGTGAATAATAGATAAGAAGAAGTACTCAGTCTTCAACTTGGTGGCAAAAGTAAACAAAGAAGACAAATAAGAAACTCTACATTGAATGATGAATAATGATAGTTCAACAATGGGTTTAAGACCAAAGCAAGACCTATCAGTGAATCGTCATAGAGAATTATGAATTTGCCGTATGTGTGTCTTCTGACTGGCAGAAACTAATTAATCTGTAACTCTCTTTCATTGCAGCCAAATGACATTTTGAGTATTTATGGGGGAACAAAATTGTGAAAATTCATGTTTAATAAAAAAAAAAAAAATGAATGAATTTATTTTTTAAAAGGCGGTATGTTACATTATACGACGGTAAGAAAGGGAAAAAAAAACTATCTGCGGGCTCCAAGAAAACACTCTACGGGCTCCAAGAAAACACTCTACGGACCACTCGAGGGTTGGTATTCACATGTTGGATACCTTGTGTTTAGATGCTTGGATCACTGAACACGGAGATTAGAAACAGTATTGGGAATCTAGAAATGTGAATAGGGTACAAACGAAAGGGAAACATTTAGTAGAAATTAACAGAAATGTTATACAGTAGGTTTAAAAATATGAACATCCTGAAGGTGATAGGTGATCCAGTTGGTTCAACTGATCAATCGAGTGGAAAAGATCGTTTGAATTGGTTAAATCATTAGCTTGAGTGGATTTGACTAGTCACTGGGTGAATTAAACTGATTGATTTAGTGAATGAAATCAATTTTTGCTTGAGTGAACTAAAGCGACCCATGATTATACAAAGATGTTGCGTTGGTGGTTTTCTGTTGCCTTCCGTCGGTTTGTTTACGGTTTACTCATCTAGCCTTTAACTAAAAAGTCTAACCCACAAAGTAATGAGGTTTTTTTTACTTTTAGGTACCCTCCCTTAGCCTTTTACTCTCCCGAGCATACCTGCAAGGCAGCAAGCTACCCGCAGGTTGTACTGTCTACTGCATACAGCAGCAGGTAACATTACGCGACCTGACTGATGGTCACTGTGACTATGGCTTGGCAGAAGGTCAACAACAGAAATGATAAATAGTTGTCGAGATTGAAAGTTGCGGAGAGACATGATCACCTACGCCAGCAGAAATGGTACTTGATGATGATGATGATGATGATGATGATGATGAACTAAAGCGATTGAGTGGATGAAAATGAATGTTGAAATTTCTTAAATCGATTGAGTGGATGAAAATGAATGTTGAAATATCTAAAATCGATTGAGTGGATGAAAATGAATGTTGAAATATCTAAAATCGATTGAGTGGATGAAAATGAATGTTGAAATATCTAAAATCGATTGAGTGGATGAAAATGAATGTTGAAATATCTAAAGTCGATTGATTCGAGAATTACACCGATAGTTATAGCAGATTAAGTTGATCATCTGTGTGAATTAAGCCAATTGTTAAAGTGGATCAAATCCATTGCTTGAGTGGATGTGATCCACTCGGCCATACGAGTGAATTAAATCTCTTGATTATGTGTATAAAGTTATATTTGCAGTGGATTTAAGCAGTCGATTACCAATCGACCAAACTCAGATCTGAACAGCTCGTGACGACAGCTTTGCACAACCAGCCATTTTTCCTCGGTCCTGTAGTCCCTCCCCTCTCCCCTTTCCCTGCAGACCCCAGTAGTAGGATAATGCCACAAAGATAGTTTTTTTTTTTTAAATTGTAGATTACCAATCGCCTCGAGGCTCGGTACTTTCATGATAAATTCTCCTCCCTCCCCCAGTTCCTCTTCTTCTACCTCTTCTTCTTCTCTCCTTCTTTATTTGCTTTTCAGCGTCGAGGGGAGATATAATTTGTTGTCTTTTGCTCTTATCTTCGTCTCTGCTGCTGTTATGTTTCCTATTGTTTCTAATACTCCGGCAATCCATCGTTTTCGTGGTCGGCCTTTGGGTCTGGTGTTCTCGCAACGTTTATAGAAGGCTCGTTGTGTAGTGTTTTGAACTTACTGCTTTGTCATGTGGCCAAGCCATTGTATCTTTTGTTCCTTTACATATTCTAAGGCGGAGGTTATTCCTAGTTTTTTTTCTCTCAATTCTTCGGTTCTCAATTCTTCAGTTCTCAATTCTTCGGTTCTCAGTTCTTCGGTTCTCAATTCTTCGGTTCTTAGTTCTTCAGTTCTCAATTCTTCGGTTCTTAGTTCTTCAGTTCTCAATTCTTCAGTTCTCAATTCTTCAGTTCTCAATTCTTCGGTTCTCAGTTCTTCAGTTCTCAATTCTTCGGTTCTCAGTTCTTCAGTTCTCAATTCTTCGGTTCTCAATTCTTCAGTTCTCAATTCTTCGGTTCTCAGTTCTTCAGTTCTCAATTCTTCGGTTCTTAGTTCTTCAGTTCTCAATTCTTCAGTTCTCAGTTCTTCGGTTCTCAGTTCTTCAGTTCTCAATTCTTCGGTTCTCAGTTCTTCAGTTCTCAGTTCTTCGGTTCTTAGTTCTTCAGTTCTCAATTCTTCAGTTCTCAGTTCTTCGGTTCTCAGTTCTTCAGTTCTCAATTCTTCAGTTCTCAATTCTTCAGTTCTCAGTTCTTCAGTTCTGAATTCTTCAGTTCTCAATTCTTCAGTTCTCAGTTCTTCGGTTCTCAGTTCTTCAGTTCTCAATTCTTCGGTTCTCAGTTCTTCAGTTCTCAATTCTTCGGTTCTCAGTTCTTCAGTTCTCAATTCTTCAGTTCTCAGTTCTTCGGTTCTTAGTTCTTCAGTTCTCAATTCTTCAGTTCTCAATTCTTCAGTTCTCAATTCTTCAGTTCTCAGTTCTTCGGTTCTCAGTTCTTCAGTTCTCAATTCTTCGGTTCTCAGTTCTTCAGTTCTCAATTCTTCAGTTCTCAGTTCTTCGGTTCTTAGTTCTTCAGTTCTCAATTCTTCAGTTCTCAGTTCTTCGGTTCTCAGTTCTTCAGTTCTCAATTCTTCAGTTCTCAGTTCTTCAGTTCTCAGTTCTTCGGTTCTTAGTTCTTCAGTTCTCAATTCTTCAGTTCTCAGTTCTTCGGTTCTTAGTTCTTCAGTTCTCAATTCTTCAGTTCTCAGTTCTTCAGTTCTCAGTTCTTCGGTTCTCAATTCTTCAGTTCTCAATTCTTCGGTTCTCAGTTCTTCCCCAGTTTGGGCAGAAGTATAAACTCCAAACTGTGCAACACATAACGAATGCACTTGTCATGACCTTTGTTGCCAGGCCCTCAAATTTGTCTCAGAAGTTGGATAATGACGAAATATTTAGATTTTATTTTCAAACTCGTATAATGAAAGCAAACATTACTAAGGATGTGAGTGTATAAGTGTTAAACGAAAGAAGCATTTTGTGTTTGAAAGGGAAGCAACATATCACTTTTCTGAGAGTAACACTTCGGTAAAAGTGATTTCCAAATTCCAATGTTACCTTGGAAGCTATATATCGCATCTGTTTGTCATTTATACTTTGATTGGTTTTGCTCAGTGCGTTTTTTCCGGGCGGTACATAACGGTACTCGGTACCGACACCCTTTCTATATTAAAATCCTTTTTATTGATAGTAAAAATATGCTATCTCTGGTGTCAAGGCGTCCCCTCGGCCATCTGTGCGATGTGTCATAAATGTCAAACTATTGCGACGGTAGCATGCAGTGACCACCTGCGTTCAGGTGGTTATGTTTGAAATAACGTACTCCCCTTAGTCCCAACTCGACCTCTAATAATTAGCCACCCACTAACATTGTTAAACTGTTCTTAATTTCGATTTATTTAGTAGATGACATGCAACCGTAAACAGAAAGCAGTGTTCATGTCCGATATCTTCCAAAGTAATTTTATCAGTTATGCAACAGCGGGCAGTTGTCAAGTTTTTACGTGAGCTGAGTTAGTATAAGTATAATATGTGCTTATGTTGGGAGCCGCGATAGATCAGTGGTTAGTGAATTGGACTACAAAGGACAAGAGCTAGGGTTCGATCCCAACCGCTGTTCACCGTCATTCCGGGTTCACCCAGCCTTGAATGGGTACCGGATTTTTTCCTAGGAAAGTAAAGCGGCACAGGCGTAATAACGACTACATTACCCCCAAAAATCATGTGCTGAAGGTCTGTACAATTTATGGTCATTAATACCACATTCCCTATACGCCACTTGGCGTGACGGGGCTCTTTATTCTTTACTTTTTTGTGCTATTGTACAAAAGGAGTAAAATAAAAAGTTATTTTAAACCATTGCGTAACAGAAGGAAGACTAAAGAAGCAGTACTTGTGGGATCTTTACGTGAGTCTGTTAAATAGAAAACTAGAACCGGAAATACTCAAAGTGAAGAGGGCGAAATTAAGAGAGAAGACCAATGTGGTCAAATGACATCAGATTCTGCTAAAGACTGGAAAGTTGGAGACTTTTGCAGAAAAAAAATATTTTTGCAAGAGAAACTAATAGGTTTATGTCAAGAATACAAGGTTGGGCTGTAAAGTGTGTCATGATGTCGGAAACCTGGCAGTCTGTGAACAGATGGAAAGTGAAGATTTCTGTAACGTAAGCAAATTGTAGAGGAAGCCATTTTGGAGAAACCCGGATACAACAGCAAATGCCTTTAAGAAAGAAGTTTTTGTTCACAAGGAGAGCGCATCGTACAAAGCATGCCAACAAATCAAATCAGAAGCTAAAAACGAAACATTAGAGACTGTTCTACTAAATACGTTGTTTCGGTGCAAAGATATTACAGGAAAAGTACTTCGAACTTGTTGCATATAAAAGTAAAAAGTAAAGTACCCCCGTCACGTCAAGTGGCGTATATGGAATATGGTGTTAGTGACCATAAATTTTACAGACCTTCGGCAAATGATTTTTGGGGTAATGTGGTCGGTATTACGCCCGCGCCACTTTACTTTCCCAGAAAAAAATCCGGTACCCATTAAAGGCTGGGTGAACCTGGAAGCCATCGGTTGGGATTGAAACCTACCTCTTGTTCTTTATAGTCCAGTACACTAACAACTGAGCTATTTAGATTCTAAGTACTGACCAGAAAATCATGGTAAACACTTGATATTTAGTGGAGCTGAAATTAGAAATATAGCACGCAAATTCCACTTTAATGAAAGAGAGACATATCGTGCTTTTCATGAATATCTTCAAATAAATAAATTCCCAGACATTCTTTAGACACAACTGCAGTATCTTCCAGTGAATGTGAAGGGGTTTCTCTCAAATGAACCTTATAGTAACTTCATCTAGGTCATCTCTGCTAGTACCGACAACCTTATAATAACTTCATCTAGGTCATCTCTGCTAGTACGGACAAACTTATAGTAACTTCATCTAGGTCGTCTCTGCTAGTACGGACAACCTTATAATAACTTCATCTAGGTCATCTCTGCTAGTACCGACAAACTTATAATAACTTCATCTAGGTCATCTGCTAGTACGGACAACCTTATAACTTCATCTAGGTCATCTCTACTAGGACAACCTTATAGTAACTTCATCTAGGTCATCTCTGCTAGTACGACAACCTTATAGTAACTTCATCTAGGTCATCTCTGCTAGTACGGACAACCTTATAGTAACTTCATCTAGGGCATCTCTGCTAGTCCGACAACCTTATAGTAACTTCATCTAGGTCATCTCTGCTAGTACCGACAACCTTATAATAACTTCATCTAGGCCATCTCTGCTAGTACCGACAACCTTATAGTAACTTCATCTAGGTCATCTCTGCTAGTACGGACAACCTTATAGTAACTTCATCTAGGTCATCTCTGCTAGTACCGACAACCTTATAGTAACTTCATCTAGGTCATCTCTGCTAGTACCGACAACCTTATAATAACTTCATCTAGGTCATCTCTGCTAGTACCGATAACCTTATAGTAACTTCATCTAGGTCATCTCTGCTAGTACCGACAACCTTATAGTAACTTCATCTAGGTCATCTCTGCTAGTACGGACAACCTTATAGTAACTTCATCTAGGTCATCTCTGCTAGTACCGACAACCTTATAGTAACTTCATCTAGGTCATCTCTGCTAGTACCGACAACATTATAGTAACTTCATCTAGGTCATCTCTGCTAGTACCGACAACCTTATAGTAACTTCATTTAGGTCATCTCTGCTAGTACCGACAACCTTATAGTAACTTCATCTAGGTCATCTCTGCTAGTACCGACAACCTTATAGTATCTTCATCTAGGTCATCTCTGCTAGTACCGACAACCTTATAGTAACTTCATCTAGGTCATCTCTGCTAGTACCGACAACCTTATAGTAACTTCATCTAGGTCATCTCTGCTAGTACCGATAACCTTAAAGTTACTTCATCTAGGTCATCTCTGCTAGTACCGACAACATTATAGTAACTTCATCTAGGTCATCTCTGCTAGTACCGACAACCTTATAGTAACTTCATCTAGGTCATCTCTGCCAGTACGGATAATCTTATAGTAACTTCATCTAGGTCATCTCTGCTAGTACGGACAACCTTAAAGTTACTTCATCTAGGTCATCTCTGCTAGTACCGACAACCTTATAGTAACTTCATCTAGGTCATCTCTGCCAGTACGGACAACCTTATAGTAACTTCATCTAGGTCATCTCTGCCAGTACGGACAACCTTATAGTAACTTCATCTAGGTCATCTCTGCCAGTACCGACAACCTTATAGTAACTTCATCTAGGTCATCTCTGCCAGTACGGACAACCTTATAGTAACTTCATCTAGGTCATCTCTGCCAGTACGGACAACCTTATAGTAACTTCATCTAGGTCATCTCTGCTAGTACCGACAACCTTATAGTAACTTCATCTAGGTCATCTCTGCTAGTACCGACAACCTTATAGTAACTTCATCTAGGTCATCTCTGCTAGTACGGACAACCTTATAGTAACTTCATCTAGGTCATCTCTGCCAGTACGGACAACCTTAAAGTTACTTCATCTAGGTCATCTCTGCTAGTACCGACAACCTTATAATAACTTCATCTAGGTCATCTATGCTAGTACCGACAACCTTATAGTAACTTCATCTAGGTCATCTCTGCTAGTACCGACAACCTTATAGTAACTTCATCTAGGTCATCTCTGCTAGTACCGACAACCTCATAGTAACTTCATCTAGGTCATCTCTGCTAGTACCGACAACCTTATAGTAACTTCATCTAGGTCATCTCTGCTAGTTCAGACAACCTTAAAGTTACTTCATCTAGGTCATCTCTGCTAGTACGGACAACCTTATAGTAACTTCATCTAGGTCATCTCTGCTAGTACGGACAACCTTATAGTAACTTCATCTAGGTCATCTCTGCTAGTACGGACAACCTTATAGTAACTTCATCTAGGTCATCTCTGCTAGTACGGACAACCTTAAAGTTACTTCATCTAGGTCATCTCTGCTAGTACGGACAACCTTATAGTAACATCATCTAGGTCATCTCTGCTAGTACGGACAACCTTATGTTTATCAACATTGATGTTCATCAGGATCATGGGTTCTCTTCCAAGCTCATTCTTAGCAGAGATGTGGATTCATGGCTACTACAAGGTCGTCATTCTGTAGTTGATACCAAAAGCAAAAAGCTGTCTAGAGACGACTAGGGTATATCAGAGGATATGTTGAAAGTGTGGAAGATGATGTAAAATCATCACGGTAAGTAACGACACTTTTTTCCCCTATAAAAAAAACAATACTGTAATAATATATATAAAAAATAAGTTCATCTCTGCAATCATATAGAGGACTTCTCCAGGTCGTTATTCTGCAGTTAACACTCAAAGCAAGAAGCAATCTAGAGGCAACAAGGATATATAAGGATATATTAAAAGTATAGAACTAGATATAATAACATCTTCAAGGTGATTGGCGGTACCTATTTTTCGAGACAAAAAAAACATTGTTGATTATTTGTGCCTTTCCATGAAGATAAAATGCTCACGCGTTTTCTATTATTCATTCAAAATGATTAAAAGAACTTACAAATCTTAAAATAAAAAAAAAACCTTTTGTGGTGGAAAACTGAGTATTGCGTCCCTCGAAACTCTCAGATTTGCCAAGCTTTGATTTTTTTGGATACAAACATTGATTACTAGAGTACCTATCATTCACACATAACTGTTGACTTTTACCACAAATATTTTACTGTTTGTGTACGGCGCACAAATTGAAACCACCTCCATAAAATACCAATTTTAACAATGTGTGGAGTGTACTAGGCTCAGGCCATCTTCATTTATAAAAGCTGCAAAATTTATAAGATTAGACCTAAAATTTCACTTTCAGATGAAAACAAACATCTGTGTACATGTACAGAGTCACGACATTCAAACGAGAGACCAAACAGTGTTTGTCTTCAACACAAACACTGTGTTCCCGAAAACACAGCTACAGTCAACGAGCCTACTGCAGCCAGTTGAGATGTTCACACAGACCGAACGGAAATTAATCAATGAAGCTATCATCAGCAGACCTCCAGTGGGACGGCCAGTTAATGGCTAGTGTGCCCCTGACATTAGCAAGTGGACACTATCTGATGTTGTCATGAACTGAGAGAACAGCATTATCGCCCATGCTGTCACAAGATGAAAGTATAAAAGTCCCAATAAATGAACTGGCACTGACAAATCGAGATAACATGATCGACCATTATTAAAGTGCTTTCTCAATTATTAAAATACCCATAACATTGATTAAAAAAAAAAAGTAAAATACCCCCGTCACGCCAAGTGGCGTATAGGGAATATGGTGTTAGTGACCATACATTTTACAGACATTCGGCACATGATTTTTTGGGGTAATGTGTTCGGTATTACGCCCGTGCCGCTTTACTTTCCCAGAAAAAAAATCCGGTACCCATTAAAGGTTGGGTGAACCCGGAAGCCGTCGGTTGGGATCGAACCCTACCTCTTGTCCTTTGTAGTCCAGTTCACTAACCACTGAGCTATCGCGGCTCCCATGATATTGATAACAATCAAGTAATTAAGAAAACACAAATGTTATTTTCACACTGAATGCTAGCAGCCAGTCACACATTTATTGTGTATGGAGAAACAGTAATTTGGTGATAACTGGTTGTATTCGTATATATCGTGCATATGGGGGTTAACAACATTGTGTTTGTATTGTCCTTTTGCACTCCAATCTCGTTACCGATCACAGACAAAAATCTCAACACCCAGCACGAACTTCGCAATGACATGTTAACAGTGAGCATGATTTAAAAAAATAGTGGAGGTGGGCTCTGTACGTATGCAATGGGTAGAGTCATTGCAGAAATCCAAAACACGTAAGATCACCTTTGTCTATGTCCCTGGACATGCGGGAGTACGGGTAAATGAAAGAGCGGACAGGTTGGCTAGCTCCGCTGTCGTTGAGGACAGGCAATCAATGCATCGGGCGGACATCATCAATGCCTCCGAGATGTGGGAAGAGCACAGGACTTCGACAAACACAGATTCACGTCACTTCTTCGGATAATGGAAAATGGGAGTTAGGATGGGCACAGCCAGAAATGAGAAACTTAGTGGCCGTGTAAGAAGACTTATCAACGAACACAGAACTGGAGTCGTCAGTCGCTGGACACTGCGGGACTCGCTGAGGAGGGGATCTGAGCACCTATGGACATGTTCGGGGTGCAATAATGATGACTCGCAAATAACTCAATAACTCAATGTCAACAGTGAAGACCCTAGGAGTAAGAAGATTATTTTTAATATAACCTCACTAGTGGTAGATCACAGAAATAACAAGCAGAAGAGCTCAGACCAAAATAATATTTCAGAAAATGAAAAATGTCTTGTTTCAACAAGTCTATGTCAATATAAGGGAGAAAGAAAGTTCATTGGTGCTATATAGAGCCAATTTTGACATCTGAAAACGAATCATGGACAGTAGACAAAACAAGTGAAAAGACTATTAGAGGCAACAAAGATGGGATTTCTCAGGAGAATGTTGAAAATTCCCTGGACAGCTAAACAGACCAACGAGGACATTCTCAAAAGAGGTCAATACAAAAAGGGAGCTCCTAAGAAACATTAGAAAGAAACAATCAACATTTTTCGGGCACATCATGAGATGAGGAAAGTTGGAGCACTTGTTTACAACTGGCAAAATACTGGGAAAGAGAGATCGCAAACAACAAAGATAGAAAATACTAGATAACTTGGTGTCATGGCATGGAAAACAGTCAACAACAGAAGTGATACGATGATAAGTGAGACTATGGAGGGTAACACTAAACATACACAACATATAAGCTCTATGGGTCCGGTGATGTTGATTTATACATTCAGAACAAATGCTTTTCAATGATGGAAGGAGGTCATTATTTTGGAAAAATACACCCGGAAGTAAACACGCTCTTTAATAACGGAGATATTGAAAATCAAATATACATGAATCCCCTCAATTGTTACAAGTTGTAATCGTACGGTAACAATTATTGAACAATATTATATACTTTAAATAAAAACATTTTTAAAAAGATATCCTTGCACTTATATTCAAAGTATATGTGAAAGAATTCAAGATGTGATGATAATGTCTTGATAATAATTTGTCTTAAACTTTGAAGCTCTACTGGTCGATCAGGACGACTTAAGATCTTACATTCACACACACACACACACACTCACACACACACACACGCACACACACACACACACACACTCACACACGCACACACACACACAACACAAACATATACACACACACACGCACACATATATATATATATATATATATATATATATGTTAACAGCTTCATGTTGCAGTGATGTTCATTAAATTACATTGCGTTTGTCTTCATCGTGGGAAGCCTTTTGATACATTGTGAAAGGAGAGGTTGGGGGAAAGGGAAGAGATTGTGTCTATTACTGTGTCCTTTCGCAAAATAATAAAATCCTTATTTTATACGTAACAGACAAATAATTATGTTTTCTTCGTCTTTCTTCTGTTTGAGATAAACATGCTAGCAATCAGGAGTCTTGGTAATAATGCAATTAATGTTACCAAATCGTGCAAGCATTTATTGTGACCAATGATCATAACAGTTTGAAAACCCCTGTTCCATCCACCCCCAGCGATTGTTAAATCTTGTGCGGAGTCTTTGTAGAAACCGAGCATGTGGCGAGGGCATGATATTATTTTGAGTCTCACATTCTGACATTATATTTGACCTGTTCAAGAGTCTCCTTATTTTAAAATGACTACCGTCTTAATTAGCGACAGTCGTTATCTTTGTGGTGTTTATATTTGGGGTATGATGATGTCATAGTATTTGTTACTTGTAAGTGGAGGTTACTGTCAGTCTTTTGTTTTGTTGTTTTGTTGATTTGTCGTTTCGTGTTTATATGTGTGTGTCTCGTTGCCATTATTGTCTAAAGTTTGCTAGTTGGCTTTTGCCATTTTCTCTGTAAGTGTGTTTGTGTTTATGTAATTATGTGTGCGTATCATCGTGTGCACGTGTCCATTGTTCATATGTTGTGCTGTCTGATAGACAGTTTGCTTCTGTATTGTTATCTATGTATCTGCCTGTCTGACGTGTATGTCTGTCTTTTGATCCATCCATCGATCCTTTTGTCCATATGGTTTTCTCTTTGTCTGCCGCTCGTTTGTCTGTCGCCTGAAGGGAAGAAAGGAAAAGAATAAGAAAAGGCGCAGAAGGATAGAAGGAGCGTGAGGAAAGAATGCGAAACAAGAGAAATTAGAGAGGAAGGTAAGAAGAGCAACAACTGGCAGGTAGGAAGAAAAAGAAGAAAATGTACAGTGAAGGAGAGTAGAATACAAAGTAGATAAAGGAGATAAAGAGAAGAAGAGAAAATGTGTTTTGGAAGAAGAAGGCGTAGACAAAAAATAAGAATTATAGGGATGGAAGATGAAAAGAATTATTGGAGGAGAAAGAAGAATTGGAGATAAAAAAAAAATATAAACGGTCAAAGGAGAAAAGAACTTGACGAAAAGGAAAGAATGAAATAGTGATACTAGTATTATTACGAGAAGAAGGAGGAGGAGAAGAAGATGACGATGATGATGACTAGGATGACGACGGAAAGTAGAAGAAGATGAGGAAGTGAATGAAAAGAAGACTGCAAAGAAAAAGTGTAGAAAAGAGGAATAAGTTTAGAGGTAGAAAGGAGGAAGAGGGGAAAGAAGAAGAAAGAAAGAATGGAGGTAGAAGAAAACGAGGAATTAATTATCTAGAACAGATAGACGAGGACGAAGAAGAGTGGGATGGATGAGAATGAGGATTATGAGTGAAAGAGGAAAGAAGCAATCAAATATGAATGTTTGAAGCAAAAATTCCCCAAATTTGTCAGCTTCCTTAATCCCGCGTCTTTTCTTTGAGTCCAGCTTAGTAATGAATGCGTTTATCCTTCATTACGACTACAGATGGTCATTTGTAGAAGTTGGACAGTGATTACTCTCATTGGCTGACTTTCCGCGACCTTTGACACACAATCCTGACCACTGCACGCACGACGTATTTCTCAAGGGAATTTCCTGTGCTATCGAGACGACTTTTCTTAACTTTATGGGGAAAGTGTGCGAAATTCATGGCGTACGTTTGTTTAGACAGCATTGATTGTTGCAATGTAATTGAAGAGGCGATTCTCTTGTGAAGCATAATCCTAAGGGCTGTTAGAGCGCTCACCAGTTTTGGGAGAATAAACCACAACGATTTACTGCAAATGGCATTGTTCTATTAAGAAAATCATCATCATGTGCCATACCGGTTGGCGCAGGCGGTCATGTCCTTCCACATTCTTATATCCACAGTGACTCGGGCAGATGGTGCTCGTAAACCTGGGAGGGCAGACCATCTAAGGGCAGAATCCCCCTACAGAAAAGATCATCTGCTGCCTTGCAGGAAGATTGGGGACAATCAAAGGCTAAGGAAAGCTAACCTGAATAAAATGCTGGCTGAAATCGGATGCACTGGGCCACTGGCGCAGAACACAGTGCAACGTTTTAACGGATGTTCAATCAGAGTGGATCTGGCAGACTCTAATTGTGATGTTCTGTCTGTGGGGGCGATCAACACACTTAACCTGACAGCTGACTTCATGCGAGAGTCTGGGATCCTACTCTGATTGAGTCCTGATCGCAGAGAGAGAGAGAGAGAGAGAGAGAGAGAGAGAGAGAGAGAGAGAGATATCTACAGTGCATCATATCAGTTCTGTTGTTGACTGTTTTCCATGTCACGACACCAAGCTATCCAGTATTTTCTCTCTTTGTCGTCCGCGATCTTTCCTTCCCTGTTTTTTTTGCCAGTCGTAACAAAGTATTATAACTTTCCTCTTCTCATGATGTAATCGAACAATGTTGATTGTTTCTTTCTGATGATTTTAAGGAGCTCCCTTTTTGTGTTGGCCTCTTTGAGAATTTCCTCATTGGTCTTTTTAGGTGTCCAGGGAACTTTCAACATTCATCTTAGAAATCCCACCTCTGTGGCATGTAATCATGTTTTTCATTTTTTTGTTTACTATCCTTGATTCGCTTCCATATATCAAAATGGGCTCTATATAGATAGCATCGATGGACACTCTTGCTCACTTCTATTGACATAGACTTGTTGCATAAGACGTTTTTCATTTTCTGAAATGCTATTTTGGCTCCAATGGCTTCACGTAACCCTGATAGAGGGGCTAAACGGAAGCTCCACCTTGCCCATGTGAGTCCCGAAATATAGGGAAGGAAAGAGTACGCCTTACGCCTCCTTTTTAAGGAAGAATTCTGCCTAACAAACCAAATTAAGAAAATGATACGGGAAAAATCATGACTAAACTAGAAAATACTTCTTTTGCTCTAAACCAAAAGTTAATTATTTGAGCACGACCTCCTTACACTTGCGAGAGCTTCCTATGTCCTTACACTGGCGAGAGCTTCCTATGTCCTTACACTGGCGACAGCTTCCTATGTCCTTACACTGGCGAGAGGTTCCTATGTCCTTACACTGGCGAGAGGTTCCTATGTCCTTACACTGGCGACAGCTTCCTATGTCCTTACACTGGCGAGAGCTTCCTATGTCCTTACACTGGCGAGAGCTTCCTATGTCCTTACACTGGCGACAGCTTCCTATGTGCTTACACTGGCGACAGTTTCCTATGTCCTTACACTGGCGTGAGCTTCCTATGTCCTTACACTAGCGAGAGCTTCCTGTGTCCTTACATTGGCGAGAGCTTCCTATGTCCTTACACTGGCGAGAGCTTCCTATGTCCTTACATTGTCGAGAGCTTCCTATGTCCTTACACTGGCGAGAGCTTCCTATGTCCTTACACTGGCGAGAGCTTCCTATGTCCTTACACTGGCGACAGCTTCCTATGTCCTTACACTGGCGAGAGGTTCCTATGTCCTTACACTGGCGAGAGGTTCCTATGTCCTTACACTGGCGAGAGCTTCCTATGTCCTTACACTGGCGACAGCTTCCTATGTCCTTACACTGGCGAGAGCTTCCTATGTCCTTACACTGGCGAGAGCTTCCTATGTCCTTACACTGGAGAGCTTCCTATGTCCTTACACTGGCGAGAGCTACCTATGTCTTATCCAGCGCCATCGTCTTCCTTTGTCCAGTGGCATTTGACTGTTACTTTTCCTTAATTCTAGGTTAGTGATTTTGTTCTGCCATTTCCATCCTTTCACACTGCGGAAGCATCCACTAATGAAGGTGTGTATTTTCGTGAATGTCATTTGTGTTGTTCTCCATGTTTCACGGCCACATAATAGGACTAACTTAACATTGGAGTTGAACATTTTTATTTTTGCCTTTAACCTAATTTCTTTGGATTTCCATCTGTTCCATATTGCAACAAATGCTCCTCCTGCTTTGTGTATACTTATTTTGGTATCCTTCTCTCTTCGTCCCTCGTTGTCTACATTACTGCGCAGATCAATGTAAGATTATACGTCTAGTAGAGGTATTTCTCCTATTGTTTTATATTTATTATATATTTGGTTATTACCGACGGCATTAATTCTCATAATTATGTTACTATGTAATCGGCCAATTATTCCTTCCTAGCAGCGTATTCCTCACAACCTTTCACCTCCAGAGTCGTTGAGGAAGCGTTTATGTTTGCTATCACTTTTCTCCGTCTTGCTTTGTCTGTCGCACTTCGTCAGTTCTTTATGCATTTACAAGGTTGAGGCATGTTCTTTAATGTTCTCTTCCAATCTAATTTTCTATCTTCTCTTTTGTGACCATTGATAATGTTCTGCAGAGTGTTCTCCTCATTGCTAGATTTGTTTATCGTGGTATGTGTATACAACTATATAATTTTGCTTTCATTGGTGACTGTCAGCCGGTTGTTTGGACCAATAGTATATGCTTATTATATCATCTTAGCTTTTGTTTATTTAATGGTATCTCTCTCTCTCTCTCTCTCTCTCTCTCTCTCTCTCTCTCTCTCTTAAGTCATCCGGTGACTGCTAAAGGACAGAAAATCCCTCTCCATTATACGCCCTTAATGGGGCGAAGTAGGTGTAGACACGTTGTGTCGTTGTTTGCATCTAGACTGTGATATTTGCGCCTTTCAGCCCAACACATCCGATTTCCGCACAACATTTTTTGCGTACTAGGTTGCCTTCCCTCTTCAATCCCTAATTGCTTGGGCAGATTGAAAAGTATAGGATTAGAAGCACCGCTGGGAGGTAGAGAATAGTCTTTATCAGCTCTAATTTTCACCGATCCTGTCGCATACAGTCAGCTGTGGGTCGCTGACCGCACTCAGCTTAGTTGTTCGCAGATCCAAAATGCATACAGTCAACTCTGGGTCGCTGACCGCACTCAATCTATTTGTGCATTGACGTCTTAATCCAAATATTTGGCATCGTATTGACATATTTATTTCCAGATTTTGTGTTTCCTATGTCTGATTTTGCTAATGACGTCCTGGTCTGTTTTCTCGTAGAGGAATGTGTGGAGCTTTCTTGCCTGTCTTCTATTTCTGCTTTTCTCAATTAGGATGGCACATGGAAAGTGATCACTTCCGTGGAACCCCAGTGCACTCCACCTGCAAACAGGTGCGAAGGTGGACGACACCAGAAACTCTTCTTGATGACAGGACAGTAAGTACTCCTGGATTGCATTGTTTCTACAATAGGCGACACCTTGTGCAGACCATCCTTGTGCGCAACAATATGGTAGCAGCTGAGGTTGATATGTCTGCGTGGGACAGTGCAAAATTGCAGGTACATGCGGTTGGGGTGCAGACCCCAGTTTATTTCGTAATTGTAAATGTGTATGCCTGTAATGGGAAAGTGGACACACAACAATGGCAGAATCTCTTTGAGTTCGATGAAGAGAACGTCATTTTCTGTGGAGACTTTAATGCTAGAGGCAACCAGTGGGGTAACGTCATAACCAAAAAGCAGGGAAAAGACCCAGAGAACGCACTAGAGTCAGTCGATTTAGTGTGCTTGAATGATGAAAGGGCAAAAAGAATGGCCACTCTAACAGGGGCCTCTTATAGTGTCATTATAATAAAAGATTTATTTATACCTTTTATATTATTAAATTTATACCTTTTTTATAATAAATTATGGAAAATATAAGGCAAAAATAAATAAAAGAATAGGAATGGCAAAAAAGCAATTTAGCACATGAAAAATATACTGACATCAAAGCAAATAGCATGAGAACAAAAAATACGAATTGAAATATGCTATGTTTACTCATTTTGGAATAGAAATAATAACAAAAATATTGAATGATATCTACAACAGCGAATATATACCAGACGACATGCTCAGATCAATATTCATAGCCCTACCAAAAGAAATCGGGTACGATTGAGCGCGATGATCATCTCACAATACGCCTTATGAGTCATATGACTAAGATATTACTAAGAATCATCATGCGAAGAGTGCGAAACAAAATCAGTCCAGAAATTAGCGATGAACATTGTGGTTTTGTTAGAGATAAAGGAACAAGCAATGCCATTTATATCATAATATCTTTAGCAGAAAGAGCCATAGAGGTGAAAACAGATCTATATCTATGTTTCATAGATTACACCAAGGCATTTGACAAAGTAAAGCACCAAGAAATAATTAACATTTTAGAAAGCATAAACATAGACAGCAAAGATCTAAGAATAATAAAGAACATGTACTGGCAGCAAACAGCGGCCATAAGAACTGGAAACCAATTGGGAATGTTTCAACAAATAAAACAGGGTGTTAGACAAGGTTGTGTGCTGTCACCAGATTTGTTTAATATTTATAGTGAGATTATTTTAAGATCCATAAGGGGCATGCCTGGAATAACAATTGGAGGTCATAATATAAATAATCTAAGGTATGCTGATGATACAGTATTAATCGCTAAGAGTGAAAATAAGTTATAAGAAATGTTGGACATTATAGTGAAGGAAAGCAAAAATAAAGGACTCAGCTTTAATAGCAAAAAGACAGAGGTAATGGTAACAACAAAGAAAAAGACATCACCTCAGTGCAAAATAAAGACAAGTGGAACAATATTAAAACAGGTAAATGAATTTAAATATTTGGGAACTTTGTTAACCTCAGACGGAAGACAAAAGTGGTGAGATGTAGAATCGCTCAGGCAAAAATCAGCTTTCCAAAAAATGAGGAAAATACTATGAATCCATTTTTGACAATAGAAACAAGAAAACGAGTTCTTAAATGTTACGTAGAGCCAGTCTTAACATACGGATGCGAGTCATGGACAATAGGACAACAGACAAGAAAATCACTGGAGTCTGTAGAAATGTGGTTTTACAGAAGAATGTTGAGAATACCATGGACAGCTAAGAAGAGTAATGAAGAGGTTCTGAGAGAGGTCAAAGCAAAAAGAGAGCTAATTTCCAATGTTAGGAAGAGACAATAATCATTTTTTTGGCCATGTAATGAGAAGAGAACAACTTGAATATATTGTAACAACTGGAAAAATTGAGGGACGGAGAGATAGAGGGAAGCAAAGAGAAAAAATAACAGACAGCTTAAGAGAATGGCTTGGCAGAAGGTCAACAACAGAAATGATAAATAGCTGCCGAGATCGAAAGTTGTGGAGAGAGACTTGATCACTTACGCCACTAGGCCCGGTACTTGATGATGATATTTACTCAACCTTCCTGTATGGTGCAGAAACATAGATATTATAGGGAGAGAACTTAACAGAAAATGGAAGCCTTTGAAATGTGGGACTATAGAAAAATGGGGAGAATTTGGTTGAAGGAAAAGAAAACAAACAAGGAAGTTATGAATTGGCTGAAAAAAAAGAACTACTTAACACGATTCTAAAACTAAAAAGACAAGTGACAGTTTTTGGACATGTGAAAAGACAAAACACCCTTCTAAAGTCATCTTGGAAGAGGAGGTACAAGGTAGACGAGGTAGAGGCAGACCAAGACTAAAGTGGACTAATAACATTAAAAGGTAAACAACATGCACCATCAAGACAAGAGACAGTAAAATAGCACTCCATGGTAGCCAACCTTCGAGATGGAGACGGCACCCGATGTATGAATGAACGAAGTGACGCAAACTGGTTCTGAGAAGTCTCTCTGTGTGGTGAAGTAATGTCTTCATCAGATTTAGGTTTTTGACCTTGCCACAGGTTGCATAGTTTCATAGTTTATCATTGGACACACACAAAGGTAGTTTATACAAGTGTGGGTTGTATGCATAGTTCCATGACTAATTCAAAAGATGAAATTCTAGTAATTGTTGAGCTATCTGTTTCAAAATGGATTTGTATTAACAACACTCCCTCTTTCTGTCTCCTTTCTTCACTTCTCCCGTAGTCGCTCGCAACACGGACAGAAAACTTGCACCATTTTAATTCCCACAATTCTATTGAGATATCAAAGCATGTCCACTGTGACTTCCGTAATTAATAACAACATTCCCAATCCAGGCAATTATCTTAAGGCAGATGGCCAGTGATAAGTTCGAGATTTGTTTTCAACCTCCAGTGATAACTACAATTGAAACTCTTTATTAAAATTGATGTAAACACGTGCGTGCTCTCGCACTTGTCGAGACGTCGGAAGACAGGCACACACACATTTCCAGGCATTGTTCTTGTCAGACACGTGTTTCAGATTAGCTAGGACAGACGACAAACTCCAGTTTCCGGCGACAATAATAACCGAGCCCCAGCGCCACCTATCCATCTCTGATATTAATCTACTGTTACGGTCACGGATTTTGATTTGTCACGTGTCATCATTTCCGCCAATCATTTCCGACTAATGTCTTGACATTGGCTCTACTTTTATTCCCTAAATTAAGTTTCTGCACTTTTAAAAATTCAAGTCATCAGTTTTCGTCTGAAATTATTCTTAATTTCGGAGAAAATAAATTGGTATCTTCATATTCGAAATAAAACTGCAGAAACGTTTTAATTATCATTTCAGTGTTCTTTCTTCTCAATTTATTTTCATATTTAGTTTTAATTTGTGATGACTATTTTTAATTTGCTAGTTTTATTAATAGATATTGCTGCTTTGCAAACTCAGTCACTTACAATAAATATTCTTGAAGACGCATATTTTACAGTTCAGTTCCTGTACCATGCGAGTTGTACACGCTCTGATCAAACAAACGTTCACCGTCTCAAGTTCTTTAGATTGTGGAGGGAGATACAGAGTTATAGCTCATGTCCTTCTGGCAGCTTCGACCATTGTCTGAGATGTACGTGTTGTTGGTGCCCTTGACTAAGTTAAGTACGTGTTGTTGGTGCCCTTGACTAAGTGAAGTACGTGTTGTTGGTGCCCTTGACTAAGTGAAGTACGTGTTGTTGGTGCTCTTGACTAAGTGAAGTACGTGTTGTTGGTGCTCTTGACTAAGTGAAGTATGTGTTGTTGGTGCTCTTGACTAAGTGAAGTACGTGTTGTTGGTGCTCTTGACTAAGTGAAGTACGTGTTGTTGGTGCTCTTGACTAAGTGAAGTACGTGTTGTTGGTGCTCTTGACTAAGTGAAGTACGTGTTGTTGGTGCCCTTGACTAAGTGAAGTACGTGTTGTTGGTGCTCTTGACTAAGTGAAGTACGTGTTGTTGGTGCTCTTGACTAAGTGAAGTACGTGTTGTTGGTGCTCTTGACTAAGTGAAGTACGTGTTGTTGGTGCCCTTGACTAAGTGAAGTACGTGTTGTTGGTGCTCTTGACTAAGTGAAGTACGTGTTGTTGGTGCTCTTGACTAAGTGAAGTACGTGTTGTTGGTGCTCTTGACTAAGTGAAGTACGTGTTGTTGGTGCTCTTGACTAAGTGAAGTACGTGTTGTTGGTGCTCTTGACTAAGTGAAGTACGTGTTGTTGGTGCTCTTGACTAAGTGAAGTACGTGTTGTTGGTGCTCTTGACTAAGTGAAGTGCGTGTTGTTGGTGCTCTTGACTAAGTGAAGTACGTGTTGTTGGTGCTCTTGACTAAGTGAAGTACGTGTTGTTGGTGCTCTTGACTAAGTGAAGTACGTGTTGTTGGTGCTCTTGACTAAGTGAAGTACGTGTTGTTGGTGCTCTTGACTAAGTGAAGTACGTGTTGTTGGTGCTCTTGACTAAGTGAAGTACGTGTTGTTGGTGCTCTTGACTAAGTGAAGTACGTGTTGTTGGTGCTCTTGACTAAGTGAAGTACGTGTTGTTGGTGCTCTTGACTAAGTGAAGTACGTGTTGTTGGTGCTCTTGACTAAGTGAAGTACGTGTTGTTGGTGCTCTTGACTAAGTGAAGTACGTGTTGTTGGTGCCCTTGACTAAGTGAAGTACGTGTTGTTGGTGCTCTTGACTAAGTGAAGTACGTGTTGTTGGTGCTCTTGACTAAGTGAAGTACGTGTTGTTGGTGCTCTTGACTAAGTGAAGTACGTGTTGTTGGTGCTCTTGACTAAGTTAAGTACGTGTTGTTGGTGCTCTTGACTAAGTGAAGTACGTGTTGTTGGTGCTCTTGACTAAGTGAAGTACGTGTTGTTGGTGCTCTTGACTAAGTGAAGTACGTGTTGTTGGTGCTCTTGACTAAGTGAAGTGCGTGTTGTTGGTGCTCTTGACTAAGTGAAGTACGTGTTGTTGGTGCTCTTGACTAAGTGACCATCTACTTCTTCATCGGCGTCACACAAACGAGCTATCACATCGAGTGGAAACTGGATGTTCTGCGAAAAGAAGAAAACTAACAGTTGACGATGACGCTTTAGATATTCTTCCATATGATGTCAGACAGATCTATAATGATAATTGGGGAGAGATAGGTATTTGTCAATATCAGAGTTCGACATTGATTTCTTTAAACCTGCCGACAATGCCACCTCGATGACTGGTTTTTCAGGCTCGTTAACAATATTTGACACTTAGGACAAGCATCATCTGTGTGGGAGGAGATCTCAACATACCATTCCTTGACTCGGAAAAGTCACAAATAAAATTGATCTCCAAGAATTACAGACCCATTAGCCTTCTCCCTTGTGTAGGATCTTTGCTGGAAAAGGCGAACATTTGCAGGTGTATCTGCAAGATAGAAATCTCTTCGCTTCAACACATCTAGGATACAAATGATATCACGATCTTTCACATACTCATCACCTAATAAAAAAAAATTGTTGTTGTCAGCAACAATAACGACAACCGTATCTGTCATGTCAACAACATGTTCACTCATCCATCATGGTGTTTCGACAATAACACCATCATCTTTTTCACATGTGTCACCAACAGCACATCCCAGTGTTTCGCCTAGCTCGGTAATTATGGATTCTGCTTTGATTTTGGTCTCATCTGAATATCCAATATTGAAAAGAACCCGTTCAACAGATGTTAAACTATCTCAACTTTTCCAAACAAAAAAAAAGTATCGACGTCACTCGTAACGCTGTCTGTGAGTTTATCAGAGATTACGGTGTCAGAAAAATATATTGTTGTTGATCCCTCGTATCACCATATCAATAGTTCCCAGTATTAAAGGATGACTGAGATAAATAATTTATACTGCGGGCAAACAGCGATAATAAAATATAACAAGGAGAACTCGATACCTATTTTATAAAAAGAGGAGTAAAACATGGATGCATCCTATCACCATGTTTGTGCAGTATATACACCGAGAAAATCTTTAAAACATCACATAAATGCCATACCTAAACATTAATGGAGAGATGATCATTAACCTAAAATATGCTGATGATACTGTATTAGTACCAGAAAATCATAAAGATCTACAACATTACTTAATGAATTAAACATGACAAGCAAAAAAAAAATAAATAAATATGGATTAGATATGAATATCAAAAGAAAGTAAAACTATGACAATAAACAAAGAAAATATTCAAAACCAGCAAGTGGATATCAAAATTGAAGGAATAGACTTGGAGATAGTTCAGAGCTACAACTACCTTGTACATACTATAACCAGTAATTGAAAATGTAAAATTGAAATAAGCAAAAGAATATGAATGGTGAAAAATAACGTTAATGCCATGAAAAATATACTAACATCAAAGCAAATAAGATCAGGGCTAAAACTAAGAATAGCAAAATGTTGTCTTCTCAACATTCCTAAATGGTGCATAAACAGGGACGTTAGACAGGAAAATTGAACAGACCACTGAAGCCTTTGATATGTGGTATATAGAAGAATAGGTAGAATTGGATGGAAGGAAAAGAAAACAACGATGAAGTCTTAAAACAACTAACATCGAAAAGAGAACTACTAAGCACAATTCAAACAAGACAAATGCGGTTTTTGGGCCATGTTAAAAGACACAACAGTCTACTAAAAGTAATCCTGGAGGGGAAAATACAAAGTAAAAGAGGGAGAGGCAGACCACGACTAACATGGACGTGTAACATCAAAAGATGAACACGTCAGCCTATGACAACGTGCACCATTAAAGCAAGAGACAGAGCGGAATGACGCTCCATGGTAGCCGTTATCAGTGCCAAGAAATATATTACGCAGAATCGTTCTGGAGAGAGTAAAAGTGGCCAGCGGAAATCTATAGATGATCTAGCTAAAGAGGCAGAGGAAGCAGCAAATAAAAAGAATTATAAAGCACTGTACAACCGTACACAGAAAATTGTGTGGAAAATGCAAACAGATCGCTGCCTTTATTAGAGATAAGACAGGAAATCTGCCTAGCACTATAAGGGAACACCTAGAGAGATGGAAATAGCACTTTGAAGAACTTTTGGCACAGACCAGGTTCAAATAATCCTCAAGATATACTACCAGTAGAAGTTATTTTAAAAAAATGGTAAAGCCATAGGGCCAGATGAAATTCCTTCGGAGTATTAACACCTCTACCATGATGTTACATACTCTATTAGATAACATTTGGGAGACGGAAGAAGGTTATATGATCAACTACCATTAGAAAGGAAGTTTACAGGGGTGTACATATTATATGGGAATTATGCTGCTATCAGTGCCAGGATGAATTTTAAAAAAAAAAAAAATCAAGTAGATTTATTCTGGAGAGACTAAAAAAAGGTCACAGAGAAACATTTGAGAGACGCACACGTATTTTTTAGGAAGAACAGCTCATGTGTTGATCACATAACTACTCTACGTATAACAATTGAACAAAGATTACGAAACGGTATTTGCTAGTTTAGATAGAGGAATGGTTTGGAAGTTGGTGAGTCACTATGGATTCCCACAAAGTTTATTAACCTGATAAGAATAATGTATAACACACACACACACACACACGCAAAACAGACTCTCTTTTCTTTATAAAAACCAACATTTTAAATTTATATTTTAATATATATGTTTTGCAAACATTTTAATAGAAATCCGCCGTTTGAGAATATCCATGTTGTAGTTTTTCTACCATGTGTAGTTGGAGGCATCGGTTGCAAACTGTTATATCGCGAGTCTAGCGTTCACGTCAGAATCGTAAAGGGAGGATCGTAGGTTTTTCGCTAGGTGAAAAAATTATTTTAAAAAACGCGTTGTGTATGACTGGTAGTTTGTCAATTGCAGCATGGGCTTGTTGGGTATTAGGTTTATCGCACGTTTGATAGTTTTAGAAGTTGCGGTTTGTGTTCGTTATACTTATTACATCTCTAATTATGGCGCTTGTTTCCTTCTCGATTTTTGGAAGAGACGCTATTTATCCTGGTTTTGAAGTTTTGTTGAAGAATAGGCTCTATAACGAATGCCGTTGTTGCTATTCTTCTCGCAAATCTGTGCCCGTCACAGGCAACCTGCATCCACGTTGAGCGTCTATCCTCTGTAAGATCATCCAAATGATGGACTGTCACCAACTCTTCGGCAAACGTCACCTAAAGTAATTTGAAATTTTTAAAAGTTAGAGTATCTTAACAATATCCTAAAAAAAAAAAATAAGCGCTGGAGAGAGAATAAGATAAGACCTGCTAACCTTGCGGTTGGATTTTTGTAAAATACTCTGCTCACTAACATCCATAGCGCTCTTCCCAATTAGCGTATTGGTTTGAATTATTCTAGCTAGTTAGTTTATATATATTTTTTTTCCCTCTCTCTCTCTCTCTCTTTTGGAGAGGTAGCCTAAAGGAACACGCTGGCTGGTAATTAATACAATTGTCCTAGATGTGGGCGAGTATTCTCCAGGCTCAGCTCGCTAAATAGAGACTTTGAGAGTGTTCACGGGATCTGTTAATAATTTACAGATATGGAACCTATCTAGCCGTCTTAACACTGTGGTTGACTGAGTGACCGATGCAAGTCGAATGAATATATTAAATCGTGTACGCGCCTTTTTTTACATAACAACCTGCTGACGTTCCGCTCGCGTTGGAAAATAAAATCAATTGTCTCACGCGCAATCTTCATCGATTGGGTCATTATGTGCCACGGTGGGAGAAAATGGCTGTTCGTTCATACCGCCAGCAAGATTTGCCAATATATGTATGTATATACACCTACTTATGGTCCATATCTTAAATACGGGCCCATTTACGTCCACGTAGATATAATAACTATTAATTTATTACTATTATATGTATATATATACTCACCATATCTATGAAATAACTAACGTATCACTACTCCCTAATATGGTACTTTCACTTCCGGGGTGGGCGTGGTCTATTGCCGGACAACATACACACACTAGCTCCTATTGGAAGTTGATAATGGCGGGAAAAACTGATGTCCATTAGATGCCTCAGTAATTATCCCTCAACTACACACCCCTTCATGTACTATACAAGTCCTATTCATATATACATATATATCATGACAGAAGTTCCACCACCTTCCACCACCTTCCACCATGGGAAAGTGGTGGTATTCTACTATATAACTCTTGTAATTAAAGGGTAATGGACTACGAAGGGTTTTTACTCTTTGTTCAACTAAAAAAGTCTGATCCTTTCTATCATGATCTACTACTTACCAGGCAGCTTGAGATAGTGATTTGGCAGAGGGTCAACAACAGAAATGATAAATGACTGTAGAAATCGAAAGTTGTGGAGAGACATGATCACCTACGCAGAGAGGCATGGTATTTGATGATGATGATTATTATTTTGTCTACTTTTGTCTGTGTGTGTTTCTTTTTTTGCCGCTGTTTTTTCTGACTATTTATATTATTTGTTTAGTATTTGTTGGAAGAATAGATATTGGATATTCGACAGTAAACATCAGATGTTGTTTTACCGACCAGCTTTTCTCCGGAATTTGAATCACAGATATCACAACAGAATGGCCATCTAGGTCGTAGTCTTCTTCTTCTTCTGTCCTTCCTCTATTGTCGTTGGCGTCAAGGGGAGATACAATCTGCGATTCTTTGATTTTCTGTTGGCCTCTTCTGGTGTTATCCCTACTAGTGACTCTAGTATTCTTTTTATTCATCTATTTCTCGGTCTTCCTCTTAATCTGGCGTTTTCGTAGCCTTTGTTTATGGCTCTTTGAGTCATTGTTAGTTCTTTTTGTCTTGTTATGTGGCCGAACCAATTTATCTGTTGTTTCTTTATGTATTCGATGGCTGGTTCAATTTAGAGTTTCTTCCTCAGGTCGTAATGCTTCATGAAATTCATCCAAGAACCAAGAGATGTCAGCCAAATATGTTCTTCTATAACCCTCGAGCTTGTGCGTTGTACAACAGCTCCATCGCTAATCGTTTCTCTTGCCACGCCGTTAAACCATTTCTCTTTCACTTTGTCTACTCTGTCCATCCGACCGTCTTTTCGTCTTGTTGCTTTTAAATTTTCAAAACTGCCGCCTCTCCATATGCCTCACAAATCTGGATTGCCTTTTCCTCATGTATGTTATAATCTTCCCCTCTTTCTATTCTGCCTCATGTACTTTTTCACTTTGATTTTTCAATACTCTTCTAAAAACAATCTAAATTAATTCTATCTGTCTCTTTATTTTTTTGTGTTTACTGCCCATGATTCGAACCATAAGGCAGCATTGGTTCGGTGTAGCACTGTAAAACTCTTATTCTTTAAGATAATGACTTTTTGCACATCATATTTACCATTTTATTAAAAATATTCATGGCCTGTGTGATTCTACTTGTTACCTGTATGAGACATCTTCCTTCTCATGTTAACACTGTTCTCATGTATTTTAAATACTGAACTGAGTTTTTTGTTTTTGTTTTATTTTAACTGTCTGAACTATGTTGCGTTTAGATGAAGTCTTTTCCTTTGAGACAACCGTTAGAGTAGGTTTCTGTTCAACTAAACTAAGTCCCACTTTTCTCACTAGCAAGTAAAGTACCCCCGTCACGCCAAGTGGCGTATAGGGAATATGGTGTTAGTGACCATCAATTTTACAGACCTTCGACACATGATTTTTGGGGTAATGAGGTCAGTAGTACGCCCGTACCGCTTTACTTTCCCAGAAAAAATCCGGTACCCATTAAAGGCTGGGTGAACCCGGAAGCCGTCAGTTGAGATCGAACCCCACCTCTTGTCCTTTGTCCAGTTCACTAACCACTGAGCTATCGTGGCTCCAAAAGTAAAGTACCCCTGTCACGCCAAGTGGCGTATAGGGAATATGGTGTTAGTGACCATAAATTTTACAGACCTTCGGCACATGATTTTTGGGGTAATGTGGTCGGTATTACGCCCACATATTTCCCAGAAAAAAATCCGGTACCCATTAAAGGCTGGGTGAACCCGGAAGCCGTCGGTTGGGATCGAACCCTACCCCTTGTCCTTTGTAGTCCAGTTCACTAACCACTGAGCTATCGCGGCTCCATCGTTTTCTCACTACCTTTTATAAATATATATATATATCGAGTAATTATTAAAACTCGATTTATTAAAAGACTTCGCCCTTGAGTATCATTTCCCGAATAATCTGCAAACCTCAAGTTATTAATGTTAATAAGTCCCCATACTATTATTCCGGGCATGGTTTCTGTGTGACTAATTTTTCACTATGCAATGTCACGTTATATTAATGCATATTACCTAATGTGTATAAACGATTCCTCAGCGTATAGAGTTCTTCTAAAAATCAAACAGCACAGGCTACCTTTGCCATCATCAATTTCGTATTTATCTCTCGCTGGTCGAAAACACAGTCAGTGACCTACACTTACATCTACACATCTTGTGGGCAACAACAAAATATTTCCACTTCCTGTGGTTTGTGACCGTTTTCACGGGATCTACTGTCTAATGTAGATTATCATCATGTGCCATATCGGTTGGCGTAGGCGATCATGTCCTTCCACAATCTTTTATCCACAGTGGATCGTATAAATTCTGTTGTTGATTGATTTTTAAGCCATAACACCATGATGAATAATAGTATCTTCTCTCTTTGTCGTTCGTGATTTGTTTTTCCCTGTATTTTGCCAGTTGTTACCAAGTATTCCAACTTTCCTCTTCTCATTATGTGCTCGAAAAATATTGATTATTTCTTTCTGATGTTTTTTTAGGAACTCCCTTTTTGTGCTGGCCTCTTTCAGAATTTCCTCATAGGTCTTTTTAGCTGTCCTGAAAACGTTCAACATATTTCTGAGAAATCTCATCTCTGTGGCCTCTAATCGTCTTTTCAGTTATTTGTCTACTGCCCATGATTCACTTTCGTATGTCATAATTGGTTCTATATAGCACAGATTAACTCTCTTTCTCACTTCTATTGACACAGACTTGTTGCATAAGATGTTTTCCATTTTCTAAAATGCTATTTTGGTCTGAGCTATTTTGCATTTTATTTTTGTGGTACATCTTCCATCTGATGTTATTATTGAGCTACGCATTTGATGAGTTGCATTTGTTTCAGATTTGTCCTGTTTATTTTATACTGCAGAATGGTGATGACTGTTTCTTTGATATGACCATTACTTCTGTTTTCTTACTATTCAGACTGAAACCTTTCTTGTTGCTTTCTTTTACTATTATGTCTATCATTTCTTATAGTTCATTCTCTGTCTATGATATTAAGACTGTCATCCGCATATCGCAAATCGTTTACGTTGTGGCCGTTGACTTCAATTCCCTTTTTGTCTTCTATTGATCCCATCATATTTTAGCTGTAAAGTGAAAACAAATCCGGCGACAAAACACAGCTTTATATTACTCCTTGTTTTATATATTTGAACTATCCTATGTGGTTGCTAATTCTTATGGCTATTTAACGAGCTAAACTCCCATGCGTTATGGCAACACTTAGGTGTCGTTGAGTAAGGTGGGTGGATCATGTAAGAAGAATGGCAGGCATTCGCACTACGAAACAAATATTGTATGGCGAACTTAAGATTGGAAAGAGACTAAATGGCAGACCAGTGCTGAGATATAAGGATTTTCGCAAGGTTTCTTGAGGGAATTCTCTACCAGGAAAAGAAACTGTGAAAATCTGGCTGTAGATCGTTGTTGTAGATGGAGAACACACATCTAAAAAATGGCTGAACAACTTTCGAGGCAGTGCCGATATCAAATTCAGAAAACAAAAGGCGCAGGAGAAAGGAAATAAGGCCAGGCACAACGAATACATTTTGTTCGTTTTGTGGTCAGATCTGTATGTTCAATGTTGGCAGATTGGGAAATATTGTTGCACACAAGAGTTGCTGTTCAGCAAAGCAGCATCCAGCTTAAGACACTAATAATTTTACAAAACTACCGACATCATGATTGCTTGCCACCAACTATATGTCAAGACGACAAAGACCATATTATTACATCTTATGGCTGCTGTTTGTTGCCAGCACATGTTTTTTTTATGATTCTCAAATCCTTGCCATCATTGTTTAAATTTCTCCAGCATATTGATTATTTCTACATGCTTTACTTTTTCAAATGCTTTTGTGTAGTCTATAAAGCACATATGTAGATCGTTCTTTACCTTTATAGCTCTTTTTATCAATGCTCTCAGGACGTATATTGTATTATTGGTGCCCTTTCCTTCTACAAATCCACATTGTTCCTCACCTATTCCTGGTTTTATTTTGCTCCTTATACGTCTCATGATAATTCTTAGTAATATTTTGGTCATATGGCTCATGAGACTAATAGTGCGATGGTCTTCGCAATCAATGGCGCTTGACTTCTTCGGTTTGGCTACAAAGATAAATTTTAGTAGATCTTCAGGTACTAATGTAGGTAAGCACAAATATAAAATAGATAAAAAAAACTATATACCGTGCGGGGCGGCGAGAAGAGCAGCAGAGAACAATGTTAAAAAAAACACAATGGTATTAGACATCTAAATTAATAGAGAGACAAGACAAACCAAGACGCTTCGGCTAAAGTCTTCATCGGGTACAAAAAACAAAAAAAATATATAACGATCAGCACTATAGATATTCTAAAATAACATACATCTAAACACGCAGGTCAAACACTTATTCGTTACTCTAAACATTGGAAATGGCTTAGAATATCTAAATTACATTGTTCATTTCTGTGGCAACTATTCTTGGTCAGGCTGCCTTTGGTCTATATCCTTCTTTTCAGATTCCACTAGATGGCGCTTTTATTAATTATTTGTTCTATTATTTGCAGATATAAAAATCATGAGTATCATACGTCGTGGCTACTGCTTTGACCAAGCAGCCTTTATCCCTCTGGTCCTGTCGTGAGTCCCCCGACATACACCAGCAGCTGTAATATGTAAGTAAAGAAAGTAAAGTGCCCCGTCACGCCAAGTGGCGTTTAGGGAATATCGTGTTAGTAACCATAAATTTTACTAACATTCAGCACATGATTTTTGAGGTAATGTGGTCGGTATTACGCCCGTGCCGCTTTACATTTTCCAGAAAAAAACTCCGTTACCCATTTAAGGCTGGGTTACCCAGAAGCCGTCGGTTGGGATTGAACCCTACCTCTTGTCCTTTGTAGTCCAGTTCACTAACCACTGAGTTACTGTAATATGTGTTGTAAAGATAGTTTATAGTTCGCACGGTTGCAGGACTGGTTTAATGGTTCTCACCTCAATTCCATTTGTCTTTTCACGTCTAAAAGTGGCATCTTTAGTTCTAATCTTGGAAATGTTGCATTGGTTATGGATAAAGATGTCCGGAGCCCAGTACCTTCCACTCATTCTTAAAACTGATTTGTTATGGAAGTGGTTTTAATTGTTGACACCACACCAAATAAAAAAAATAATAATAAATAACGGGGCAGTAAATATTTGTGAATGATATTTTAGTAGAAAAATGTTCGTAACTAAAAGATAAAAGATGGGCAAATCTTAGATTTTTGGTGCGTAATATTCAATTTTTAACAACAAAAGTTTTAACATGTTATGCTACAGCTTCTTGTAATAACTTTGAATGCTTAGTAGAAGTATCATGTATACTTTCCCTTCACGTAAAGGTACAAAATAAACACATGAACTAAAGTATCAATGACAAACAACTGTGTTCTAGATGGAAACCGGAGTGAAGCAAGTTTTTATATTCCTTGTTATTTGTAACTGCCATTGACTACATATTGCAGAACTGCTGTACAGGGAACAAAAGTATTTTATAGACATGGGGTCTCAATTAGAGGACCTTGATTTTGTAGACGACATACATAATTCTTATCAGTAGCAACGTGAATACGGCACAATAACAAAAACACAAAAGCCCTGTTATCAATGGCTGATAAAATATGACTCGAGGTCTACCAAGAAAAGACAAAAGCAATGCAAATTTCAGATTCGTTCAGGAGAAAAGAAATGTATAGGCAACGAAAAGAAGTGGAAGAAATAGACCATTTCATATATCTTGGAAACTGCACGTACTAAGAAAGAAACACGAAGAAACAAAATAATAATCAGAACAGCAAAAGCAGCAAGAATTTCACAAACCGTGATAAACAATGGAAATAAAAATGATCAAGCACAAACACAAAGCTCATGGTTTTCAAATCAAATTTATTATTCACCCTCACTTATACGTGGGAGAGCTGACAACGACTAAATAAATCATCATCATTAAATGCCGTCTCCGCATCGAAGGCTGGCTACCATGGAGCGCCATTCCACTCTGTCTCTTGCTTTGATGGTGCAGATTGTTATAGGCTGACTGTTCATCTTTTGATGTTCTGCCTCTGCCTCTTTTACCTTGTATTTTCCCTTCCAATATTACTTTTATTAGGCTGTTGTGTCTTTTAACATGACCCAAAAATTATTTTTAAAATAAATATAGAATAAATTATATGCATTAGAAAACAAATGGCTCAGTAAATAGTCCCTACATGAATGAATTCAAGATTAGTACAGGAATAAGAGAAATAACAAAACATCAACAAATATCATCTATAATCAAGAGAATAAGGTGTATCGCATTTTGGCCATGAGAAGGCGTGAATGATCTGGAGAACGAAGTCATCTTCACGTAAATCTGCTGCTGAAACCATTTGGAGAACGAAGTCATCTTCACGTAAACCTGCTGCTGAAACCATCTGGAGAACGAAGTCATCTTCACGTAAATCTGCTGCTGAAACCATCTGGAGAACGAAGTCATCTTCACGTAAACCTGCTGCTGAAACCATCTGGAGAACGAAGTCATCTTCCCGTAAACCTGCTGCTGAAACCATCTGGAGAACGAAGTCATCTTCCCGTAAACCTGCTGCTGAAACCATCTGGAGAACGAAGTCATCTTCCCGTAAACCTGCTGCTGAAACCATCTGGAGAACGAAGTCATCTTCCCGTAAACCTGCTGCTGAAACCATCTGGAGAACGAAGTCATCTTCACGTAAACCTGCTGCTGAAAACTATCTGGTCAACGAAAAACAAGTAAGATCAAATCTCAAGACCTACAAATAAATATCAGAGTTGAAGGAATAGGCTTGGAGACAGTTCAGAGCTACAACTACCTGGGACATACTATAACCATCATCATCATCATCATCATCATCATCGTGTGCCTTGTCCACAACGAAGGTTGGCTACCAGGGATCGCCATTCTACTCTGTTTCTTGCTTTGATGGTGCAGGCTGTCATAGATTGACTTGACCATCTTTTGATGTTACTCGTCCATGTTAGTCTTGGTCTGCCTATGCCTCTTTTACCTTGTATTTTTCCTTCCAATATTACTTTTAGTAGGCTGTTGTGTTTTTTAACATGCCCAAAAATGTAATTTGTCTTAATTGTATTTAGTAGTTCTCTTTTTATTTTCAGTTGTTTTAAAACGTTATCGTTTGTTATCTTTTGTTTCCATCCAATTCTACCTATTCTTCTATAAATCCACATTTCAAAGGCTTCAATTTTCTGTTCTGTTTTCATGTCTAATGTCCATGTTTCTGTACCATACAGGAATATTGAGAAGATGTAACATTTTGCCATTCTTAGTTTCAGCCCTGCTGATATTTAATACAATAACCAGTGATGGAAAATGTAAAACTGAAATGAACAAATGAATATGAATGGCAAAAAGTAACTTTAATGCCATGAAAAGTATACTAACATCAAAATAAATAACTCCAGGGCTAAAACTAAGAATAGCAAAATGTTACATCTCAATATTCCTGTATGGTGCAGAAACATGGACATTAGACAAGAAAACAGAATAGAAAATTGAAGCCTTTAAAATGTGGATTTATAGAACAATAGGTAGAATTGGATGGAAAGAAATGAAAACAAACGATGAAGTTTTAAAACAACTAAAAATGAAAAGAGAACTACTAAACACAATTAGGACAAGACAAATGGGATTTTTGGGGCATGTTAAAAGACACAACAGCCTACTAAAAGTAATCTTGGAAGGGAAAATACAAGGTAATCGAGGCTGAGGCAGACCAAGACAAACATGGATGAGTAACATTAAACGATGGACAAATCAGTCTATGACAATCTGCACCATCAAAGCAAGAGACAGCGCGAAATGGCGCTCCTAGGTAGCTAAGGTAGCCAACCTTCGATGCGGAGACGGCAGTCAATGATGATTATGAAGACCAAAAGAAACACTACAGAGAACAATTACTTACTAAGCACGGCTCAACCATGGAACTAAGAAACACAGACCTACAAGGACTAGCAGCAAATGTCAAGAGTGTAAACTATGAAATTCCGGGCCTATGTGCCGTGTTCGGCTCAAGGGTAACTTGAATGAATGAGAATAAAAAGAGCACATGAATACTCTCCTAACAACAGGCGGACACAACTCGCTATAGACGTCACTAGCGGGGAAGTGCGGGCTTGATCGCGTTGTCAAGCACCTGCGTCGGGGAAACAAAATGGCGACCCGTGTTTAATGCTTCTGGAATAGAATAACATAAATTGACCTATTCATTTATCGTTTTTGTAACAGCAACTTGATAACATTTGAGTCAGAATGAAGTTTAAGTACGACTAGTTTTTCTTTTCAGACTTAAGTTTACTATTTCATTTTAAACATAGTGTACTGTGTCGTAACTTGTAAATATACGACGAGTGATTGAGAATGCGAATTAATTAATTAGTGATCGCAGCTTTCAATTCGTTCAATTGATTCACAGAGATTCAAGTCAAATACAAATCGTCACGGCACGACATTGTTTTGTTTAGTTGAACCTCGCTCCAGGCAGATACAACATTGATTAACCTTCGAGAGATAATTATAAGGAATTAATTAGTGATATTGATTAACGATGACAAAACAGATAGTAGCCGAATGAATTGTTAAATTAACAATAATAATAAAACCTTTTTTTTAGTACAGACAGTACTGCAGTGATTTGAATGATATAATAAGATTATTATAGTGATACTGATGATATAGTGATAGCAGGTTAATTTAATGAAAAATAAGTAGGTAGAAGAGCGAGATGAAAGCTTTTGTCATGCCATTCCGGCCAAATTATTTTTCTATTATTTACAGTTTAAAGTTCAGCTTGAAAATTGTGCACAATCTCAGCATTTAATTTTAATGTTGAATAGAGACAAAGTAAAAAATGTATAAACTACTAAAACACTAAACAAAGACATTGCTGAGACACTTACACTATACAGATTCAGATTTTATCATTGATATTTATTATTAGATTTAGATTAGCTCCTAACTCGTGGGAAAAATGGACAACTTTTTAAATTATGAAAAATAAATACTGATTTATGAAAACAGTCTAAACTCTAAACAGTTGGTAGGTGGTAGGCCTATACAATAGTATACATTATTATACATGGACGAATTAATTCAAAATAATCTATTAATGCTAGAGATGTAGCAAATGGAATATGTAATAATAAATTACAAATCATTCCTTAATTTTATTTTAGTGAACTTAAAATGTTTCAATATTATTTTTTCTTTTTCTTATATAGTAGCCTCTGTCAGTCATAGTTGACTATGGAATTTTTAGCGCCCCTAGAAATGTTATTTTTTCTTTTCTTTCGCAGTATATTCTCTTTTTCTATGAATCTGTCTGCTTCTTGTTTGAGTTGGAGCATTAGAATGTGTTTCCAAAGATTGCGGTCTGCAGCTATTTCTTCCCAGGTTGCAGGGTTTATGTTCAGAGTCTCCATGTCATGTTCGCACACATCTACAAATTAAAGTTTTGGGTGCTCCTAGTCTTTTACTAGTTGCCCATAGTGTATACCTTTTGGTATGTGCCCATCTTTCATACAATGTATATGGTCAAGCCAGCGTAACCTATGCTGTTTAGGCAGCATGTAGATGTTCAGGAGGACTGTGCTAGCGAGGACCTCCACATTTGTCACTTTGTCCTTCTAGGTGATACCAAAAATATGGCGCAGACATTGTATATGGAATGCATTTAGCTTTCTTTCCAGCTTTGCATAAGTTGTTCATGATTCGTTGCCATACGGAAGAATACTAATGATGCAAGTATTGTAAATTGCGGTCTTTTGTTTTAGTTGTCATTTTGCTGTTTTGCCAAACACTAGAAAGATGGGTGAAGATGGTAGCAGCTTTATCTATATGGGTGTCAATTTCTGTGTCCAAAAATAGTTTATCATTGATGATGGACCCCAGGTAGTTATACTTCTGCATGACATCAAGTTTGTAGCTTTCGCAAAAGATGGCAGGTACCGCTTCAACGTCCTGGCCAAGTATATTAGTTTTCTGCAAACCTTTTGTGTAAGGCTGAAGTCTCAGCAGGCATGTGAAGAACAATGTATCAAGCTCTGGAGCTCTTCTTGACTTTACATGACAAGTGCAGCATCATTAGAAAATAACAGGTCACACACACATCTCTATTCTTTTCTTCTTTCTTTCCTCATTTGCCTTTCAGCATCGAGGGGAGATATAATTTGTGGTCTTTTGCTCTTCTGTTTGCCTCTACTGCTGTTATGTTTCCTAGTGCTTCTAATATTTCATCGATTCATCTTTTTCATGGTTGAACCTAGGGTCTGGTGTTCTCACAATGTTTGGTAAATTTGTTTGATCTTTCTGCCTTGTCACGTGGCCAAACCATTTTATCTGTTGTTTCCTTATATATTATATGGCAGGGGCTATTCCTAGCTTTTTTCTCAGTTCTTCATTTCTGATCTTATCTCTCAGACTGTTTCCTGTCATTCGTCTAACACATTTCATCTCAGTAGAGGTTATTTTTCTTATTGTTCTTGTATCTAGGGTCCAGGTCCATTTGGTAGCACAACGTTGGGATGAAGATTGTATTGTATAGTGCATGTTTTGCCTCTAGAGTTATTTCCATGTTGGACAATACTGGTGATAACTGTTCAATGATTTGACAAGCTTTGTTGCATCTTAATTCTATCTCTGCTGTTTGTGAATTATTGTTTATCACTAAACTTCCTAGGTATTTGAATTCCTCTACTTGTTTTAGTTGCCTGCCTTCTATAGTTATGTTGATGTTCTGTTTATTTTTGGTGACATTCATGACTTCTGTTTTGTTATTGTTGATTTTCATGTTGTATTTTGTGCCTGAGCTGTTGAGTTTGTTTAAGTGTTCTTGTAGGTCTTCTATTGTTTCATGTATTAGTGCCTGATCGTCTGCAAATAAAAGCTCATTGATCTCCTCTGTCTCTGATGGGTCGGCTAGCTTGTATATATAGTCCCTGTATGTAATAAACAGTAGGGGGGATAGTACGCACCCTTGTCTTACACCTGATCTAACTACGAAGTGGTCTGTGTAGCCTGCTGCTGTTCTGACCCTGCAGCTGCTGTTGACGTAGAGACATTTAATAAGGTTAGTTAGATGTTGGCTTACTCCATATGTTGTTAGTATCTCCCACAGCTGTTCTCTGTTTACTCTGTTGAATGCTTTTTCTGGTCAATGAAAGTTATGTATAAAGATTGATTATGTTCTTTCATTTTTTCTGCAAGCTGTTTTAATGTGAATAGAGCGTCAGTACATTCTCTGTTTTTTCTGAACCCCATTTGAGAATCGCTTAACTGTAGTTCTATTATTGGTCTCAGGTTTTGTTCTACGATTTTGGCGTCTAACTTTCCTATATGGCTGAGAAGAACATCTCTATTGATTGTTGAATTCTACAGAAAATTTATAAACATATTTTATATATATATATATATATATATATATATATTATATATATATATATATATATATATATATATATATATATATATATATATGTCATATATAACATATTATAAACACATAAATTATACAGTTAATGAACAAGAAATGCAACTAATAGATAATAACATTATTTATGAAACAGTTGTTGAGTGTGGTGATGTTCAGTTTGAATATGAAAATTTGTACAAGAACAAATATAGTTATTTTAACAACAATTTATCCACACAACATGATGCTTTCAAAGAAGAATCTTATGAATGCTGTACATCAACATTAAGCCTATTTTATTTTTTGTTTCTAAATGCTTTCACTGTTTATTATAGAACCAATTAGCTGGACATTTTTAGGTTTAAGGTTGCCTTCCTGCTTTGACCATACTCACATGGCTAGATTGATTAATCTCTTTCAAAAACTAATGCAGAGAAGTGGAGTAAGATCTTAATCAGTTTTGGTTTACTGATTCTTATGTTAGCAGCCAGCTATGAGTTGGCTCATAAATCATAACATTTTGACCCCTATAGTTTTCTAAAATTGAATTCTTTTTCAAATGTATTAATTCAAAACTACAATTATTATAATATAATTACTATATATTCTATAATAGGTCTTAATCTTGTTTCTATAATCTTGGCATACATTTTGCCTACGTGACTCAGCAGTGATATGCCATGGTATTGTGAACAACCTCTTTTGTTTCTTTTATTCTTCCAAATGGAATTATTATAGCTAGTTGCCAGCCAGTAGGTGTTTGTTGTACCCTTGCTGCATTGAAGATTCTATGTAACCATCTACTGTTAAACTTTCCTACTGCTTGGATTATTTCCCCTGGCAATCTATCTGCTTCTGGTGATTTGTGTTTTGGCAGCAGTTTAACCACCCTTTCTACCTCTGACAATATTTCTGGTTCTAGTGATGTCATTTCCTGGTCTTGTGTTGTTTTATTTTGTATCTCACTTAGGGGGATTAAGAAGCTCTGTGAAGGATTCCCTCCATCTGTTTGTTATTTTTACTGGATCTATTACAGGATTAATAATAATAAAGGATTCAATAGATACAGTAATGCGTGAAGAACAGGCTGGGTTTAGAAAAGGGAGAAGCTGTCTTGACCACATTTTCACTCTACGACTTATATTGGAGGAACACATTGAAAAGCAAAAACCTTTTGTACTTAACTTCATCGACTTCAAAAAAGCATTTGATAGTATTCATAGAGATTCTTTGTGGAAAATTCTGAAGCAATATGGCTTACCATCAAAAATCATAAATATTATCAAAGACATGTATGATGGTTACACATGTGCAGTTCGAACAGAGGAAGGACTGAGCGAATGTTTCCCAATAGAAACTGGGGTTAAACAAGGATGTATTTTATCGCCCTTGTTATTTGGAATTGTTATGGACTTCATAATGAAGAAATGCTGCACTGGTAATAAAGGCATCGAATGGATACAAGGAGACCATTTGGAGGACCTGGACTTTGCTGATGACATAGTTCTCATCAGCAATCAGATAAAAACGATGCAGGAAAACACAAATGAACTATCATCAATAGCCAGCAAAATTGGGCTTGAGGTCAATCATGAAAAGACTAAAGTCATGAAAAGTTTAATTCCAACAAGTGACAAAATATACATGGAAAACAAACCAGTAGAAGAGATCGATCACTTCATCTATCTTGGAAGTCACATTGATCGAGAAGGGGATACGAGCAAAGAAATTAGAATCAGACTGGCTAAAGCAGCAATGTCTTTCAGAAGCCTTGAAAAGTTGTGGAAATCAAAACTCATTAGCACAAACACAAAACTTAGGCTATTCAAATCAAATGTACTATCAACCCTTACGTATGCGTGTGAAAGCTGGAAAACAACAAGAGATATAGAAACAAAGTTGAACGCATTCGAAAATAAATGTCTAAGGAAAATACTTGGTATAGAATGGAACGAATTCAAAACAAACGAGGAAATTAGAGAAATCGCCAATCAACCACTAATATCTTCAGTAATAAAGAAAAGACGATGGTCATACGTTGGACATGTGATGAGAAGAGATAATAATCGAATAGCAAAGCAAGCCCTCATATGGGAAACAACAGGTAAAAGAAAAAGAGGAAGACCCAGGGAGACACTGAGAAGAACATTGATGAGAGAGGCAAGAGCAGCAGGAATCGGCTCCCTCAATGAGATAGAACTGCTTGCACAGAACAGAGACAGATGGCGAGATTTGATAAAATATCTTTAAAAGAAAACTGCTAGAACAAAAAATTCATATAGGAGAAGGTGTATCTTGGTCTACGCCCTATGGGCCGGTTACGGCTCGAAAGGTCAATAGATAGAGATAGATTACAGGATTTCCTTTTGGGTCATTAGTTGTTTCTGTTGGATTACACATTTCATCTCTTTCTCTTATACTTGTAAACTACTATGTACTTGTATATTATGTTTTGAAAAAAAGCTCTAACAGCTATTCTCTTTTTTTCTGCTAATATCTTTCCATAATATTCCCATGATTTCTCCTTTGATGTTTTCACTGTTTTGTTGGTTTGTCTGCATTGAATCCTGTAATATAATCATTGGGGTAAGTATCTAAAAAGTGAAGAAAGGAAAATGAAAGTTAAAAAATTGAAATATTTTACTCACATGCTATTTAATCACAATACAATGAAATATAATAATGTAAAAATACAATTTTTTAATGGAAATTACTTTTTCTGGCTGTTGTTGTCTTTTAAATAATCTTTAGGGAACTAGGATTTTATCTGTTGTCCATTGGAAGCCCTAAAAATATGACAAAGAACTCACAAAAAAAAACACAATCCAAGGTACTCTCAAGAAATCAAATGTATTCCAAGCTTGCCAAAGATGAAGTGTGTCACAGTGCAGGTTTATGGGAAAAATCAGGACACATGTGCATTTACAAAAAAGTACTGACCATGCAACCAGCTCATAGTGTGTCATGATGCTGTTCTGACAGCTTCATCATAAAACAGGACAAAGAGTCAAGATCACATGATCACAAGACTTAAATGCTGAAGAAGAAGAATTTATTTCTAACACGTGGCTAATTATCTTTCTTTCTTTCTTTCTTTCCTTCGTTCCTGATCTGCCTTTCAGCATCGAGGGGAGATATAATTTGCGGTCTTTTGCTTTTCTGTTCACCTCTGCTGCTGTTATGTTTCCTAGTGCTTCTAATATTCCATTGATCCATCTTTTTCGTGGTTGACCCTTGGGTCTGGTGTTCTCACAAAGTTTGTTGAAGGCTCGTTGTGTTGTGTTTTGATCTTTCTGTCTTGTCACGTGGCCAAAACATTTTATCTGTTGTTTCCTTATATATTCTATGGCGGAGACTAATCCTAGCTAGAATTATCTTTCAGAAGCAGATATATGTAGTAGGGGAAACCACTCTTCTATACAACAAACTACCATGAAACTTAAAAAGAGAGATACACAAAAATTGTTGAGACTTTTGCAAGAGCCGGAAAAAACATTAATGTATAGAGAAAGGCAAAGACACTGTGTTAGTATGAGTAAAGGTAAAGGCAAAGACACTGTGTTAGTATGAGTAAAGGTAAAGGTAAAGACACTGTGTTAGTATGAGTAAAGGTAAAGGTAAAGACACTGTGTTAGTATGAGTAAAGGTAAAGGTAAAGACACTGTGTTAGTATGAGTAAAGGTAAAGGTAAAGACACTGTGTTAGTATGAGTAAAGGTAAAGGTAAAGACACTGTGTTAGTATGAGTAAAGGTAAAGGTAAAGACACTGTGTTAGTATGAGTAAAGGTAAAGGTAAAGACACTGTGTTAGTATGAGTAAAGGTAAAGGTAAAGACACTGTGTTAGTATGAGTAAAGGTAAAGGTAAAGACACTGTGTTAGTATGAGTAAAGGTAAAGGTAAAGACACTGTGTTAGTATGAGTAAAGGTAAAGGCAAAGACACTGTGTTAGTATGAGTAAAGGTAAAGGCAAAGACACTGTGTTAGTATGAGTAAAGGTAAAGGTAAAGACACTGTGTTAGTATGAGTAAAGGTAAAGGCAAAGACACTGTGTTAGTATGAGTAAAGGTAAAGGTAAAGTACGAGACTTGAACCGGCATCTTAGCACGCGAGTTTCCACCCATATGTGCTCGGCTGCCTATCCAGAAATGTTTGGAGATTTCTGTGTAGTGTCACCTCAAGCATCGAAACTCAGATGTGAAGCGACATTCCTCACCTTCCCAGGGTAATACCCTGGTTCCCATTTCTGCCAACGGCTGGGTCGACCGTGGGGGTATTTTTTTTTCCAACCACGAGTAGAATTCACACTGCTCCCAGCGGGAATCGAACACGGGCTGTCCGAACGTCGGTAGTCCAGTTGGGTGGTTTTCCCAACTCGGCTACTGAGGCCCCCATTAGTGTGAGTGAACCAGTTAGTGTGAGTGTTACTGGGAAGGAAAAGAGTTAATGTTGACTCACAGGAAAATGTGACACAAGATTGAACTACCTGGCACACGTCTTCAGTATGGGGCTACATCCTGTGAAACAAATGAAAGAGTAGCAGCCAAAAAACAGGAACGGGCTAGACAGACTTACAAAATGATCCCCTACAACAGTCATATTCTCAAACATAGTCTAATTTAATCACACAGTATTGTGGTTGTGCATTGGCTTCATGGCTCATAGGTCATTATGTATGTTAGTTAGCTAGTTAGTTACTCTCAGGCTAAAGATAGGGTTAAAAAAAAAAAAAAAGAAGAAAAAAAAAGATAGGGTGCAGAGCAGAAATCATAACTCTCAATGTTTGATGATTCACTGTTAAGTCTTGTATGTTTTGTTTTCATTCTTAATCTCATAGTTGAAACCCTGTCTATTCATTGTTCTTACAAAATTTTTTTCATTCCAATTTTAAAAAATAATAAAAATGGGTAAGTTGGTAACTGACACAAAGATCTAGGATTGGCAAAAACTGTAAGAAAGAGAGCTGATACCACATCTCCAAATACATTTGTTTAATGCTATCAGTTTAATACACTTCCCATATCTGTGACGTAACTTATACAGCACCAGAGCTGGAAGTTGTCAGCGACCCAGAGCTGATGGCTTGCGCCAGGATCGGTGAACCAGAACCATCCAGACCCTACTCCACCTTTCTGTTGTGCTTCTAGTAACAGACTAACCTGTCTAGTCTGGCCAAGTGAGTAGGGATCAAAGAGGAAAGACAACCCTGGTACTCAAAAATTACATGCTGAAGTCAGATGTGTTGGGCCGAAAGGCGCAAATATCACAGTTATACTGCAAACCACAACACAATGCAGACACGCCCACGTAACATCCTTTTAAGGGCGGATGATGAAGAGGTGTACTCATTTAGTCATCGAGTGAACACAAGCAAGCATTTTTTTTTTTTTGGTGCCATATCATCACTGCTTTAATCCTATTGAATTATTATATCTTCTCTATGACTTTCTCAGATATTGTATATTCTCTCTCACACTCAGGGTTCACATTCTGAAGAAGTTTTTTACGCTGTTTTTTATACAAAATAATAAACAATATGAACAAAAGAAAACAATAAACAATACAAAGTAAACAGAAAACAAAGTAATAAACAAGACACAGGTTAAAAACTAAACCAAAAACATATGCATAAAAAGTAAGTTGATTAGGAAAAACATCATACTGAGCAAGGAAAATAATACAAGAGCTGTTAAATAACGGATGTTCTATTCTATTTTGTTCTATTCTATTCCAAATAATCAGTTTCATTGGCAGTTGGGCCATTCCCATACCTGCTCCACTACCTATCCCAGCATTTCTTCAAGCTTATGCAGATTGATTTTTCCTGTAAAGTGTGGATATAACTACATTTTCCACTAAACACTCCGGATTGTCCAGATCCCTTTTTCCACCTTTAGACTCCTCAGTCTCTTAATATATATATACATCATTATCCAACCCATACACTTCATTTCTTAAGATATGAAGAACAACCTTGGTGATGTCCCCTTTATCCAGAGTCAGACCACACTCATTGCCAGAGCTGCTAGCAAGCTTATCGGCTATTTCATTGCATGCTCACTTTAGAGCCATCCAAGAGCTGCATCCATTCCTGCCTCAGAGACTGTCTGTAAATCTTCTGTAGCTTACTTTGCGAGTCCATCATCAACACTGCATGATCCATGTTCTGTGTGACCAAACAGGTTATTGCTGTTGATCTGTCTCTATTCTCATGATGGACATCTTAATACCACAATTGCCAGATTCCCTAGCCACTTCTCTGTCATGTTGGTATGCCACAAAACCCCAATTGCTAAGCTGCCCATGGGATACAGAACCATCTGTGAAGATGATGGGACCCTGAGGGGATTCATATTTTCTATGAATTCTCTTATTACGTACGACCTTGGTAGCTTCATAGGCCCATTTGTGGCATTCCCTGCTGAGATAAATGATTACTTTGGCTAGCTAGCAGAATGTTTTATCAACATTTTAAAAAATACAGTCTATGTTTGAACAGCCCTAATATTTCTTTTTTATAAAAATTTACCAACTTACAATAAATTAAAATATAAAATTTTCTTTTAGAAAAAATAATCTGCAAAACATTGTAAATTATAAAATATTGTGATTAAGATGTAAAAAAAAAAAAATTAAATCCTAAAGGGTTTTGAAAAAAAACTATTCTGCTGTAACAGCTGCTTTTGTCATGTTTAAAAGAGATTATTGAAAATAAGAAATTGTTTTTTGCAGAAAAGTAAGTTTAACAACCATAATACTTATTTTCTTTGTCTTCTTTAAAATATCTAGCTTCCTGAAGAAGGCACCTGAACACTTTAAAGATTTACAAGCGACAAAAGACTATTTTTTCACAAAAGCAAGGTGCCAACTATTGTGCTGACCAAAGTAACAAAATCCATTATGGATTCTGAATACTTCTTCTATGAGCAGAAGAGATTTCATAATTTCTCAAAAAGGTTAAAGAAAACTGCTGAAGATTTGCCTGATAGTCTAAAATTTTCTCATTTAAGTCCTAAGGTTGGTTATTTGTTTGTGTTAAAATACTATCAATATATTGAATGTTTATTTCTTTTATGACCTTCTATGCTTTTAAAACAAGTAGAACAATATTAAAAGAGGTAACTGAATTTAAATATTTGAGAACTTTGTTAACCTCAGACGGAAGATGTACAACAGAGGTGAGATGCAGAATAGCTCAGGCAATAGCAGCTTTCCAAAAATTGAGGAAGATACTATGCAATCCATTTTTGACAATAGAAAAAAGAAAAAGAGTTCTTAAATGTTATGTAGAGCCAGTCTTAATATATGGATGTGAATCATGGGCAGTAGGACAACAGACAAGAAAATCACTGGAGTCTGTAGAAATGTGGTATTACCAAAGAATGTTGAGAATACCATGGACAGCTAAGAAGAGTAATGAAAATGTTCTGAAAGAAGCCAAAGCAAAAAGAGAGCTAATTTCCAATATTAAGATGAAACTGTCATCATTTTTTGGCCATGTAATGAGAAGAGAACAGCTGGAATATATTGTAACAACTGGGAAAATTGAGAGACAAAGAGACAGACGGAAACAAAGAGAAAAGATACCAGACAGCTTAAGAGAATAGCTTGGCAAAAGATCAAAAACAAAAATGATAAATAACTGTTGAGATCAAAAGTTTTGGAGAGACATGATCACCTATGCCAGCAGGCCCAGTATTTTATGATGATGCTTTTAAAACATTTATTGTATGTTGTGACTTTATATGGCTTTAAGGCATTTATTAAATGTTAATTCCTTATGACCACATAAAGTATTAAGACATTTGTATTTTGTTTTATTTCTTTGTGACTGCACATAACCCTATAGTGTATAATTAAATTAATAATTAATTACTTGTTAACATATATGGTCATACATCAAAACATTGTGGTCTTTTGCAAAAAGTGGTAATCATTTGATTTAGTTCTTTTCTTTCATTTATTTCTTTTTGTAAATATAATGATGTCTTGAGGCATCCTTCAAAGCAACAACATATTTAGAATACCCAAAGTCTGGTTCACCCTGCATTTATGCCTTAATTACTCTCTGTCAAGTCTTCCTTAGTCTGTTTCTTTTTCATCTTGCATTTTGAATTCTGTGATTGTCACTTTTTTAATATGGTTTCTAAATCTCTTATGAGGACTGTGTGCATTTTCCATTGGTTGTGCTTATTGAGCAATTGTGAAATGCTAATTTTGTTTGGCCAAATTATCCTATGACTGTGAAACATGGAGATAAAAAAAAATTGCAGTCAAGAAGACACAGACTTTCATAAACAACTGGATCTTATGCAGAAAGAAAGGATGGAAATGGCAGGACAAAATCGCTAACTTAGAACTATTGGAAAGTACCAGTCAAATACCAGTGGATAAAGAGATATAGCGAAAACAATGGCGCTGGATAGGACACACACTGCGGAAGCCAACTGAGAGTATTACACAACTTTTTTGGAATTTCCAAGGAAAAAGACAAAGAGGAAGACAAAATATTCTTGGAGAAGACAGGTGGAAGCAGAGATAAAGATGATGGGGAAAATATGGAATGATCTTAAAAGAATGGCAATAAGCAGAGCAGGTTGGAAAGTGTTTGTTGAAGACCTGTGCTCCACAGTGAGTTGAAAGGTAGAGGAAATACCAGTGGACAAAGAGATAAGAGATAAGACAAAGGCAATGGCATTGGGTAGGACACACACTGGAGGGCAACTGAGAGTATTAAACGATAGGCCCTTTGTTGGAATCCCCAGGGGAGAAGACAAACTGGAAACCAAAATATACTTGGAGCAAACAGGTGGAAGAAGTTCTTAAGAGAATGGTAACATGACAGCTTGGAAAGTATTTGTTTAAAACCTATACTCCACAGGGGGTTAAAAAAAAGAAGAAAAAGATGAACAAACTATCATTAGAATTGTCTATCTAGATTTTGGCAATAGATTTTTAGTAATAAAACCTTAGGCTATTACCCATCTTCATGGCTTTCTTTGGAATGTTACGTGATGAGGCTCCAATCTCTTTCACGATGGTCTGCCATATTCGTCTGAAAGGAAATTACAAGGTAAAAGAGGCAGAGGCAGACCAAGACTAACATGGATGAGTGACATCAAAAGATGGACAAGTCAACCTATGACAATCTGCACCATCAAAGCAAGAGTCAGAGTGGAATGGTGCTCCATGGTAGCCAACTTTTGATGGGCAGATGGCACTCAATGATGATTACCCATCTTGATGTTGAATGTGCTGGGCCAAGAGACAGATATCACAACTTATTGTAAGCCAGAACACACCACATATATATCACAACTTATTGTAAGCCAGAAAACACCACATAGATATCACAACTTATTGTAAGCCAGAACACACCACATAGATATCACAACTTATTGTAAGCCAGAACACACCACATAGATATCACAACTTATTGTAAGCCAGAACACACCACATAGATATCACAACTTATTGTAAGCCAGAACACACCACATAGATATCACAACTCATTGTAAGCCAGAACACACCACATAGATATCACAACTTATTGTAAGCCAGAACACACCACATAGATATGACAACTTATTGTAAGCCAGAACACACCACATAGATATCACAACTTATTGTAAGCCAGAACACACCACATAGATATCACAACTTAATGTAAGGCAGAACACACCACATAGATATCACAACTTATTGTAAGCCAAAACACACCACATAGATATGACAACTTATTGTAAGCCAAAACACACCACATAGATATGACAACTTATTGTAAGCCAAAACACACCACATAGATATGACAACTTATTGTAAGCCAAAACACACCACATAGATATGACAACTTATTGTAAGCCAAAACACACCACATATATGTCCACTTAACATTTTTTTAATGGCGGATGATAAATAAGAGTAATCTCATCAGGTGAATGTAGAAAAAGACAAAATGTAATTATATCTCCTCTTCCCTCCCACTACCTTGATTCCTTTCTTATCCCATTCTTTATGTGCTCAGCAATCCTCTTATGGTAATTCTATAATTAATCAGTCACCAATCTTCATTAAGGGCTATAATTACTTATCTTAAAAACCTTTTTGTAATACTACACTATATTAGGTATCACAAAAATTTAAAATGCAACAATTACATATACTTTTCTATGTGCACTCTTCTTTTCTATCAGGTGGCAGCTCTACTGGCAAACAAAGAAAAACAGAAGCAAGAGGAAGATTTAATTGATGATGGACAGCACAATAAAAGTCTTATCTCTGAACTTACTCCAGTGAGTTTATTCAATATCATTAATTTGTTAATTTTAATTATTGAGATGTAAAAAATTGTATTACTTTTTTATTTAGAATTAAATAGATTTTATTTTAAAAATCACTAGAGGACATGTGAATGTGATTTTATAAAAGAATGTTTAAAATGGTAAGGAGGGTCAGGATGCTGGGTGATCTAAAGACAAGACTTCAGCAACTGGACAGGAAGCTCCTGGTCTGAATCCTGCCAGAGGCAATAATTTTTCACTTCGAACCTGTGGCAGTAAGTAATGAAATCTGATGTCCAGCCCTTTCTGATAATGATGAAAAACAAGATGTCCCATGTGCTCTTGCAAGAACCCTTGGAAATGAACAGTTGAAAAAAGTAGGCCAAAAAATAGCCAGTGCCTGGGCAAATTGTCGAACAAATCTACACATGCCAAAGATGGATGTCTTGGGCTAAAAGGCTCAGATATTGTGGCTTTGTTCATAATTATCACATGATCATCATCATCATAATCGAGTGCCTTCTCCGCAATGAAGGTTGGCTACCATGGATCGCCATTCTACTCTGTTTCTTGCTTTGATGGTGCAGGCTGTCATAGATTGACTTGTCCATCTTTTGATGTTACTCGTCCATGTTAGTCTTGGTCTGCCTCTGCCTCTTTTACCTTGTATTTTCCCTTCCAATATTACTTTTAGTAGGCTGTTGTGTCTTTTAACATGCCCCAAAAATGTCATTTCTCTTGTCTTAATTGTATTTAGTAGTTCTCTTTTTATTTTCAGTTGTTTTAAAACTTCATCGTTTGTTTTCTTTTCTTTCCATCCAATTCTACCTATTCTTCTATAATATATATATATATAATATATATATATATAATATATATATATATATAATATATATATATATAATATATATAATATATATAATATATATATATCACATGATCAGCATCATATAATTTATTACTGAAATAAAGAATTGAATAATGTAATGTTTCAGAGCTTCAGAATGTTCTAATGTTCAGAAGGTGTTTGCATAATTTTTACATCCAAGACCCATTGTTTGTATCTAGGTATAGAAATACCCATGTATGTAAAATGATATATGACTTACATTTTTAGAAGATATGATAACAAGATATTGATTGTTACACTTGAATTATGTGGCTCAATAATGTGGTGTCTCAAACACTTGACATTAATATTGGTTTATAACGTATAGAACTAATGTACTATTTCTGGATATTTGCATTATATAACAAAACAATACCAACATTTTCTTAATTAGATTTGCAGTAATCTTTATCTTGTTTTCTAGGTTTTCAATACAGCAAAGAGCCACCAGGATGTTTTATTGTCTATAGATGAAGACAGTCCACGATATTTGCTGGAAGATGCCAAACGAAATGCTGAAAGTGTCCTGCTCCAACTCAGTCATATTATCTACTATTATGATAACATAGCACCACACATTCCAAGATCTCTTGAGTATCAGATGATGTCAGGTTACACTGATTTAACAGCAGATGTTCAAGTAGTTTACAGGGAATGGCAGACACGGACTAGTAGAGAAGCTCATCGAAGATGGCTTTCTGAGACTCATGGTGAACATGGTCAGGAGAAGGTAAGATTCTTACAAAGATTGTTAGCTGTGTCTTGTAATAGTTTGAAAAGAGGTTTAAATTAGCTGTGTCTTGTAATAGTTTGAAAAGAGGTTTAAATTAGCTGTGTCTTGTAATAGTTTGAAAAGAGGTTTAAATTAGCTGTGTCTTGTAATAGTTTGAAAAGAGGTTTAAATTAGCTGTATCTTGTAATAGTTTGAAAAGAGGTTTAAAATAGCTGTATCTTGCAGTGGTTTTGCCTCAAGACCAACCAGTCTCCCATCCTTTCTAATAAAAACTGATGATAACAATTAAAAATCCATAATACTAAAAGTTGTAACTAATTGATAATATATTTCAATATCAGGAATTCGATAACATCAATAAGAGTCCCTTGATGATTTCAAAAAGTTTGATGCTGCAATTTTGCTGATGGTAGAATTTTTTAAACAGTTTTTTTAAATTTTTCCCAGGCAGGCACACACAACAGGCTCTTAATAATATTATTTTCAGCTGCCAAGAGTTTTATAATGCAATTGCTTACGTATTATCATACATCTGTGATAACCAGACACCCAATCTCATTTACCCTAAGATGAAAGGGTCAATAAACCTCAGTTACTCCACTTGAGATTCAAATCCTGGTTTCCTGAAGCTAGACAAGCATCTTAACCTCAATTTAAAAAAAAGTAAAGAAAAGAGCCCCGTCACACCAAGTGACGTATAGGGAATATGGTATGCATTTAAGGCTGGGTGAACCCGGAAGCCGTCAATCGGGATCGAACCCGACCTCTAGTCCTTTCTAGTCCAGTTCACTAACTACTGAGCTATTGCGGCTCCCTCATCTTAACCTCAATACTGAAGTAAAATAAAGGTTCCCTTCATGCCTTGCTAGGCATGTGGCGAATATGGTATTAGTGACTATAATTTTCTATGACCTCTGTATATTTTAGGATGATGTGGACGGTATCATGCCAGGCCACCTTTACTTTCCAGAAAAGTTTCTGGTACTCATTTTTAGAGGTTAGGTGAGCTATTGGAGCCTTGTTAGTCCGAAAAAAAAATCTGCCACATCTGGAAATCTAAACTGGGCCCGTTTGATCAGGAAAGGAGCACACAAACCACTCAGCCATTGAGGCTCCCTCAATGCTAAAGTCACATCTGTATCCAGCATATCAAAACAATCCAGTACTTCCTCATTTCAAGGTTAATGATGTTTTGTGATTTCATGCCTTTAACTTTTTTGTACATTAATGATTCTCTGACAACTAATTAAAACAAATACAGTGAGCTAAGGTTTACAGACAATCTCTTTTGCTTTAAACTGCAAAACAAATTTTCAGATTTTTTAATTGTAGTAATTCGTATTGTTCTTGTTCTTTTTCTCTTTTGTCTTTTGGTTTTAATGGAAAACAGAGTACTTAACTTCCAAGAGTATTTTAATTCTTTAGCTTGTTTCAGCTCTTTGTTTTCAATGATAATTTGTGGTTGTTCTCTTTTCTGCTTATGGTCTTCAGGGAGTCAAGACCTCTGTATTTTCTCTGTTATTTTTCATGTTATGCTTCTTGCAAGTTTCATAAAATTCATTCAGATGTTGTGTGGTTCATTTTGTGAATTTACATGTATGTCACTAAATACATTTGTTAAATTTTCTTACAGCATTCAAGCCATTATTACTATTTCAGTTTATTTACTGGATGACTTTATGATCTTATTGTATATTCATTCCAACAGATAATCCAATGTGCTCACTTGTAAAAAATAAAATGAGTACGAGCTAAAATAGTTAGGGAAGGCAAGAACAGAGAGGAAGAACACTGACTCTTCATCTTCAAACTCTTCTTAGTACCTGTGAGGTTGTACTTTAATAAACTAGACTGCTGCATTGTATGCTATTGGAATATCTTTACCTTATTATTTCAGATAGCTTTAAACCTTATGGACTCCAGTCGGTCCACTATAACTCAATCCCAGAGTTCTGACACAGGCCGTAGCAACAAGAAGAGATTCTTAACAAAGACAGATACTGGGTTGCCAGAGATAATAGAAGATGGTCAAAATAATGTGGAACTGAGTCGTGTGAATACGAAGCACAGTAGACAAGAACACATGAGGTTAAGTGATTCAAAAGGTTAGTGAGCTATCATTAATCATTTTTCACATCAGTAAAACATAAGACTGACTGAATAATTCAGTTGTTACAGAACAACTGAACTATTTTTATTTTCTACAGTCATCTTTAGCTCAGTTGGTGAGATTCTACTTCATTTGGCTTCAGTTATTCATTCTCATCAAGTTTTCTTTTTATTTCCAAATATTTATCATACCTTGCAGGTTCTGGCTATGCACTTGATTCATTTTCTTTTTCTTGTTATTAGAATTCTTGGCCTCTTCTATATGTGATGTCTCTTCTATCTGTCTATTGTTGAAGATGGCACATAGGGTAAAAATTCAAGACTTTCCATGACTGCTGGTTATCTTTTCTGTTAAATGTTAGATTTTGCACTTGACCTGTATCTCACCACATGTGTCTGATCTGGGTGAGCCTCTTAACCTCTACAAGGTGTCCTTTTTAGTGTTTCTATAAATCAGCTTCTTTTTCATTGCTCTATGTTTCTTATTTGGGAGCTTACTTTGAGATTCTCTTGTCTCTTCTCATCAGATGACCAACATATACTCACCTTCTTTTCTTGATTATTGATGATTTTTTCATTACTATTGAATTGTTCCTGAGACACTCGTTTCCGAATGCATCTAATTTATTTTCTATTTCTTTAATTGTTTGTCAAATCTCACGTTCATAGGTAAGCCACACTTGAATTATGAGTTTTGTTATGATTCCTTTAGGGCAACAAAATAAACTCACCATACCATAATTAACATAATCTTATGTGGCATCTCACTGACATCACTCATAACGCAGGTGCTCCTGTGTTGTACTCACTTCAATTATACTGACCATGGTAGTCTCTAAGACATCTGAGTGTCTAGCATTATTTCATGCTCCTCAGATGACCATAGTGAGTCACTCATGAGAACTGTCTCATAGCCTGTTTTGGTTTTTTAAACTTAAGGAGATTAATTATTTTCATTCATTTCTCAAATGACACTTCAAGTCTTTTCTACATTGTACAGTGACCTCTCTTCTCCTGTGCTCTTCCCCACACCTCTTTTCTCACTTTTCATTATTATCTTTTATATAATTTTAGAAGTGTTGTTCATAGTACCAAAATTTACTATGTGTTATCTTATTTTCTTTGCTATTAATCACTGATACTTTTGCACTTAAATCATTTTTTTTTTTACTGCTCACTTTTCTGTAGATTTGTTTAATTTGAAATCCGTTTTATTTGTGTTTGTTCCCCATTGAAGACCGTTGATGTTGGAATGCTGGTTTGTTTAATTTTGTCTTATCAGAAAGTTTAAACCTGCTATTTTATACATTTTCTTATAATCTCTCCACCTCACTTGATCATGCCCATTCATTGTGGGGTGTCCTTGAACTCTTGACATCATATACTTTTATCTTCACTGTCCTCCTTCACAGGGTCTTTGCTTTGCTTCTCAATTCCTTCCTTGCCATTTCTTGCTATGGTTTTTAAATTTCTAATCAGATTGTGATTATTCCATCTCCAGCATCTATTTGTTATCTTTAAATGTATTTCCACCTTGTTGTATCTGTTGAGCAGTTGTTGATTTTGTTTGGCCAAAATATTCTGAGAATTTCCTTCAAGCAGGTTGTTTAAATCATTACCATCTTTTGGCGCTAGAGAACTCATGAGTTGAAACCATCTTCAGTGTTTTTGCTCGTGTGTGGCAGATGTTTTTCCATCCTGAGGAACATGTTGAGGACAGGATCTGAGCACTATGGAGTTGTCTATTGTGAGGATCATCTTTCGATTAAACAGAACTCATAACTAAACAACAAAACAATCTTCTTGTTTCTTTTTCTGTTGATATCTAACATTCAAATGCATATAAATTCATCTAAAGTCTGTAGCTCAAAGTGTATACCTTAGTTTGATCTTTGCTGGCTCAACTCATCATCATCATCATCATCATCATCATCGAGTGCCATCTCTGCAATGAAGGTTGGCTACCATGGTGCGCCATTCTGCTCTGTCTGTTACTTTGATGGTGCATGTTGTCATAGGCTGACTTGTCCATCTTTTGATGTTACTCGTTCATGTTAGTCTTGGTCTGCCTCTGCCTCTTTTACCTTCTATTTTGCCCTCCAAGATTACTTTTAGTACGCTGTTGTGTCTTTGAACATGGCCAAAAAATCGCATTTATCTTGTTTGAATTGTATTTAGTAGTTCTCTTTTAATTTTTAGTTGTTTTAAGACTTCATCGTTTGTTTTCTTTTCTTTCTATCCAATTCTACCTATTCTTCTATAAATCCACCTTTCAAAGGCTTAAATTTTCTGTTCTATTTTCTTGTCTAATGTCCATGTTTCTGCACCATATAGGAATGTTGAGAAGATATAACATTTTGCTATTCTTAATTTTAGCCCTGGTGTTATTTGTTTTGATGTTAGTATATTTTTCATGACATTAAAATTACTTTTTGCCATTCCTATTCTTTTGTTTATTTCAATTTTACATTTTCCATCACTGATTATAGTATGTCCAAGGTAGTTGTAGTTCTGAACTGTCTCCAGGTCTATTCCTTCAATTTTGATATCCACTTGTAGGTTTTGAGTATTTTCTTTGTTTATGGTCATAGTTTTAGTCTTTTTGATATTCATATCTAATCCATATTTTTTGCTTGTCAACTCATCTAGGAAGTTAAAAGAACTGTAAAATCATACATGTTTAAGTAGTGGCTAAGAAATGCTGGATAACAAATGTATTACCCTTATTAAAACAAGAGCCAGAAAGCTTAAAAAATTGTATAATCTGTTTGTTTTAAATCTTTGCTTTATGCAAAACTTAAATGTCCTATATAAAATGTTTATAACTTTAATCAGATGAAAGATAAGGTTACATTTTGCTTTTCATGAATAATTGAGTAGCTGTTGCAAGAATGCTATTTTATATATGTATGGATACATAAATATTTTAGTTATTGCACCAATGTCTGATGGCTTGCGCCAGGATCGGTGAACCAAAATCATCCAGACCCTGCTCCACCTCTCTGCGGTGCCTCCAGTAACAGACTAACCTGTCTAATCTGGCCAAGCGTGCAGGGATCAAAGAGGGAAGACAACCCGGTACTCAAAAATGTCGTGCTGAAGTTGGATGTGTTGGGCCGAAAGGCGCAAATATAACAGTTATTCTGCAAACCACAACACAACGCAGACACATCCACTACGTCCTTGTAAGGGCGGATGATGAAGAGGAATATTCTAGTCTACTACGATACTCTAGAATACTTTAGTCATTGGGTGAACGCAACCAACCATAATAGTGAGACATAATTGATAGTATAAATAATAGGGAGCTTGTGAACAAAAGTGCATTGCAAAATGAGATAGGGGTTGTGGAATTGGTAGCTGAAAACCTGTCAGTAGTGACTTCATTAATGAAGTCAATTTTACAGCTCTTCCTGGTTGTCGCTTAGACTTCAGGCATATCATAGCTATTAAATTATGTAAACCATGCCTTAATCTGGCATATTAGGAAAATGGATTTTAATTGTAAATTTTGTGTAATCAAAAAATTGGTCAGTATGCCTTTCATCAGAAAGTCTTATGCACAAATTTTGTATGAAGTGGTTGTTTTAAGAATATCTTTTGTATAAACAACATTACAGTTTCAGTACAGGGCTTACTTGCAGGAAGGAGTTCTAGATTGAAAAGAGTGCTGCATGACTTTGATTATGTGTCACATGTCACTGAAACTGCATCTGATATCAAATGTAAGGCTCTAATATGTATTATTACTACATGGTATGTTTATAACATCAAATATAAGACTCTAATATGTATTATTACTACATGATATGTTTATAACATCAAATATAAGACTCTAATATGTATTATTACTACATGATATGTTTATAACATCAAATATAAGACTCTAATATGTATTATTACTACATGGTGTGTTTATAACATCAAATATAAGACTCTAATATGTATTATTACTACATGGTATGTTTATAACATTAAATATAAGACTCTAATATGTATTATTACTACATGGTATGTTTATAACATCAAATATAAGACTCTAATATGTATTATTACTACATAGTATGTTTATAGCACATTCCCTACAAAAGGGTTTAACACACAGTGACAGAGCCATTTTTCACAATCATCATTTAGTGCTGTCTCTGCATCAAAGGTTGGCTACTATGGAGAATGATTCAGCATGGAGCACCATTCTGCTCTGTCTCTTGCTTTGATAGTGCAAGGTTGTCATAGGCTGACTTATCCATCTTTTGATGTTACCCATCCATGTTAGTCTTGGTCTGCTTCTGTTTCTTTTACCTTGTATTTTCCTTTCCAAGAGTACTTTTGGTACGCTGTTGTGTGTTAACATGCCCCCAAAAAAATTCAGAGAGAGAAAAAATTATTTTTCACAATTAAAAAAAAGTGAAATAAGAGCAAGAAAACAAATAAAGATTGACAAAAAACACATGGTTTGTTTGGACAATTTTCTCTGGAAGTCAGAAAAGAGGTTAAACAAGAGAATTACAATGTTTAAATGAAAATAATTACAGCAACGTCAATAAATTAAAAGCTGGAAAAACTGGCTCCAGAGTTTCTCATGTCTGTAACTTCTTCTTCTACCTTTTTAGCTCCCAGTGGAGCATAGGTCTTCAACAAACACTTTCCAAGTTGTTCTGTTTTTTGCCATTCTTTTAAGATCATTCCATGTCTTCCCCATCATCTTCATCTCTGCTTCTATCTGTCTTCTCCAAGAATTCCTTGGTCTTCCTCTTTGTCTTTTCTCCTGGGGGTTCCAAAAAAGGGCCTGTTGTGTAATACCCTCAGTTGGCTTCCGTGATGTGTGTCCTATCCAGTGCTATCGTCTTCACTGTATCTCTTTATCCACTGGTGTTTGACTGGTACCTTTCCATAATTCTATGTTAGTGATTTTGTCCTGCCATTTCCATCCTTTTATTCTGTGTAAGCATCAATTAATGAAAGTCTGTATCTTCATGATTGTCAATTTTGTTGTTCTCCATGTTTCACAGCCATATAATAGGACCGACTTAACATTTGAGTTGAAAATTTTTATTTTTATATTTAATCTAATTTCTTTGGATTTCCATATGTTTCCAAGTGCAATGAAAGCTCCTCTTGCTTTTGATATCCTTATTTTGGTATCATTTTCTGTTCCTCTTTCTTTATCTATATTACTGCCCAGATATATGTAAGATTGTACATCTAATAGAGGTATTTCTCCTAGTTTTATTTGGTTATTGCCAACTGTATTAATTCTCATAATGTTGGTCTTATCTCTATTAATCTTCAGTCCTAGCTGTTGTGATCTCTCATCAAGTATGCTCATTTTATCCTGCATCTGTTGATGGCTGTGTGATAGGAGAGCTATGTCATCAGCAAAGTCTATATCATAAAGTTGTTTGGTCAGTGACCACCACTGGATTCCATTTCTGTTGTTTTGAGTTATTTTCATAATCCAATCTATGGCCAGTAGAAAGAGAAATGGAGACAGAAGGCATCCCTGCCTTACTCCTGTTCTTATTTCAAATGCTTCTGTAAGCTGTCCTTCATGCACCACTCTACATTTCATTCCTTCATACATTGTTTTTATCAGGTTAATAAGCTTTATGGGGATTCCGTAATGACTCAGCAACTTCCAAAGCATTCTTCTGTCTAAACTATCACATGCCTTTTCGTAATCTATGAATCTAATATAAAGTGGGGATTTTAGTTCTAAACTTTGTTCAACTATTATACGTAGAGTAGTTATTTGATCAGCACATGATCTGTTCTTCCTAAAACCTGCTTGTTGATCTCTCAAATGTTTCTCTATGGCCTTTTTTAGTCTCTCCAGAATGATTCTGCTTAATATTTTTCCTGGCACTGATAGTAGCATAATTCCCCTATAATTTGTGCACTCCTGTAAACTTCCTTTCTTTGGTAGTTTGATAATATAACCTTCTTTCCAGTCTTTAGGTATTTCTTCCCTCTCCCAAATTTTATCTAATAGATTATGTAGCATCTTGGTAGAGGTGTTAATATCTGCTTTGATGGCTTCTGAAGGAATTTCATCTGGTCCTGTGGCTTTACCATTTTTTAATAGTTTGATGGCTTTCATTATTTCTTCTTTGCTTGGTTTTCCACAGTTAACGTGTAACTCTTCTTCTGCTAGTAGTATATCTGGAGGATTATTTGAGCTGGGTCTATTCAAAAGTTCTTCAAAGTGCTCTGTAACTAGAGACACACTCATAGCAGTTCCTGGAGTGAAAAAATGTTTATTGTTTTGCTGTCATGATGTGAGAGATTCATTGTGTAGTGGTTAGCACACTGGCTTGATGATACAATGATCATGGTACAATTACTTCATGATATTCTCCAGTCAAAGAAAGATTAGGTATCTGGTTTGCTGAGTTGAGGAAGGTATTAACAGTGAGAAAGAGCACTGACCTTGTATCTCTAAATTATGTGGTCTATTAAGGTGAAGGTTAATACTTTACTTCTCTACAACATTACTTATGGGACATTACTTTTCAATCAAGGACGTAAACAAGTGTGTTGGGTTGCCAGATTTCTCTGCATGAAAGTGTGAAAGGAGCAGTGTGTAGTAAGAGTCTTATTTTTATATAATTATCTACCCCTTTTCATTATTACTTTAAGATCTAAATGTTAACCTGAAAATAAAAATAATATAATCAAAGAGGAAAACTGACAAAGTATTAAAAAATAATAATTAATAAATATATATATATATATAAAATAAATTTTGATCGGAAAGGGGATACAAGTAAAGAAATTAGAATCAGAATAGCTAAAGCAGTAATGTCTTTTAGAAGCCTTGAAAAGTTGTGGAAATCAAAACTCATCAGCACAAACACAAAACTTAGACTATTCAAATCTAATGTACTATCAACCCTTACGTATGCGTGTGAAAGCTGGAAAACAAGAAGAGACATAGAAACAAAGTTGAACGCATTTGAAAATAAATGTCTAAGAAAAATACTTGGCATAGCGTGGAACAAATTCAAAACAAACGAGGAAATTAAAGAAATCACCAATCAACCACTAATATCTTCAGTAATAAAGAATAAGACGATGGTCATATGTTGGGCATGTGATGAGAAGAGATAATAACCGAATAGCAAAGCAAGCCCTCATGTGGAAAACAACAGGTTAGAGGAAAGGAGGAAGACCCAGAGAGACACTGAGAAGAACATTGATAAGAGAGGCAAAAGCAGCAGGAATCGGCTCCCTCAATGAGATAGAGCTGCTTGCACAGAACAGAGACAAATGGCGAGATTTGATAAAATATCTTTAAAAGAATTGAAAACTTCTAGAAAAAAAACTTATATAAGAGAAAGAGTATCTTAGTCTATGCCCTATGGGCCAGCCACAGCTCGAAAGGACAATAGATAGATAGATAAATAAATTAAAAAATAATAGTTACTTTATTGAACATATAAAGAAAATCAAAAAAATTAATTTGTAAGTTTGTTTTTTTAATAATAAATGATTCCATCAACAGCCATGACTAATCCTTCTTACAACATGTCAGTGATCCAATTCCAGCTTTCATCCAAAGCCTGTGAAGAGAAAGGTATGGCAGACATTTTGACAAAATTTATTACAATTCTCTGTGTGTATGTGTGAGGTGGGTGAGGGTGGGGACCTTAGTGGTCTAGAGGTAGAACATTTGCATCTGGATCGAAAGGTCCTAGGTTTGACTGCCACTACAGGTGGTGTAAAAGCGTTTTTTTAAATATAAATAAAATCCATGGATTCTTTGTGACTTTATTCTGCTTTGGTCTCTGGATAGTGAGATCTGATGTCTAGTCCTCCCAGATAACAATGAAAAACAGGAGGTCCTGTGTGCATTCTGTGCACGCTAAAAAGCCCTTAGCAGTTTTAAATTGAAAAAAGTAGGTCCAAAATGGCCTTTATCCAGGCAAAATTAATTGGAAAAAGTCTACCAAAAACATGAAAACTCTTGAAGTTTTATGAAATTAATCAAATTTTTTCTTTGCTGTTTGCAAGATTGTCCATGATTCACATCCATATGTTGCTATCGGGAAGATACATGCCCTCAGTAATTTTACTGCCTTTTTGGTATTGTGCCACATGTTCTTCTTGGCTTTAAATTTTTCTGTTGTTTTTGCTAATCTTCTATTGATCTCTTCTGGCAGTCTCCATTGCTAGTTACTGCAGATCCCAGATATTCACAGTTTGTTATAATTTCAAGTTCTTTGCTGTTGATGTTAAGTTTAGCTTTTGCTTTGTCAGTAGGAATTATCTCAGTTTTCTTTATATTTAGATATAGGTTTTACTTTTCACTTTGTTCATATATTCAATTATCTCTTTTTATCTTTATTACTGTTTGAGAGGAGGACTGTGTTATCAGCATATCTGAGTTCTAGAATTATGTTGCCATTTATTGTGAAAGGGTCGAACTTCAAAAATCTGTCATCATTTCTGACATTTCTCATGATGTAGTAAGCAGAGATGTTTAACAGGTATGGAAGGAGGGTGCATCCTTGCCTCATCTCTTTTCATTACATTGATAGAAAGTAAAAGTAATGGCGTCATCCTTAACAGCAAAAAGACAGATGTAATAGTTGCAACAAAGAAAAAGACTTCTTATAAAAGCACTCCTTGACACAATGACTGTAGAACACATCACCAAAAGTTTCAAGCCTCTAACTTCAAAGTTGATGATGGTGAAAGGTGGTTATTAAAACTTTCTAAACTAGAATGCAGATCACTGTCAACATTTTGTTGTTGCTCTGTTTTGTAACAGTAGGAAATATTAAAAATATAAGTGCTAAAGAAAATTGTAATATAAAATATAATAATTTAGTAAAACTCTGCCACAATTGAAATATGCTTGAATAAACATATATGTTTAATTCAGAAGTTCAAAAAGTTGTCTTGTAACTTTATAAGAGTGGCTGTGTGTCATGGTGCTTTGTTATGTAGAAAGAACAAGGAGCTTAGTTATCCTGGCACAACCAGTAGAGAACAATATAACCCAAATGAGTTAAATTATTTTTATATTTATGTATTTTTGTATTTTTATACATATTTTAATTTTTTTTTTTTTTTAAATTAAAATACAAAAATAAAAATTGTCAACTCCAATGTTAAGTGAGTTATATTATATGGCTGTGAAACTTGGAGGCACAACAAAAATGACAATCATGAAGATACAGACCTTCAATAATGGATACTTGTGCAGAAGAAAAGGATGGAAATGGCAGGACAGTCACTAACATAGTTATAGAAAAGTATCAGTCAAACATATACCAGTGGATAAAGAAATACTGCGAAGACGATGGCGCTGGATAGGACACACACTGCAGAAGCCAACTGAGAGTATAATACAACAGAAAAAAACCCTTTTTTGTAATCCCCAAGGAAAAAGACAAAGAGGAAGATCAAGATATTGTTGGAGAAGGTAGATGGAAACAGAGATGAAGATGATGGGGAAGACATGGAATGATCTTAAAAGAATGGCAAGAAACAGAACTGCTTGGAAAGTGTTTGTTGAAGAACTATGCTCCACATTTAGTTGAAAGGTATAAGAAGAAGAATTAAATTATTGGATAGCTTTTAGAAAAGAAAGAAAAATATGTTATATTTATATCCTTAAGTTTAGAACTTTAATCTGGTGTACAATGGCTGTAGCCACAATAAATTTTAAAAAATTTAAAAACAATTTAACAACAGTCTCAGCTAAGAAAACAGAAAACACCACATTTATCATACTAATCATTTGTTTACAGGATGGATACATCAGAAAGGCAAAGAGGAAGAGCTAGCAAAAGAGGTCATTTTGGAATATTGTGTACAGCGTTTGCAACAGACGTTGAAAAATATGTAAGTAGCCTCTTTTTGGTTTTACTTTACATTTATTTTTTATTTGAATTTTGTAAATGTCTATAAAGGACCATCTTCATTGATGCAAAATATTGACACATTAAGTAAAAAACTATGAGATGCGATAAAATAAAAATAATATAGAAGAATAAGTATTTAAAAAAAACAGATGAGAAAACATTCATAAAAAGTAGGAAACAGCATCATTTTGGTTAACCTGGCTACTGTTGTCTTATAGCAGACTTTCAGCAATGTTGCAATGTTTACTAATTGGAGCTTAGTTCTGCATCCATGCTATCATTTGTCCTATTATTTAAACTTATATCATAATACTGCTATTATGACTTTTATTATTATTTTAAACAACTGATCCTCTGTGTATAACAGTAAAAAATAATTTTGGTTCAAATAAATTTGCTTGAGAAATAGAATATTCTAATTTTAACATGGAAATGAAAGAAAAGAAAGAAAATGATGAAGTCTTACAATAATGAAGTCTTAAAAATGAAAAGAGAACTACTGACCACAATTCAAACAAGAAAAATGAGATTTTTGGGGCAAGTTTAAAAACAAAGCAGCCTACTAAAAGTAATCTTGGAAGGGGAAATACCAGGTAAAAGAAACAGAGATAGACCAAGAGTAACATGAATGAGTAACATCAAAAGAGGACAAGACAGCCTATGACAACCTGCACCATCAAAGCAAGAGAGAGACCAGAGTGGTGTTCCTTGGTAGCCAGCCTTCAATGCGGAGACAACACTCAATGAAAATGATGATGATGAATTTTAATAATTTTTTATTTGCTAAAATACAGCTGTGCTTACCTCTCTTGGGAGCCTTTGTGCAATGATATGATTGGTTGTTCAAGATCTTTCTCCTAGCTTTTCTAATATATGTCAGTTTCTGGATTTTCTGAAAGTAATTTTACTATCTAGTCTGATGCTACCAGTCTGATTTTCCTTTTGTCTGCCTCTGAGCTTTACACCTGTCACTGTTCCATGCCATAGGCTATGATTTGACCAGGAAATTGAATCTTACAACATGATCATACCTGTATAATTTATTTTTTAAATATTGATGAAGATGCTTTTGATAAGTAAAAAAGTAAAGTACCCCCGTCATGCCAAGTGGCATATAGGGAATATGGTGTTAATGACCATACATTTTACAGAACTTCAACACATGATTTTTGGGGTAATGTGGTCGGTATTACGCCCGTGCCAATTTACATTCCCAGAAAAAGATCCGGTACCCATTAAAGGCTGGGTGAACCAGAAGCTGTCGGTTGGGATCGAACCTTACCTCTTGTCCTTTGTAGTCCAGTTTACTAACCACTGAGCTATCGCGGCTCCGCTTTTGATAAGGGTCCACGTTATTGGTGTTGATTTACATTTCTCATTAGTGATGTACTCATTATATGAAATGCTTAGGATCTTGCATTGAATCTTCACTTCCATATCTCTCATTTCCTATTAATGCTAAAAGTATAATTTTTAAAACAATATTTTGTTACAGAAGAGACCAAAAAACTAACGAAGCACAGATGGGCCACAATTCTCCTTTAGTGTTACGGTACTATGGAGATGCACGTAGAGAAACTTTGCTGAAATATAGAAAGTTACCCATCAAAACTTCTTCTAACAGCTCCATGAAAGATGGGAAACCATGTATTCCTAATGTTTCTGAAAGTCTCAGTGAAGACAGACAGCTTATGCTCACCACTTATGTAGATGGCACAACAGTTGCATAGTATCCTTGAATAAAGACTGTAAATTAATAAACTTTTTGCTTGGAAATGTAATTTATGACTAAATTATTAAACAACAAAGTATTCTTTTATTTAGACAAATATTTTATGTCAAATATTATTTATGGCATGGATGTTTGACTTCTCCAGATTCCACTTTTTCAGTAATTATATTTATTGTGAATACATATTCACTTCATCCTTTATATGTGTGCTTTATAGACTACACAAAAGCATTTGACAAAGTAAAGCATGTGGAAATAATCAATATGCTGGAGAAAGTAAACATTGATGGGAAGGATCTGCGAATCATAAAAAACATGTACTGGCAACAAACAGCAGCTATACGAATTAACAACCAAACAGGACAATTTCAATATATAAAACAAGGAGTCAGACAAGGCTGTGTTCTGTCACTGGATTTGTTTTCACTTTACAGCGAATATATTATGAGATCAATAGTAGACAAAAAAGGAATTGAAGTCAACGGTCACAACATAAATAATTTGCGATATGCAGATGACACAGTCTTAATAGCAGAGATAGAGAATGAACTACAAGAAATGATAGACATAAAAGTAAAATAAAGCAACAAGAAAGGTCTCAGTCTGAATAGTAAGAAAACAGAAGTAATGGTCATATCAAAGAAACAATCATCACCAGCATGCAGCATAAAAATAAACAGGACAAATTTGAAACAAGTGCAACGCTTCAAATACTTGGGCACAATAATAACATCAGATGGAAGATGCACCACAGAAATAAAAAGCAGAATAGCTCAGGCCAAAATAGCATTTCATAAAATGAAAAATATCTTAAGCAACAAATCTATGTCAATAGAAATGAGAAAGAGAGTTCATCAGTGCTATATAGAACCAATTCTGACCTATGGAAGCGAATCATGGACAGTAGACAAACAAATGAAAAGACGATTAGAGGCCACAGAAATGAGATTTCTCAGAAGAATGTTGAAAGTTCCCTGGACAGCTAAAAAGACCAATGAGGAAGTTCTCAAAGAGGCCAACACAAAAAGGCAGCTCCTAGAAAACATCAGAAAGAAACAATCAGCATTTTTTCGGGCACATCATGAGAAGAGGAAAGTTGGAATACTTGGTTACAGCTGGCAAAATAAAAGGAAAGAGAGATCGCGGATGACAAAGAGAGAAAATACTGGATGGTTTGGTGTCATGGCATGGAAAACAGTCAACAACAGAACTGATACGATGCACTGTAGATAGAAGATTGTGGAAGGACATGATTGCCCACGCCAACCGGTATAGCACATGATGATGATGATATTTAATAGAATTAGAAACTTTATTATTACAGCATATGGTTAATATTTCAATTATTCAGCTTGCATGTGAAATTTGTTAATAGTTGCAAGTTTGCTCTTTTCACAACTTTAGCATTGTTATGACACATGATTCATCACAATGTTACTTTAATATGTACATTTCTTTTGAGTAAAAAAAAAACATAATTAAAATCATTACTTTAAATTGAATTAGTTAACCCTAGATTATGATACCTATCTGTAACTCTCCCAGTTATGATACCTTAGTAAAAATTACTACCACTTAAATGTAACATTAGATGCTCTAAAAGTAGTAATTCTCTGAACTCTTGACACAATCCTGTGTGTTCACAGCAGACAAAACATGGGGGATCGAAATTCCTGGCTCAGGTTGATTTATAACCTGAATTTCAGCTCATGGATCGGAGGCGTTACAATGTCTGTCGGAATGATCATTGTATGTCTGTCAGTATGTTCAGCCAAAGGGTTGTCTGATGTCTGCTGATGGCTTGGAAATTTCCCTGGTCACAGCAAAAAAAAAAAAAAAAAAAAAAAAAAGGGGAAAACTACCAATTTCTTGAAAATTGGCGATTTTTTTTGCTCTCATTAAATAAAGTATCTCTCGAACTGAAAAAAAAAAAAAAATTCCAACAGCTGTGGGAAAAAACTAAACACTCAGGTGTCACTGGAAGTAGTAACTAAGAAGGTACATGAAGGGGAGTAATGTTTGATCATGGACAAATATTACATTTTGAGAAATTTGTGTTTTGATGAGGTAAATTTTACAACATTATCATAATCTAGGGTTAATACACAATTAGCTAATAAGTTTAGCAATAAATAAAAATTGATTGATCGCAGGTCTGTTTATTAAATGAACCAAAGAAATCACAGTGTAATGTTAAAAAAAAACTATTTTATTAAACCCTAACCTTTGATCAAGTTATCCTTCAGGTCGACTTGCTGTTCTTGCTTCTGCTGCGGGTTTTGAGCGGCCAGGCTTTTACACCATTGTTTACGATGACACTTCAGACATGAGAATGCTTGCTGTCTTCACTCCTTGTGGAAGGGGAGTTTGCTACCACACAAACAACAATGTGAGGTAAAATTATAAAACAAATAACAATGTGAGGTAAGATTATAATACAAATAGCAATGTGAGGTAAGATTATAATACAAATAGCAATGTGAGGTAAGATTATAATACAAATAGCAATATGAGGTAAGATTATAATACAAATAGCAATGTGAGGTAAGATTATAATACAAATAGCAATATGAGGTAAGATTATAATACAAATAGCAATGTGAGGTAAGATTATAATACAAATAGCAATATGAGGTAAGATTATAATACAAATAGCAATGTGAGGTAAGATTATAATACAAATAGCAATGTGAGGTAAGATTATAATACAAATAGCAATGTGAGATAAAATTATAAAACAAATAGCAATATAAGGTAAGACTATAACCTAAACAGGATATTATAAGCTTAACACATTAGTAAAAACACACAAAAAACAGAATCCCAGAAAAGATAGTAAAAGGTAAAAAAAAAATCAAAACATTTTGTAATATCTAAGAATATCAGACTGATGAGAAAATATGTAGACATTAGACATTATACTTGATGATGATGCTTGAACTGTAGCATGATCTTCAGTATGATGTTATATAATTTTTAATACCTGATATATTGTTTGTTTAATTGCTACCTCTCGTCATTTTTGTAACATTGTTCTTAGTTTCGCTATCTATCTGTCTGTCCTGTCCTGTCTGTTAATCGGTCGCATCCCGTCCCTCCCACTGTCCATTTGTCTAGGCAGAAATTCTAGACTTTTCTACTATAAATCCACATTATTGCATCATTAATATACTGATTTTAGTCATTCCTCTGCTACTCTTTTGTGTAGATATTTGCTAGAGAAAGACCACTAAAATAAAATATCATTATATTGTTTGATAGTAATATACATTTGTACAAAATCAGTAATTATTCATGTGATTAGGCTTTTATCAACAATCAAAGGAGGACACATAGCCAATGAAGATGGAAAAGTAATCCGTCACTGGAAATGGCCACAGACACAAGTGAAACTGTCAACACCAATCCAGTTTCAGGTATCAGCATCTTTATGTTTCATGATTTATTGAAGTATAAAATTTATTTTCAAAATATTTATCTGTTTATTGATATTTTCAATACTTTAGATAATCACTCTATTGTTTCAGCTATTGCATTGCATTGTATTGTATTGTATTGTATTGTATTGTATTGTATTGTACTGTACTGTACTGTACTGTATTGTATTGTTTTGTATTTGTGTTGTGTTGTGTTGTGTTGTGTTGTGTTGTATTGTATTGTGTTGTCTTGTGTTGTATTGTGTCTGGTTGGTCTTGAGGCAAGACGCCAGTCTCGAGACAGAGAGGTTGTGAGTTCAAATCCCGGGTGCACCAGTTGGGATTTTTATTTATGATTTCTCTTGCGGAAACCATGCCTGGTCTTAGTTGCAAGACCCAGCTTGAAACGTCAGTTACTCATCAACAGAAAAAATATGAGTACCTCTGAAGTCTGAGTTATCTGCCTGAGCTGCGAAGGACCCATGTGCACACAGCTGCCTGGGAAAAATGGATTTACACACGAAATTCACATCCTAGTCTTTAGGGACTTTGCCAGAGGTTAAAGCTTGTTAATGTATTATGTTATGTTATGTTATGTTATGTTATGTTATGCTATGCTATGCTATGTTCTGTTGTTATGTTATGTTATATTATGTTATTATCCAAATAACAATCATTGATTCCTCCTCTCAATCATTGATTCTTCCTCTCAGTAATTCATTTGCTCTCTCAATCATTCACTTTTGCTCTCAGCCACCACTCTTCTTCTAAATAATCTACTTTTAATATTTCCTATTGTCAAAATGTTTTCCAACCTTCAATGAGATTTACCAGTATATAATATCACACGCATGCCTGTGTGTGAAAAAAAACTCACTCATGTATGCACACACACACATATGATGGGGATAGACTCAGTAGTAAGGCAATATTTTGATAAATGTGTTATTATTATTTGATCATTACTAAATTATTTAGCATTCAAATTTAAAAGTAAATCATAAAATATTGTTTTCAAGATAACATTACCTTTCATTCATTGGTGTCAGTGAAGACCACACTGTCATCATTTTCTAGTTAGAGTGATTTCTGAAATTCCTGATGAGGTTAATACAAACCCTGCAATGTAAATAAATAAATATCTCTCTCTCTGTCTCTGCGATCAGGACTCAATCAGAGTAGAATTCCAGACTCTCACATGATGTTAACTGTCAGGTTAAGTGTGTTGATCGCCCCCACAGACAGAACATCACAATTAGAGTCTGCCAGATCCACCCTGATTGAACACCCGTTAAAACGTTGCACTATGTTCTGCGCCAGTGGCCCAGTGCATCCGATTTCAGCCAGCATTTTATATCTTAATAGCTTAATTATGTATATGAAGGATGATGTTGTGTTAATATTTAACTTTTCAAAGTGATCATTTCAGGATTGCATAATTTATTTATTTTTAAGAAATTGTTTTACCCTTAGCAATCTTGCTTTGTTGTGCTGAGCAATTAACAGCAATGTCCTCCCAAGCATCAGAGTTGATACAGCAGAGTTTTATTTAACTTTTTACTGTATTCTTTAAGCTTTTCTTAAGTTCACTATGTGATCTTTGCTCTTTGCACTTTGCAGTATACCATAAGATATTTTGCTACATGAACTGGTATGCAAATTAAATGTCTAGTCCATTTTTGCTATTATCTAGATGTGGAGTGAATTTTTTCAGTACGTCTGTGTTTTAAATGTTTTTATCAGTCTTCCCAGGTATACATTTGGAAGTGGTTCAGCATTGCAATATGGCAACTTTGAACCTTCAGTTGATTTAATGACAGATGTTTAATATAAATATAAAGTCTACCTTATCTAAAAGAGGTAGAGGTCATTGAAAGTTACAAAGAACTAAAAACATGTAATGCGTTTTATCATACCAAATAATTTCAATTTTCTTGTTTTCACATCAGTTAAAAGATTATCAGGGGGACTGGTTGGTCTCAAGGCAAGATGCTGGCCTCGAGACAGAGAGGTTGTGGGTTCAAATCCTGGCTACACCAGTTGGAATTTTTATTTATGATTTCTTATGCGGCAATCACCCCTGGTCTCAGCAGTAAGGTGTGGCCTGAAACGTCAATTACTCATCAACGGAAAAAATATGAGTACATCTGAAGTCAGAGTTATCTACCTGTGTGGCGAGGCACCCCTATGCACATGGCTGCCAGGGAAAAATCGATTAACATGCAAAATTCAGTTCCTAGCTGACTTTGTCAGAGTGAGTTCAGAGTAAGCTGGCAAACAAAACAAAAAATACAAAAAACTTTGTGAAAAATAACAACTGCCGTATTTTTTCTATATTTATATCCATGTACACTTGTTCTATTATTCATATCTTCGCTCACATTTTGTAAAATTGTATGTTTTAACATCTTACAGTTAAACCAACATCTCAGTTTTCGCTGTGTAGCAGAAAACTACAGTGTCATTGTTTTCACATGCCAGAAGGAGACTGCCAGATTCTTTGTAAATGCAACGCTTGGAGCCTCATACCAAAAGCGTGATGAGAATGTTAGTGGTAACAGTTTTATTCTCAAATTGTTTTCTTCTAAACTGTTTTTGTTTGAATTACGTTGGTATCACTAAATTGATTGTTGATAATAGTATTTTGTTGGATAACTGTTGTGTTTGTTAGGCTGGTCAACAGCATGATTTTTTATTGATGGAACAAAATATGTTAATTTTTTCTTTTAATGAGCATGCCCTAATTAGGTCAGTTATAATCTGTCCTGACAATCACTAATTTACTACAGTAGCAGTCTCACCCAATTCACGGTTTTGTGAGTGTCATGGCAAGTTTTAAGGTTATAAGTGTAAACCTTTCACAAAAAACAAGAGAGTGCCTTAAATCAGTCAGTAAAGAGTGTAAGTCATTTATCTGCTGGCTTCCCCTGCAACTCACTTTAATTTCCTTTGGAGCAATTAAAAGTGGAGTTGAGATGGGGTTAGTGCAACATGGTCACAGCACTATCTCCATAACTTCTTCTCAGGCGAAAACAAAAAAAAATTAAATAAATCTCAGTTCCATGATGAAATAAGTTATAATGGGATATTTATTCTCACTGTACTATACAAAGTACAATATAAATAATCTAAGGTATGCTGATGATACAGTCTTAATTGCTAAGAGTGAAAATGAGGTACAAGAAATGTTGGACATTATAGTGAAAGAAAGCAAAAGTAAAGGACTCATCCTTAATAGCAAAAAGACAGAAGTAATGGTAACAACAAAGAAAATGACATCGCCTCAGTGCAAAATAAAGACAAGTGGAACAATATTAAAACAGGTAAATGAATTTAAATATTTGGGAACTTTGTTAACCTCAGACAGAAGATATACAACAGAGGTGAAATGCAGACTGGCTCATGCAAAAGCAGCTTTCCAAAAAATGAAGAAGATACTATGCAATCTCTTTTTTGGCAATAGAAACCAGAAAAAGAGTTTGTAAATTTTATGTAGAGCCAGTCTTAACATATGGATGTGAATCATGGACAATAGGACAACAGACAAGAAAATCGCTGGAGTCTGTAGAAATGTGGTTTTACAGAAGATTGTTGAGACATGGACAGCTAAGAAGAGTAATGAAAATGTTCTGAAACAGGCCAAAGCAAAAAGAGAGCTAATTTCCAATATTAGGAAGAAACAATCATCATTTTTTGGCCATGTAATGAGAAGGGAACAGCTGGAATATATTGTAACAACTGGGAAAATTGAGAGACGAAGAGATAGAGGGAAGCAAAGAGAAAAGATACCAGACAGCTTAAGAGAATGGCTTGGCAGAAGGTCAACAACAAAAATGATAAATTTCTGTCGAGATCGAAAGTTGTGGAGAGACATGATCACCTACGCCAGCAGGCTTGGTACTTGATGATGATGATACGAAGTACATGATAAAATCAATCAGACATGCTAGACCAAAAGTTGCAGATATTGCAGCATTGCTGTAAACTATGGCACAATGTAACATTAATGCCATGGATAGCTTTATGTAAGATGCATTTTTCCTTCCTTCCTTTATATCCAGTAACCCAAAGACTTTTTTAGATGTTTTTTGGCTGAAATAAAAATTCTTCATTCCTGTCTATAATTGACCAAGTTTCTTTTTTTTTTTTGAGTTAGCATGGTCATCCTTATCTGGTTATCAATTCCTTGATGTGATCATTGTATATATTTCTTTTTCATCTCTCACCTGTTTTCTTTTTCTGTCTTTCTTTCCCCCCTGGTTATCATCATCCTCACTCTCCAAAAAGGCTACTAGTTAAATATAACTTCTGACACATACAATATTTGATTTGCTAACAATTCTTACTCAATATACACCTTCAGGAACAGCTTCAAACAGCCTTCAACTTCTCCTCAAAGGCAGCTAAAGAATTTCTAAGACTCTGTGCTCCAAAAGTCAAATCCAAGTCAAAAAGGAAAAAGGTAATGTAAATATTGTGTGAGAGCATCAATAGTGTAGTGAAAACATGCTGTTTTGGTGGTAAAGTTAATATGGGCTCAATAGCAACCTGACACTCTTAATTTGGCTTGAGTGAAGACAATGGAAACCTTACTCAATGCATTATGGATAGTAAATAACAGCATGGAAGAGAGAAGAGTGCTGATCTATATACTTCTTAATGCTGTGGACTAGCACAATAAAGGTGTATATTTCTCTCATTAATATCTTTACAATATGCCACAGGATGCATATTTGTATATTATGTGACATGTAAATGAAATTGATAATGCATTTTCTACTATATTAAAACTATATTATTATTTTTACAAAAGTAACATGTAATTTTAAAAAATATTGTATTCTCCATGTAAATTCATTCAAAGCAAAATATCAAGTACATAAAAAAGTGCATGATTGAATTTTTACATATAAATGTATATGTTAAAAAGATAATGCAACTGATAATGTTTTAAATATAGAGATACAGTTTATGAGGTTTTGTGGTAGTCAATAACCTTTAACTGATGACCAGTGTCAGAGTCACAGAGTAGACTAAGATCCTACCACACGGTAATGTGGTGGTCCCAAAAACTGGCTCCTCAACCTGGTCATACGAACAATGGACAAAGAAGGAAGGTGAACTGAATCCCACAAATGCCACAATAAAGTTGACTGTATTTGGTCAAAAGGTAGAAATATTGCAATTCACTTAAGCTATGGCACAATGTATAAAACACTCTTTTCTGTTCAAAGAAAATATGAATCTGAAACTTGGAATGCAGGACAAAAAAAGGTTAAATAGCTTTATTGTTGATTGCCTTTACATAATAGTGAGCTTCATATGGCAGGAAAGAGTAATTCTAATATTTACAAGTCAAATATTTTTTATACCTAGCACTTACAAACATAATCAGTGTCTTTTTTTCTTTCAAAAATCTTTATAAATAGAAAAAATATGAAAATGGAAATACAATAACTAAGTAGTTGATTAATTAAAAATAATAGAACAAAGAGCAAGAATATCTAGATAAGTAGCTGAAACAATAGCCAAAGTCACACTTTCCAAATTGTAATGGTTGCTATTAATTTTTACATATTCTAAGAAAAAATGAACTTATAAGCATCACAAGGGAAGTGGTAAGGAAAACCATATGTGTGACTTTCAGCATATTTTTTCTTATTAAAATAAAGCTATATATAAAATTTTGTGAAAATAGAATTTATGCAGAAAAAGGCTCTGCCTAATCAATTACAACATACCAAACCTACATTTGAAACTGACTAAGTACCTGGGTCAGTCAACCATGCTAAATGGACACACATAACCAATTAAAATGTAGTTTCAACAATAATCTTTTAATAACAATGGCTGTGTAATATATCCTAGAAAACTTAGGATTTTTTGCTTTCTTCTTGGCAAGGCATAATCTCAGACAAAGTTTTAAGGTCAACTAGATATTGAATTTAAGTCATTTGATCAAAATCACAGTTTTTTTTCTGAAGCAATAAATATTTGAAAGAATATTATATCCCTATAAATGCAAAAAAGAATATTGTTAAAAAAAATGTATGTTAGAAAGATCTAAATAATGTTTTGGATGTACCAACTTTTAGAAATTTATCATAATAAACAAAATCCACTCAGATTGGGAAAGAAGGCAGGGCATTAGCAACAACGATGACCTCATGCACCAATTAAAAAGATCCCAGCAGAACATCATCTTCCACCTGAGAACCAATCACCGCAGAGTCCTAAGTCACCACTATCATCTCAAAGTGTCCCACACAAATGAATGCCCATGTGGAATTGGTATCCATGACAAATAGCATATCCTCTATCTGTGTCCAGCCCACAAGGAACCGCAGTGTCAAATCTGGCTAGAGGGTGCTGAACTAAGGTAGAAACTATGGGACAACCATCACAACCTGGAGAGAACTGTCATCTTTATTATGAAAACAATATTACGGATCTTACCTCACGAACCAAAGGCCAAATGGAAGGCCTCTTCTATCAGGACAGGGTGGAGGCTACAGGTAGATCTATTGCACCGATTAAAAAAAGGACCCATATGTCCAATGATGAGACAGGCCATGAGAATAAGAGTCACATTCAAAGCTCTATCCATGCAGAAGGACTCCCTGGAAAACAAACCCTCAACCAACAAGTTACCATTGGGAGAACGAAAGGCTATGGGACAACACCCAGACAGAAACCATTAGCAGGGTGGACCTAACAGCCCTGGACAGCATCCGTCCTATGAGATGGAAACTTCTACATCAAATCAAGATCCAGCCTGCTGAAGACAGAGTGTGTCAGCCACGACGCATATTTAGGGGAAAAATTAGGATACATATGCTTGTACAAGTACTGACTATGCAACCAGCTGATCATGTGTCATGATGTTGTCATTACCCCTCCATCATAAAACAGGACAAAGAGTCAAGTTTGCATGATCACAAGACTTGAACGCTGAAGAAGAAGACATTTGGCAAAGAATAAGAAATTCAAAGAATGCTTTTTATTACATTTTCAATTTGAAAAGCAAAGTTTTATGAACAATTATAATTTTGTTTTATGTTTTTAAAGGATAAGTTAACAAAACAGCTTTCAGAACTAGTAAAATCAATGGAGAGTCAAGACAAGCTTCTGTATGATCTTGATTCTGATAAGCACCTTGCAAGATTGCAGCGAAAGGCCAGGTAAGAAAACTGACAAAACAATTATTATAAAATCTTTCTCCTAAGATTTTGGTGTAGTGCACAAATTCCCTAGTATTGCAGATGATCCACAGGGTAATTTCTGAAAGCTGATTAATTATTGTGAAAGATGGATGATTTTTTTTATTTCATTGTTTTTAAAATTGGCCTGAGCAGTTGCATACAGCCACCTTTCTTGTTATTTTCAACTGCCTAGAGTTTTACAAGCTCAGCTTGAGCATGGTACTTCCTTTTTATCAGCCATCTCCAACAAATGAGAACAATCAATGGCCTTTATAAATTATATCGTTGTGTAACAGTGGAGGTGAAAATGGGTAACAATGAGGTGAGTGAGTGTGCAAATTCATGGGGAGAAAGTGAGAAAATTAACTCAGACAGAAAAACAGGTTTCCCGTGAATAGTGAGAGAGTTCAGTTAGAAAGGGGCAGAGAACGTAAAAGGATTTGTGATTGGCTGGAGGGGAAAGATATAGTCAATGTACAAGGGTAGATATAGGGGATTTTACTCATATGGACGACCTGAGAGCAGTGTCACTGGGTGGCGGTAGCTGTTAAATGTTCATGTTAGTTATGTTCGAACAAAGAGTTCGACAATGAATTCAATTTTAGTTCAGAGTTTTTCCTAAGATTTTTTGACTTAGAGATAGTCTGGGAGGCTGTAGGAAATTCACACAAGGGAGAGCCAGGGCAGCCAATGCTATAGAAACCCTAACTAGATTTGGCAATAGGTCAATGGCTCATGGAAGCAAAAAGGGCTAAGAGTTAGTCAAAGAGTAGCTAGAGTGATTATAGTGCAGAAGTAAGTCTCGTGTTTAAAGTCAAGGCAATTCTTGTGTTAAGACTAGAGATTAGATTTCAGTTACATATTAAGAGGATTTTTCAGTGTGGACAATTAGAGTGTGAGAGTGAGGGAGGTACGATTGTAATGAACAGTGCCTGCAGTACATTTTGTGTGTGTGAGCAGCCGAGTGCAATGTAAGTCGCTGGCTTTTAACTGTTGTTTTACTTGACAAATTATCTGATAATAAACTCAAGTCATATTTTATGAGTGGACATTTCGAACAGTACATTTTTGTCAGTGTTTGTAGTTGGTAAAACGGTTTGGTGAAGAATAAACATTCAGGTCGCTGAGAAGACTGAGTCCTCAGCTTGTTGTGGGGATATTACATCAGAAAATCAGCGCGAAGTACACCACTTAAAAAGATCACGAAGGGAAGCGGAGTAAGTTCCTGGTAATTCATGGGCTGCCAGCTCAGTCCCGTAGAAGGCAGTAGTCAATAAGCAAGTCCAGAGTCCGGTCAAGCAAAGTCTGTCAGGGCTGACAATGAGTACATCAGGCGGCCGGATTCGATGAGGCAGTGAGATGGGCAAGCAGAACACACAGCTACAGAGGCATAAAGAATTGAGCGAAGTACTTTCAGAACATTTTCAGCCATCGGCAGAGAAGCAGAAAATGATAGTGTCTAACACAAAGTTCTACAGTTGTGTGGCTTCCACCCTGTCACAGTTGTTACAGTTATTCGCCTTGTAGGGCGGTTCACACAAGGGAGGGTTACCAAACCTCCATCCATCAACAATTTGATACAGTTGAATATTTTCAGTGGTATGATTTTAAGCAGTTTAATATCTTTTTTTTTCTATCCTCTTATGTCTTTTTGTCTAGAAAATGAAATTTAAAAATGTAAAAAAAAAAAATGTAGAAAATGTATCTATTGTCACAATGTATTCAAAACTTTTTCTATGCTTGACCATTTAATTATGATACCTATCTGTAACTCTCCAATTTATGATACAGTAGTGAAAATTACAACCACTTGAATGTAATATTCTATCTATCTATTTTCCTTTCAAGCCGAAGACGACACATAGGGCAGAACCACAATCTGAAAAACAGAAACCTTGCATGTCAAAATGGCACATATTGCAGAGATCACTGCTCTAAAATCTATGGCTCTGTTTCCATAACAATACTTTTTACAAAGACAGCTTGTCAAGCCATAATCAACCTCCTTAGTCGCCTCTTATGACATGCCTGGAAGGTTACAGTGTCACTATTCTTTACTTTGCTCATATTGAGGCCCCGGTAACACATGGGAATGTAACATTAGGTACTCTAAAAATAGTACTTTCTCTGAACTTTTGCCACACAGCTGTGTGTTTACACTAGGCAAAACACAGGGACTCTGAATTCCTGGCCCAGGTTGATTTATGACCTGAGTTTCACCTCATGGACAGGATGTATTACAATGTCTATCGGTACAAATCAGTTTGTCAGTATGTTCAGCTACCTCATAACATTATTCGCTGTGTTTTAAGAGTCAAAAAGGATTGTTTGATGTCTCCCAATGACCAAGGAAATTTCTCTGGTCACAGAGGAAAAATGACCAAAAATAAAAAATCCTACATCAATAGAAATAAATCCAACTCTCAGGTGTCACCAGAAGTATACTTTGTTCAGGAATTCGTGCCCACAGAGTTTATTATCTGGAAAACTGTTTGATGAATTTCTGTATTTCTTTTTCATGAAATTTTATTTTTTTCACCGACCTTAAGTCTGATTTTTTTTCCCTACTGTCATGCATTTGGGAAAGATTTTTGCTTCTTTGAGGTATATAAAAATATGATTTTCTTGGTTATCTTAATTTTTAGGATTTTACAATACCTACATTTGTTGTAATCACCTCACCATTTAAAAAGGCAAATTTCACATGCTCTCCACACAATCTTAGCACGATCTCGCACTCACTGAACCGTAACTTGTAAAACACAATCCACTGAGAGGTTTGTTAGAAAAATAACATAATTTACAGTAAAATCTAATGTTTAGAGTACACGGTTTGATATTTTCCTTAAATTATGTAAAAAAAAATGATTTGTGCAAAATTCAGACTACCTTTGTACTTAAATGTTATAAAATCTTAAGGTCAGTGAAAAAATAAGATTTCTTGAAAAAGAATTACAGAAATTTATCAAACAGTTTTCGAGATAATTGATAAACTCTGTGGGCACGAATTTCTGAACGAACTATAGTAATTAGGAAAGTAGATGGAGGGAGGTAATGTTTTACCATGGTAAAATGTTAAATTTTGAAGAATTTGTGTTTTGATGCAGTAATTTTTATTTTATCTCTCTATATATTCATTATTGTTGTATAATATTTTAATCTCACTATCTATTGACCTTTGAGATTTCCTACCTGTTCGTAGCCAGTGCATTTCGCTCGCGACTTGAGCTTGTTTCGTCTGCACGGCCATTGTTCATACATTCCAGAATCCTATTTTTGTTGTTGCTTTAGGGCCAAAAATACTATCACTATTATCTATTGCTAATTTACACATTCTGTATCAGGTCTACGTTTCATTAACAAAAGCGTTTTTACAATAACGGCTTGTTAAACCTTTGATCAACGGTTCTATACCAAGCGGTAGAAAAACAAATCCTCCATTTTGGATCCAACTGGAAACTATTTCCGGAAATAATACTTACTACAGTATCGTAATGGGAGCCGCGATAGCTCAGTAGTTAGTGAACTGGACTACAAAGGACAAGGGGTAGGGTTCGATCCCAACCGATGGCTTCCGGAGTCACCCAGCCTTAAATGGGTACCGGATTTTTTTCTGGGAAAGTAAAGCAGCACGGGCGTAATACCAACCACATTACCCCAAAAATCATATGCTGAAGGTCTGTTAAATATAGGATCACTAACACCATATTTCCCTATACGCTACTTGGCGTGACGGGGGTACTTTACTTTACTTTACAGTATCATAATCTAGGGTTAATGTGCTCACTGAAAAGCTTTGTTCTTTATGATCATTGTGAAAAGATTTATTTACAAAATCTCATATGGTGCATGAAAACATTTGCTATAAAACTGGAGTAATTTTATTTCAACAGAGTAAATATAAAAATCTAAGAAAATTGATAATGATGGTTGTTCATTTAATAATTGTATCGTCATTGTTATCATTGTCACAGAAACCTAGTGGATGATTGGCTAGAACATTATCGAATTACTATAGGCATCCATTCACCATCATTGATGCAATTGTCTGAGTCACCTCGTAAATCAGGCACAGGAAACCTTTCTGCCAAGACAGCAGACAGGAGAGAAGACAGAAGTTGTTTATTTGGCCTTAATTCAACAGAATCAACTTCTGTTTTAATTCGAGCCCCTTCAGCTCCATCAAGTAAGTTGTGAAAAATGTATTACTTTTAAAATTCCAAAAGATTTTGGATCATCTGTGCATTTTAAAAAATATGTTTTACTTTTTAAAAACTTTTAATGCTAGTCAAGATATATCTACAATATATAACAAAATTAAATCACATGTATGTTAGCTCTATATATCGTAAAAGAATGGCAAGAAACAGAACAACTTGGAAAGTGTTTGTTGAAGACCTATGCTCCACAGGGAGCTGAAAGGTAGAAGAAGATGTTAGCTCTATCCTAGTCTGATGTTCTCTAGCAGCTGACCAACCAGATAAAAGAAAAAAAGAAAAGAAATATAACTGGACCACTGAACTCAGGAAAATAATAACAGCATGGAAGAGATCTCCCACCCCTTCAACCTCACAATGCAATGACATAGTTTAATACTTCACTTCCTAAATATTTCTCTGTTATAGAACACACTTTTTGTATCTTCTTCTTTCCTTCCTCATTTGCTGTCCAGCATTAAGGGGAGATATAATTTATGGTCTTTTGGGCTTTTATTGGCCTCTCCTTTTGTTATGTTTTCTAGTATGTTTAATGATCCATCAATCTTTTTTGTGGTCTGACCTTGGGTCTCGTGTTCTCGCAACATTTATTGAAGACTCATCATGTAGTTGTTTTGTTTTTAATCTTTCTGCCTTATCACATGGCCAAACCATTTTATCTGTTGTTTGCCTTCTGCCAAGCCATTCTCTTAAGCTGTCTGGTATTTTCTCTCTTTGCTTCCCTCTATCTCTTCATCACTCAACTTTTTCAGTTGTTACAAATATATTCCAGTTGTTCTCTTCTCATTACATGGCCAAAAAATGATGATTGTTTCTTCCTAATATTGGAAACCAGCTCTCCTTTTGCTTTGGCCTCTTTCAGAACATTTTCATTACTCTTCTTAGCTGTTCATGGTATTCTCAACATTCTTCTGTAATACCACATTTCTACAGATTCCAGTGATTTTCTTGTCTGTTGTCCTATTGTCTATGATTCACATCCATATGTTAAGACTGGCTCTACATAACATTTAAGAATTCTTTTTCTTGTTTCTATTGTCAAAAATGGATTGCACAGTATCTTCCTCATTTTCTGGAAAGCAGCTTTTGCCTGAGCCATTCTGCATCTCATCTCTGTTGTACATCTTCCGTCTGAGGTTAACAAAGTTCCCAAATATTTAAATTCATTCACCTGTTTTAATATTGTTCCACTTGTCTTTATTTTGCACTGAAGTGATGTCTTTTTCTTTGTTGTTACCATTACTTCTGTCTTTTTGCTATTAAGACTGAGTCCTTTATTTTTGCTTTTTTTCACTATAATGTCCAACATTTCTTGTAACTCATTTTCACTCTTAGCTATTAAGACTGTATCATCAGCATACCTTAGCTTATTGATATTATGACCTACAATTGTTATTCCAGGCATGTCCCTTATGGATCTTAAAATAATCTCACTATAAATATTTAAACATTCCCAATTGGTTTCCAGTTCTTAAGGCCACTGTTTGTTGCCAGTACATGTTCTTTATTATTCTTAGATCTTTGTTGTCTACATTTATGCTTTCTAAAATTTTGATTATTTCTTGGTGCTTTACTTTGACAAATGCTTTGGTATAATCTATGAAACATAGATCTGTTCTATAGATCTGTTTTCACCTCTATGGCTCTTTCTACTAAAGGTCTTATGATATATATGGCATTGCTCATTCCTTTACCTCCAACAAAACCACACTGTTCATCGTTAATTTCTGGACTGATTTTGTTTCGCACTCTTCGCATGATGATTCTTAGTAATATCTTAGTCATATGACTCATAAGGCTTATTGTGTGATGATCATCACATTCAATCGCACCCAATTTCTTTGGTAGGGCTATGAATATTGATTTGAGCAGGTCGTATGGTATATATCCGTGGTTGTATATATCATTCAATATTTTTGTTATTATTTCTATTCCGAAATCACCCACGGCTTCAATCTCTTCTTTAGTTATATTATCTGGTCCAGGAGCTTTTCCTGCTTTCATATTGCACAAGGCATCTTCCACTTCTTTCTCTGAGTATTTCTGGTCCTTCTCCATTATCCTTAATATTTACTTCTGTTCGTTCATCATTATAAAGATCTTTAATGTATTCTGTCCATCGTTCCCTTATGCTTTCTTGTTCAATCAACAGTTCTCCTTCCTTTGATCTTAAACAACCAGTTTTTGATTGCGTTTTTCTTCCTGTTAATTCTTCAATTTGTTTGTATATAGCTTTAGCATCTCCTTTTTGTTGCATTTCAATCTCTTTGCATCTCTCTTTTAGCCGTGCTTCTTTTGCTTCATTGCATTTTATTACAATTTCTTTATTTAATCTCATATACTCATCTTTATTTTCTTTATTCCTTCTTCTTGTATCCATTAGCTGCAAAATGTCATCTGTCATCCATTTCTTTCTTGAATTTTTCCTCACTGGTGGTATGAACTCTTTTGATGTTTGTTGCATTGATTCTTTTAGCATTTCCCACTGCTCATCAATGCTTTGTATCTCCTTTATTTTCAGTGCCATCATTGTACCGGTTCTGAATTGTGATTTTATATTTGTCTTGCAGCTTCTTGTCTGATTTGAGTATATCTAAATTTAACTTAATGTTAACTGAGGCTCGTTTTGTTGTTTTTAATTTTACTCTAAGCTTACCCACAACTGGTACATGATCACTATTGCAATCTGCCCCTGGTCTAGTTTTCACACACACCAGACGGTTTCTAAATCTATTGCTTATCATTATGTAATCAATTTGATTACGTGCGTTGTCTCCTGGGCTTTTCCAACTCCACAGACGTCTTGAATGTTGCCTAACCAGGTGTTTCCTATCATCATGTTGTGTGTTCTTGCCCAGTCAATAAGTTTCTCACCTCTTTCATTCCTCTCGCCTAAGCCATAATGTCCAACTACTTCCTCAACTCTTTCCTTTCCTACTTTTGCGTTAAAATCCCCTAGAACTATGGTGTTTTCATGTGGTTTGATTCATGAAGTGCCTCATTTAACTCGTCATAAAATGTATCAATTGTTTCCTCTAGACTGTCTGCTGTTGGTGCATAAACTTGTATAAGATTTATGTCTATTGGCTTTCCATTCAATTTCACTAAAGGACCCTGTCAGATATTGGGTAAAAGCCTTTCACTGTTCTTGCTCTTTCTGCATCCAAGATGACACCTACTCCTCTTTGGTGCTCAGTACCTCCAGAATAGGTTATTTTATGTTTATCAGAATATATCTCCCATGATCTGGTGTATCTCATTTCACAAAGTCCCAGTAAATGTAAACCCATTCTTTTCATTTCTTGTATGATGTTTTCCATTTTACCCTTCTGCATGAGTGTTCTCACATTCCAAGTACCTATCTTTAGAGTTTGTTTTATTTTTATTTTGCTTACAGTAGCTTGATGATGATTGGGTATCACCTGTAGCACATGATGTCCTCTACCGAACGAGGGTTTTCCATTGGAATCCCTCTTAACATTGTTGTGATTTCTGTTGTTGTGGCGATTCATGATTGTACAAAGAAGATATGACGGTGGTTTTCTGTTGCCTTCCATCAGTTTGTTTACGGTTGTCTCCGCTAGCCTTTGACTAAAAAGTCTCACCCACAAGGTAGTGGGGTTGTTTTACTTTTGGGTACCCTCGCTTGGTCTTTTACTCTTCCGAGCTTACCTGCAAGGCAGCAGGGCAACCATAGGTTGTACTGTTTACTGCATACAGTAGCAGGTAAAATTACCTCATATAAAGTAAAGTAAAATTAAAATCTGGTTTTAGCTTATCAAATATAAAAAACATGTTCTAACATGTGACATGCCCTCACTTTTCAGAGGCATCAGTTATGAAATCTAGTGACAGCTATAGTGATATTGATAATTCATCACCAACTATAAAGTTCTGCCACAGCATGGAATATACAGAGACAGAAGAAAAAGGCAAAGAGAATAATCTGCCATTTTCATCAGAATTCACAGAAAAATTAGCCCGCCTGTCAGAGTAAGTCTACTATTCATTTTTCATATTTTTGTCCGTCCTGACTTTTCAAAATGATCTCCCCCTCCCCCAATTCCACTGTTATTCACATGTGTGTGCATCATTTCCTGTTTGTGTATGTGAAAAGAAGGTTACTTGTTCATAAGGTAAAGTACGAGACTTGAACCAGCATCTTAGCATGCGAGTTTCCACCCATATGTGCTCGGCCAACTATCCAGAAATGTTCTGAGATTTCTGTATATTGTCTCCTCAAGCATCGAAACTCAGATGCAAGGCGACATTCATCACCTTCCCAGGGTAATACCCTGGTACCCATTTCTGCCAACGGCTGGGTCGACCGTGGGGGTATTTTTTTTTCCAACCACGAGTACAATTCACTCTGCTCCCAGCGGGAATCGAACACGGGTTGTCTGGACGTTGGTAGTTCCAGTTGGGTGGTTTTCCCAACTAGGCTACCGAGGCCCCCAATTGATATATATTGTTGATATCATGTGTTATGTGTTGTTTACAAGATATCATGTGTTGTGTATTGTTTACAAGATATCATGTGTTATGTATTGTTTACAAGATATCATGTGTTGTGAATTGTTTATAAGATATTATGTGTTGTTATGTTTACATGATATCATATGTTGTGTATTGTTTATGTATTATTGATTCCATGTGTTATGGAAGTGAATCGTGGACAGTAGACAAACAAATGAAAAGACGTTTAAGGCCACAGAGATGGAATTTCTCAGAAGAATGTTTAAAGTTCCCTGGACAGCTAAAAAGACCAATGAGGAAGTTCTCAAAGAGGCCAACACAAAAAGGCAGCTCCTTAAAAACATCAGAAAGAAACAATCAACATTTTTCGGGCACATCATGAGAAGAGGAAAGTTGGAATACTTGGTTACAACTGGCAAAAAAAAAGGAAAGAGAGATCATGGACGGCAAAAAGAAAAAATACTGGATAGCTTGGTTTCATGGCATGGAAAACAGTCAACAACAGAACTGATATGATGCACTGTGGATAGAAGATTGTGGAAGGACATGATCACCTATGCCAACCGGTATGGAACATGATGATGATGTTTATAAGATATTATGTGTTGTGTGTTGTTTACAAGATATCATATGTTGTGTATTGTTTACAAGATATTATATGTTATGTGTTGTTTACAAGATATTATATGTTATGTGTTGTTTACAAGATATTATATATTATGTATTGTTTACAAGATATCATGTGTTATGTATTGTTTACAAGATATCAAGTGTTGTTTGTTGTTTACATGATATTATGTGTTGTGTATTGTTTACAAGATATCAAGTGTTGTTTGTTGTTTACATGATATTATGTGTTGTGTATTGTTTACAAGATATTATGTGTTGTGTATTGTTTACAAGATATTATGTGTTGTATATTGTTTACGAGATATCATGTGTTGTGTATTGTGTACAAGATATCATGTGTTGTGTTTGTTTACAAGATATCATGTGTTATGTATTGTTTACAAGATATCATGTGTTATGTATTGTTTACAAGAACATTATCATGCTTCTTTCTTCATATACTTGATAATATTAAAATATTTATATTTATTATGTTTTTAAATTAATTTTTAGATTATGTTGTCCTAGTCACCTAGACCACGAGTAAATTTATAATTAACTTTTTCCATACGTTTTACCATGCGCCATGCCAATTTTGGTCTTGTACGTTTAGCAGCACAGTGCATCACTCTCAATTTGACTAGTGTAAACTGTCATCAAAACCATATTCTTTTTATATGTCTTGTATTATCTTGGTATTGGTGGAAATAATTCCTTGTTTAATTATCTAAAAATTCATATATAAAATGTGAAGGGTTAGATAAATATAAACATGTAGAATAATATTTAAAACCTGAAAAATTTGGTCTCTAAAATCTCAACCACTAAATTGATAATACGCTTCCATACTGAAAGAGTTTACCATTAATGATATTTTTTGGAAGATGACTTTGGAGATATACAAAGCAGAATGAGTTAGCAGATGTGTCACCTGTTGGGTGACAAAGTACTTTATTGATAAATACAGGTTTGATTCCTGGTTCAGAGGTTTTTATAATTAATAGTTCAATACCAGTGTACTATTAAAAATATTATCTGGCATTATCTGCTTAGTTTATTTAGCTTCCTGTTTTTAAATTCAGTTATTATAATTCTCAATGGTCAGCTTTGACCGATTTTTAAATAAGATTTAGTTAAAAGATTGTTTAAGGAATATTGTAAAGAGATGGATTCCACTGAATAACAGTACTTTTTTAAAAACTCTTGCAGAGATTGCAGATTGCTGTTCATAGATAATTGAGATTTGCATTTCTGTGGTTCTGTAAACATCAAGGAAGAACACACAATTTCACTTTATTTTTTCCTCTTCAAAAGAATTGCAGCTGCAGATTTCAAAGTATCTTTCTCAGATTAAAAATTAAAAATAGTTAATATAGTGAAGACTACTAGTCAGCCATTCTCTGTTGCCTTGACTGTTGACCATTCTGTGTTTGCATGCATTTTTGAGGTAGTTTTTTGTGTATTTTTAATTTATTTTATTTTAAATGCTTGAAATACTTTCCATTATGTTAAGAAAATGCCGTTTTTTTAGTATTCAGTTGTTTATGTTGCCATTTGTGTGTGTGTGTGTATATATATATATATATATATATATATATATATATATATATATATATATATATATAATTGTGTAATAGGAAACTCTTATACAGTGCTTCACAGCAGGAGACAATCTGATCATCAGAAAAAGGCCCCCATCAAGCGTTTTAGTCCTTTATCTTCTTGACACTCTAAGGGGGGGGGGGGGGGGGGGGGGGGGGGGTGGGACCGCCTGTGTCATGACTCCCATTCCCTCATCATTCAGGGTCATTCCCTCTAATTCTTACACTATATGTATGGCACACAATAACTACACTTACACTATTCAACTCTTCAGTTTAAATAGTCTTTACTAGCATAGGATACTTACTTGTCCTGGCTTTAATCCAGCACATTGCTGTCCTCTCCACTCATATAAAGTGGCTACTAATTGCAACGTTCTTTAATAGGTACAAGTTGGGGTGAATCAGAAACCAGTAATAGGTGATAAAGATAGGTTGGGCTGGGAACTTATTGCAAAACCCGGTGTAGCTCACCTACGGTCGATGATGTAATTCCATATCGCTTATCCTCATGCCTTGTCCAGAATTAAACTGTCGCTATGCTGTTGATTTATGTTGGAATCCTGTGTAAGGTCTCGGTGTAAATTAGTCGCCTAGTCATCTGACCATCAAGTTATTAGGAACTTCATTGTCTGAACTGTCGGCCCGCAAACATATTATCAACTGAATTGGTCTTTATTCTTTCATGGTTCATACCATGAGGCATCAGATATGGTATTCCTTCATAACCTCTTATGTGCTGTGTAACAGTTTCACTGTTGATCTTTTTTGTGTGTCTATCTCTATCTCTCCAGCCTTCAATTTATCCTGTTGCTACCAAGTATTCCAAGCCATTCTTCTCCACACATGCCTGACAAATTTGGACTGCCTTCCCTTAATTTGTTTTATAACCTTTCTCTCTACAAATGCTTCTTTCTGTACCATTTCATTTTATTTTTTTTGCTGTTCACTGAACCTAACTTCCTTCTAAAAAGATCACATCGCAACTGATTCTATAGTTCTTCAACAAACACTTTCCAAGCTGTCCTGTTTCTTGCTATTCTATTAAGATCGTTTCATGTCTTCCATATCCTCTTCATTTCTACTGTCATCAGTTCTCTCTAAGTAAATTTTGGCCGTTCTCCTTTTCTCCTCCCCTGGGGATTTTAGAAAAGTACATCTCTTGTAATACTCTCAGTTGGCTTCCCCAGTGTGTGTCCTATCCAGTACCATCATTTTATTTTTGTATTCACTGGAATGTGCGTAATAATAATCATCATCATCATCATGTGCCATACCGGTTGGCGTTGGCAATCATGTCCGTCCACAATCTTCTATCCACAGTGCATCATAATAATAATATGGAAGCATAAATTATAAGAAGAGATAAGTACATTGCAAGCTCTATACAGTTTTGATATTTTTTGGTGTAGATCTGGTAGTAAAAACAAGCCAGGCAGCGCACATGCAAAGTCAGCAGTATCTCACCACCCAACAAGTGTTTCCCTTCAGGAAAGACCCAACAAAATAGGAGGTCTCAACTTGTGTCCAGTGTCTCTCAGAAAGCAGGTTAGTATTTCAGTTATAGAGACAGACAATTTTACACAAGAGTATCCTATGCCCAGAAGTAATGGTCATATCAATGAAACAATCATCACCATCATGCAACATAAAAATAAACAGGACAAATCTGAAACAAGTGCAGAGCATCAAATACTTGAGCACAATAATATCAGATGGAAGATGCACCACAGAAATAAAAAGTAGAATAACACATGCCAAAGTAGCATTTCAGAAAATTAAAAACATCTTGCGTAATAAGACTATGTCAATAAAAGTGAGAAAAAAGAGTTCATCAGAGATATGTAGAGCCAGTTCTAACTTATGGAAGTGAATCATTGACAGTATACAAACAAATGAAAAGACAATTAGAGGCCACAGAGATGAGATTTCTCAGAAGAATGTTTATAATAGTTCCCTGGACAGCTAAAAAGATCAATGAAAACATTCTCAAAGAGGTCAACACAGAAAGGGAGCTCCTAAAAAAACATCAGAAAGAAATCAACATTTTTCTGGCACATTATGAGAAGAGAAATGTTGGAATACTTGGTTACAACTGGCAAAATACATGGATATAGAAATCATGGACAACAAAGAGAGAAGGTACCTGATAGCTTAGTGTCATGACATGGAAAACTGACAATAACAGAAATGATACGATGTACTGTTGACAGAAAATTGTGGAAGGACATGATTGCCTACGCCAACTGGTATGGCACATTATGATGAGGATGATTCTATGTTCATCAAAATACATTTAATTTAATGCATTTTTGTCTATAAAAATGCAATTTATTTACTTTCTTGTCCTTGACTTCAGAATCAGTACAAATATAATAAATTTATGTCAATTTCAATTGTATTATTTTTTTTTTTTACTTCTGATCTTATCAATAATTCTATTATGCAGAGAAATATCTATTGTATTTTCTGAATCAGTTGCATTATGACAATCACTGCTACTTATTGTTTCAATGGCAGTGACAGTCCTTTTTGACTTGAAGCACTCACCAGTAAACTATCTAAATGTAGGCCTAAGTACTAAACTTACAAGATAAGCTGTCTTTGTATTTTACAACTGAACTTACTTCCTATCATTGCTCAAACTAAAACTATAATCATAATCCCTATCACTATCCACTCCAAAAACAACCCTAGCTGTTTCTGTTTTGTAACATTTTGATCTAATGATCAAAGTAGTAAAAAAAAAAATTTAAGTACCCCCGTCACGCCAAGTGGCATATAGGGAATAGGGTGTTAGTGACCATAAATTTTACAGACCCACAGCACATGATTTTTGAGATAATGTAGTCCGTATTACGCCCGTGCCACTTAACTTTCTCAGGAAAAAATCCAGTACCCATTAAAGGCTGGGTGAACCGGAAGCCGTCGGTTGGGATCGAACCCTACCTCTTGTCCTTTGTAGTCCAGTTCACTAACCACTGAGCTATTGTGGCTCCCTGATCAAAGTAGTAAAAGTAAAGTAAAGTACCCCCGTCACGCCAAGTGGCGTATAGGGAAATATGGTGTTAGTGACCCTATATTTTACAGACCTTCAGCGCATGCTTTTTGGGGTAATATGGTTGGTATTACGCCCGTGCTGCTTTACTTTCCCAGAAAAAAATCCGGTACCCATTTAAGGCTGGGTGAACCCGGAAGCCGTCGGTTGAGATCAAACCCTTCCCCTTTGTAGTCCAGTTCACTAACCACTGAGCTATCGCGGCTCCCCTGATCAAAGTAGACATGGTCATTATTTTTTAGAAATAAACAGTGTTTAAACAGAACAAATTTATCCACTGGAAAACACAAACCGTACTGGTATTGATTGGAAGTACTCAGGACACCTGTTCTTGGTATTGCAGTCAAGTTTTTTTTAATATAAAGCCCAAATAACCGTTTCACAAAATAAAAATTCAACAATGCCTGGATATATTAGATCCAATATGTCAAATAATAGGTAAAGAATAGTGACACTGTGACCTTCCAGGCATGTCGTAAGAAGCGACTAAGGTGGTTGATCGATGGCTTGACAAGCTGTCATTGTAAAAAGTATTGTTATGGAAACAGCGCCATAGATTTTAGAGCAGTGATCTCTGCAATATGTGCCATTTTGGCATGCAAGATTTCTGTTTTTGAGATTGTGGTTCTGCCCTATGTGCCGTCTTCGGCTCGAAAGGACAATAGATAGATAGATAGAAGGCTTCATTAGTGACCTGATATATCAGAAAGTGTTAAATATCTTTTTGTTAAATTTTGTGTTCTGTTTTACTTTATCCTGCATTATCTAACAATTTTATTAGAAACATAAATTTTAGAGTAAAAAAACTCTTTAAATGTTATTTTTGTTCTGGAACAACAGATATTGTCAAATACAGTTGTCCAATGTCGCTGCAGTCATGATACAATCCCATATATCATGGATGTGGAGTATGAAATGTACATTAATGAAATGGCTCCACTAAATCAGCTTCAGATCATTGCTGTTGTCTCATCGCTGTAAGTAGTTTCTCTCCAATTTAGTGCATTTTTAAACATGCGAGAATTCATTATTTTAAATAGACCTAGAGTGGTAATCGTAACCATAAAGACAGTATAACTAAACATTATGGCCTTAACATTTTTGTTAAATCCACTAACGCAGTTTCTATGGAGCTTAAGAATAAAGGCTGCATGCATAGTGCAGTCACACAGGTATTTAGATCAGAGTATTAATTTTACTAAAATACTTTTTGGCTCCACAGTGGTTTTAACCCTTGTCCATTTTATTTGATAAGTGGCAATGATTTTTACTCATTGGAGACAATATAGATGTCAGAAGTATGTGCTTGAAAAATAGCATTCTTATATTTTACAAATTAACTGAAATTGCTATAGAATGTTGAGCAGGAAATTAGTAAAGAAGATTCATATTACCATCGTCTTTGACTTTCCAGGACAAACTGTATCATGATGTCACCAACCTTTAGTTTACCACAACTTTCAGTAAATGTCTATTCGGTTATATTGTTAAATTGTTTCTCAGGTTGCATTCTATTCACCATCCAGTAATATTGTTAAGTTGTTTCTTATGTTGTATCCTATTCACCATCAAATTATATAGTTAAATTGTTTCTCGGTGTTGTATTCTATTCACCATCAAATTATATAGTTAAATTGTTTCTCGTGTTGTATTCTATTCACCATCCAGTTATATTTTTAAATTGTTTCTCAGGTAGAATCCTATTCACCATCCAGTTATATTATTAAATTGTTTCTCATGTTGTATTCTATTCACCAACCAGTTATATTGTTAAATTGTTTCTCAGGTAGAATACTATTCACCATCCAGTTATATTGTTAAATTGTTTCTCAGGTAGAATACTATTCACCATCCAGTTATATTGTTAAATTGTTTCTCAGGTAGAATCCTATTCACCATCCAGTTATATTGTTAAATTTTTCTCAGATTGTATCCTATTCACCATCCAGCTATATTGTTAAATTGTTTCTCAGGTAGAATACTATTCACCATCCAGCTATATAGTCAAATTGTTTCTCATGTTGTATCCTATTCACCATCCAGTTATATTGTTAAATTGTTTCTCATGTTGTATCCTATTCACCATCCAGTTATATTGTTAAATTGTTTCTCAGGTAGAATCCTATTCACCATCCAGCTATATTGTTAAATTGTTTCTCATGTTGTATCCTATTCACCATCCAGTTATATTGTTAAATTGTTTCTCAGGTAGAATCCTATTCACCATCCAGCTATATTGTTAAATTGTTTCTCCAGTTGTATCCTATTCACCATCCAGTTATATTGTTACATTTTTCTCATGTTGTATCCTATTCACCATCCAGTTATATTGTTAAATTGTTTCTCAGGTAGAATCCTATTCACCATCCAGCTATATTGTTAAATTGTTTCTCAGGTTGTATCCTATTCACCATCCAGTTATATTGTTAAATTGTTTCTCAGGTAGAATCTTATTCACCACCCAGTTATATTGTTAAATTGTTTCTCAGGTTGTATCCTATTCGCCATCCATGTCTTCAATGTCCACCTCAAATAATTTTTGACTTTTTTTTAGGTGTCTTTAATTGTTTGTGCATTACAAGAGTTGTTCATACTTGACCATGAAATTCCAACAAAGGAAATTGGCAGTACTCAAGTAACAAGCACTAAATTATATAAATTTTTCAAAGTATTCCCCATGTGCATCCACACATGTTTGCTATTGTTTAGGCTGCATCAAGTTTCCTTTGGTAGAAAGAAGTGGACTGCTGTTGTCGCCACTGGAGGACGAAGTGGACTGCTGTTATCGCCACTGGAGGACGAAGTGGACTGCTGTTGTCGTCACTGGAGGACAAAGTGGACTACTGTTGTCGCCACTGGAGGACATCGTTCTGCAGTGATTCATCTGTCATGAATTTCTTTCTTTCCAGAAAATCCTTAAAGGGTCCAAATAAATGACTGGGGACTGTATCAAGACTGTAAGGGAGATGGGACAAAACCTTAAATCACACTTTAGCCAGAATTGTCATTGTTAAATTGACTATGTTGGGGCTGGAATTTTCATAGAGAAGAATGACATAGTCAACAACATGCAGTAATATTAAGCATTAATTATGAGCCTGTTTTCCAAGAAATTCCTGGAATACAGTTTACATGTTCTTTCCAGCATATGGCTGTGTTTTATATTTCTTGGACAGCATGGAGCCATTATGTTGCTTCTTTTGGTCTTGCCCATATCATCATTTATCCCCTATACTGTGCTTGAAATCATCTTTAAATCTCAACTGGTTTAACATTCTACTTCCCAATAAATTTGGTAACACACCAAATTTTCACAGATACAGATCTCACAACTTGCCATCATGTTCACTGCAATTGCTGCACATGCAACAAAGATGCCATTTCAAGCATGGAATACTCTAAAAGGATTACTGTCTTTATGTCCTTGTCACTTTATTGTGCGTTGGCTATTCATTGATTATTTACATAATCTTAGTAAAACTTGAATTACCCTTGTATGTACATTTTTTATCTTTTATGTAACAGCAATTGTTTTAGATAACAAATCACCCATCAGCTCCACCTCAATGATTATCATTCACACATTGCCTCAATTATTTGTCAAAATGTTTTGTTATGATTTTTATGTAATTAACAATACATTAATTTTTCTAAAAACAATTAAGATTCCATTTTTTTTATTTTTGCAGTCATCCACAAGCCAGTTATGCTGAAGTAATGCTTAATGAGATTTATGAAAACCAGAACCGTAATCGTACAAACCCATGCCCTCAAAGTCGTTCAGATATGTTCAGATTACTTAGATATGATATCAACACTGCCATGGACGGGTCTGCTAATTCACAACCCTATTTGCTGACTCAGCACAATGTTGTACCTGGCATGTTTCTGGTGAGAACATTTCAAAGTACATTTTTCTGTGTCCTGAAAAGTATATAAATATGTAAATGCATGGTTGAAAGTAGAAATATATAAATGAAGTATATGGTTTGAAGTATATAAATATGTTAATACATGATTTCTCTCTCTCTGCTATCAAAACTCAGAGTAGGATTCCAGACTCTCTCATGAAGTCAGCTGTCTGTTTAAGTGATTTGATTGCCCCATATAGTTTCTCTTCCAGGGAGGTGGGTGTGGACCTCATTGCTCTTCTCAGGTCTGTGTACTGGGGGAAATCATACATGATTTAAAGTACATAATTATGTAAATGCATGGTTGGAAGTATATAAATATGTTGATACATGAATTAAAGCATATAAATATGAAAATGCTTGATTCTAAGTATATAAATATATAAATACATGATTTAACCCTTTCAGAGCTTGCAGGACCTAAGCATCCCAGTTCATATTTGCTACATTATCTCAGTTAACAAGCGTTGTTTCCTGGTAGGGCTTGTAGGTCCAGCAGACTATATTACTGGGAAATCACGAACAGGTGACGGTGTCAACCTCGACCTCCCAGAGGGGATCGTTTACTTTCATTTCAAATTGTCTAGCTGCCTCATTTTCTATCTCTATACATTTACCTCTTTCCATATGGAAGCTTTTTATTGACACAACAGAAGAGATTTCAGAGACAAAATTGTTCATGTTTTTAAGAATCAATCTATATATTTATAACAATCTATATATTTATATTTATCTAACATATAACATATTATATATGAATATTTAGATAATTGAACAAGCTATCAATTTCACCAATATCAAGATGATACAAGACATGTAAAAAGAATATGGTTTGATGGCGTTCACACTAATAAAATTGAGCGTGGCGCATTATGTGGCGAAACGTACGCTGCCGAAATCGGCATGGTGCATAGTGCGGCAAAACATATGGAAAGAGTTAAATGTAGTTTTGGGTGTTTCCAGTTGGATCCAGAATGGGGGATTTGTTTTTCTCCTGCTTGGTATAGAACCGTTGATCAGAAGTTTAACAAGCCGCTATCGTAAAAACGCATTTGTTAATTAAACGTAGACCTGATATAACAAAGCAAGCCCTCATGTGGGAAAGAACAGGTAAGAGGAAAAGAGGCCGACCCAGAGAGACACTGAGAAGAACATTGATGAGAGAGGCACGAACAGCAGGAATCAGCTCCCTCAATGAGATAGAGATACTTGCACAGAACAGAGACAAATGACGAGATTTGATAAAATATCTTTAGAAAATTGAAAACTGCTAGAATAACAATTTAGATAAGAGAAAGAGTATTGCAACAAAGCGGAGAAATATAGAAGGCTCCTTAGCCACCACATGCACCAAAGAATAACTGGTTCCAGAATTGTACGACTAAAGAGGAGCAACTTCGCTGCAATTGCCAATGAACTAACTACTGGAGACCCAGTACTTTCCCCAAACAATATCAAAATCCTTGGGCCCATCTGATATGTCTCCTCATGGAAAACATAAAATACCAGAACTTAAGGAAAATATAACAGGAATCATGAAAAAAGGCACCCAATCAGACACAGAAAGAAAACACGTAGCAGAAAAACACATATACATGATACCTACCCACAGGACTCTTGGTCCCACATACACACAGATGGCTCTGCTACAAATGCCACCAGAAATGGAGGGGGAGGTGTGTTCTTGACGCTGAATAATCAGGACGAGATCACCAAGTCTATAGCTGAAAAATTCTCAAACAACTTTAAAGCAGAAACTGAGGCCATCAGAGATGCTGCAACACTGGCTACTCAACACAAAAATAACATGCACAATAAATTGGTAATTTTGACTGATGCACTGTCAGTACTATCAGCTCTAAAAAGCCCCAAGAACAATGAACATGATGACTTGAGAACATCCCTGGACCAACTATGCAAAATAACTTCCAGAGAGTAGTCATTCAGTGGATACCATCACACTGTAATATACACGGGAATGAATGCGCAGACAAATTAGCTAAAGAGGGAGGGAGATTACCACAAGAGAACCATCCGCTCAGTTATGATGAAGCGAAATTCAACCTCAAGGGTCAGTTCCATGAAAAATGTAAACGAGAACACCCAAAGCATAACAAGAGTGACGGATACCACCAACTATCAAGGAGGGATCAAGTCATCATACTTTGCCTATGCACTGGCCACAATAGAATGAGAAATCACATGTTCACCAAATTCAAAATAGGTACAACCAGCCTATGCCACTGTACACTGGACAATATGATTACAAAACATGTTCTACAGGATTGCTCCCAGTACACAGACCTGAGAAGAGCAATGTGGTCCACACCCACCTCCCTGGAAGAAAAACTATATGGGGCAATCGATTCACTTAAACAGACAGCAGACTTCATGAGAGAGTCTGGAATCCTACTCTGATTGAGTCTTGATCGCAGAGAGAGAGAGAGAGAGAGAAGTCATGGCCGGCCCATAAGGCATAGACCCAGATGCTCTTTCTCTTTGTTTAGTAGATACCTAGTGAACTTGGTGTCGCTGTCTTTCCTCCTCATCATTTGACCAAGGTGTCAATTGTTTCTTGTTCATTTTGCACTACTGCAGTGTTACAATATTTAGAAAATAGTTCTGTTGGCAAATTCAAATATGATAAGTATACACATCATGCTATGTAGATCAAGCACAGATGAACTGGACACGTTGTTCATATGCAAGATTAGCACCTCTCAAGTAATTGATTTTACAGGGCAATGCAAGAGGGCATAAGTTTCATTGAAAAATAAAAGATTCCAGTACATACTAAAGATATATGAATACAACACTGCAATATTATGATGATTGGTGGAGTTGACTGATGCTGGATACTTGTTCATAATATACTAGTTCAGTAACCACTGCTTTACCATGGCTTCCAACATCAACATCATCATCCTTCTAGCACTGTCAGGTGTCACATAAGACTCACAGTGCACCTTGTCATAAATCCCTATTCTGGATGAGCTTTTGAGTAAAGAAGTTAATTTCTGTTACTCTTTTCTCTCCTATAACTTCCTTGCTGGTTAAAATAGATGTGTTTTTTTTTAATTAGAGATGTATTGAAAATGTCTTTATTTTCTCTTCTAGATATATGCTGGAGGAAACTTGCTCTTTTGTGACCACATTTTTAATGGTTATGGCAATGCAAAGAGAGATTTTAAAAAGCAGGTGGTTCAATCAAAACTTGACTATGTTCGTGGATTGAGTCTACCTAGGGATTTTAGATTCAGGTATGCTTATAATGTTTGCTATATATTTAAATTGTACATTTGATATAAATGAAAATAAAAGATACCCAACAAAACCTGGGCATAAGCTGTCACCAACTTGTGGTTGATTACTCGCTGCAGGATCAGTGAATCAGAATTGACCAAGAACCAACTATATCCACCTAAAATTGACCTGGAAATAAATTAACCAGTCTGACCAAGCACTTAGGAATCAAAGAAGGAAGACAACCCAATCCCCAAAAATGTATAAGACAGGGCCTTGTTACTGAACTTTTAGTTGTGTCCCATGTTTTAGCACAGTGTAAAAATGATCAAAGATCATTATACCTTGGTAAAATATAGTTTAACATTTTTTGAAAGTACATCTTCTGCAAGCACTTAAAACATAATTTAATTATATTAATTTAACAATTTTATGTTATCCTCTTAAATATCCTCTTTCTTTAATATAAAATAAATGAGTAATAATTTATAATGATATTTTTAGCGAGCAGCTGATCTGTAATTTTGGCGCAAGTGCACAATTAACTCGACCTAGATATCTAGTATTCCTACTGTGTAATTGGAAAAAAGAATTAATGCTTTACAAAATAACTATGTTGCGCGAACACCATTGAAATGAAAATGAATTGTGACCTACATAGTTATTATGGATGTTATTTTTAAATCTCTCTTCAATGTGTTGTTCTCTCATAATCATGCTTAAATATGTAGTTCACACTGACTTTTTATATGCAACAGTTGTGATCTATTGTGACTTGATTCAAACTTTTCTTTCTGAACCTAAATGAACATTGTCAGTGGTGAAACTTCATAGAACCATGAACTGTGCATTAAATCATTAGTCCATATAATTTTTTTCTTGTTAGAAATGCAAAAATATGCAATAAGAACAAGGATTTTTATTGTAATTTTTTACAAGATTTTGGGAAACAAACACCCCCCCCCCCCCCCCCCCCCCCCCCCCCTCAACCCACATCATGTAATAATTTGTGTAGAGTTATCCTCGAAGGCAGAACAAAAGTAGCCATCATTATATAGAAAACAAAGACCCATAATTGCTGAAATGTGTTGATTTGGTGTGTTGAATTGGATGAAAGGTACCAAATATCACAGCAGCTTGCTGTAAATGACATCATAGTGCATCTGTGTTAACTAAACTCCTTTTAAAGGGATATAATGAAGAGGAGTAGTTGTCGGGCAATCACAGAAATGAAGAAGAAATATATATTGACCAGTTTTGAAAATGAGCCAAACTCTTGTTCATATTTGTCATATTTTTTTCTGTTCTGTCACACACTTTTGTGGGTAAATTTAGTAACAGAGATCTACAGTTCATTTCATAAGTACTAATTTGTGTGATGTTTCATATTTTCATAATCTATTTTGTGGTTTGTCTCCCTTTTCCTCTTTTTTTTTTTTAACTACATCTTTTGTTTATGTTTGGCATAGGAAGTTAATTGCTAGTAGCTATATTGTGTCCAAACCATTAAATATGTTGTTTCTTTATCTAACTCTTAATTGGTGTATTAATTACTTTTTTTTCAATATTTTTATTTATAATTTCCTCTCCTCTGGTTATCTTCAGTATTCTTCCTTTACGTTTTCTATTTCTAGAATATTGTTTGATTGCTATAGTAACTCACAATCATTTATTGCAGTCCATCATGTGGACCACGTGGGCTTCGTTCTCCATGGGGTGGAGAAATTGGTGGTACTGATGTTATCTTTGTTAGTCCAGGCACAGAACGAGTCCTCACATTGACAGATACAAGTAACTTAGGTGGTCTCCCAGATTTACAAATAAACAATATCAAGTGAGCAATTGTATATGTGTTCTCTGTGTCTTTGTGCTGTTTACTCATTATTTGCCATTTAACTTGGTTGTTATGGCTGGATTAAACAATGTGTCCCATTAAAGTGTATGTGTCCCAAGTAAATAAAAATAGATAAATAAGTAAACATGCATGTGGTACATCTAAATTTGCTCCAAATAAGTAGCTGCTCCAAATATTTTGTGGCCTATTTAACAAGACTGTATTGTAAAAATTCTATCTTATATATGGGTTGAGTTAAGTTGTTAATTATATGAGGTTAATACTAGCTTTATAGCTCAGTGGTTAGTGAACTGGACTACAAAGGACAAGGGGTAAGGGTTCAATCCCAAAAGACGGCTTCCGGGTTCACCCAAACCTTAATGGGTACTGGATTTTTTTCTGGGAAAGTAAAGCGGCACGGGCTTAATACCGACCACATTACCCAAATATCATGTGCTGAAGGTCTGTAAATTTTTGGGCACTAACACCATATTCCCTATACGCCACTTGGCGTGACGGGGGCTCTTTACTTTACTTTTAATACTAGCTTTAGCTCTTAAACCCAGGTTATTGGTGTGGCAGGCACTTTTTTAAGTTCATGGGTTTTGTTGGATAAGTTAAAACTTACCCATCCTAAGTAGGATCCTGTGAGTGCAATAGTGAATTTTATATTAACAGATCTCACCACTGTGGAAATAACAGGAATTCTCATCTCATTAGCTAGTTTGTTTTCTATCTATTGACCTTTCGAGCCGTAACCGGCCCATAGGGCGTAGACCAAGATACACCTTCTCCTATATGAATTTTTGTTCTAGCAGTTTTCTTTTAAAGATATTTTATCAAATCTCGCCATCTGTCTCTGTTCTGTGCAAGCAGTTCTATCTCATTGAGGGAGCCGATTCCTGCTGCTCTTGCCTCTCTCATCAATGTTCTTCTCAGTGTCTCCCTGGGTCTTCCTCTTTTTCTTTTACCTGTTGTTTCCCATATGAGGGCTTGCTTTGCTATTCGATTATTATCTCTTCTCATCACATGTCCAACGTATGACCATCGTCTTTTCTTTATTACTGAAGATATTAGTGGTTGATTGGCGATTTCTCTAATTTCCTCGTTTGTTTTGAATTCGTTCCATTCTATACCAAGTATTTTCCTTAGACATTTATTTTCGAATGCGTTCAACTTTGTTTCTATATCTCTTGTTGTTTTCCAGCTTTCACACGCATACGTAAGGGTTGATAGTACATTTGATTTGAATAGCCTAAGTTTTGTTTTTGTGCTAATGAGTTTTGATTTCCACAACTTTTCAAGGCTTCTGAAAGACATTGCTGCTTTAGCCAGTCTGATTCTAATTTCTTTGCTCGTATCCCCTTCTCGATCAATGTGACTTCCAAGATAGATGAAGTGATCGATCTCTTCTACTGGTTTGTTTTCCATGTATATTTTGTCACTTGTTGGAATTAAACTTTTCATGACTTTAGTCTTTTCATGATTGACCTCAAGCCCAATTTTGCTGGCTATTGATGATAGTTCATTTGTGTTTTCCTGCATCGTTTTTATCTGATTGCTGATGAGAACTATGTCATCAGCAAAGTCCAGGTCCTCCAAATGGTCTCCTTGTATCCATTCGATGCCTTTATTACCAGTGCAGCATTTCCTCATTATGAAGTCCATAACAATTCCAAATAACAAGGGCGATAAAATACATCCTTGTTTAACCCCAGTTTCTATTGGGAAACATTCGCTCAGTCCTTCCTCTGTTCGAACTGCACATGTGTAACCATCATACATGTCTTTGATAATATTTATGATTTTTGATGGTAAGCCATATTGCTTCAGAATTTTCCACAAAGAATCTCTATGAATACTATCAAATGCTTTTTGAAGTCGATGAAGTTAAGTACAAAAGGTTTTTGCTTTTCAATGTGTTCCTCCAATATAAGTCGTAGAGTGAAAATGTGGTCAAGACAGCTTCTCCCTTTTCTAAACCCAGCCTGTTCTTCACGCATTACTGTATCTATTGAATCCTTTATTCTATTTAGGATGATTTTACAGAATAATTTTGAGGCAACTGACAAAAGTGTCACGCCTCTCCAATTGTTACAATCTCTAAGATTGCCCTTTTTTGGGATCTTAACAATGATTCCTTTTTTCCATTTATGAGGCGTCTTCTCTGTTTTCCAAATGATGTTGAACATTTTTTGGAGATGTATTAAATTATGGCTATCAATTGCCTTGAGGATCTCAGCTGTTAACTTATCCTCTCCAGCAGCCTTGTTATTGGTCATTAGCTTTAAGGTGGTTTCTATTTCACTCAAGGTGAAGTCATCTAAATTTACATCTAATTCTGCGAGGTGTTTGGGTCTATTAAATTAGTTTTTGTGATTATTTTTAGATATTATCTTAGCATGACCTATCAAACTTGTGTTCTGGCACCTACATGCTATCAGTCTATGCAATTAATACCTTTTAGTTGCACCTCCAAAATCCCATTAAATACAAATGAAAAGTAATTTCAAACATCCTAAATTATTTAATTTATTAATGAGAAGAACATTGATGAGAGAGGCAAGAGCAGCAGGATTCGGCCCCCTCAATGAGATAGAGCTGCTTGCACAGAACAGAGACAAATGGCGAGATTTGATAAAATATCTTTAAAAGAATGAAAACTGCTAGAACAAAAATTCAGATAAGAGAAGGAGTATCTTGGTCTACGCCCTATGGGCCGGCTACGGCTCGAAAGGTGAATAGATAGACAGATAGAAATTATTTAATTGTTATTTATTATTATATGTTATTTAACTTGGCCAGAGAATTAGAAGAAACAAATATTTAAAAAAAATAATTCTGAATTTCTTTAATTTCAAAACACAACAGACCAGCATGCAACCACATTGGTGAGCTCATAAATCTTCAAGAAACATCACTTTCAACCAGGTAGTTATTTTTTAATTTTAAAATTATATTTTCACTGTTGTATTGTTTGCTTATTGTTATGTCTAAATTGTGTGTGAGTTTGTGTGTGTATCATTATATTATTGCTTTTAGTACACATTTAGTGAAAAAAAATAGTTTTTAAAAAAAAAGTATTTTTTTAGGAAAAGAAGTTAATTGGTTAATATTCAAAATATATCAGCCCATAGAGTTGAGTAGGAAAAATAGAACATTATAAGGAAAGTGAGAATGATAGAACAGAAACTATACACTACGATGAAATGCTTGAACTTTTATGCAATGTTGGAGGAAAAGGCAAATGCGGACATTTAAAAAATGGATGAAAATAAAATTGTCTTTTAGGTTATAAACGTAACAAATAAACATCAGAGATAAATTTAAACACTGAGGTCATTTATGTGCTAGACAAAATGCAAACTTGCAAGGGCACCAAAGATCATCATTTATTGTTTCATACCTTTGCTTGTCAAATAAAAAATGTTTAATGTTTTAGTTATTTTAAATTTTAATGTCTACGAATAGACTGCAGGTCACTTTTAATCAAACATTAATTCATTTTGAAATCATTAAAGAGCTTTTAATTCTAAGTTGTAGTTTCAATAAACCCTCGCAATTAATATCTTAATTTTTGAAAGAAATATAAATATCTCTTCAATAAGAGAAAATTTAATTGCATTTTTCACTTTAATTATCTCTGCACCTCTATAAATGTAGTACACATGTTTTTGCTTGAGTGAAGCTTTTTAGTTTGCTGAAATATCATTTCAGTGCACCAGGAGAACATAATCCTTTTTTTTTAAAACTGTTCTTGTTGTCAATAATACAGTTAAATTGCTGTTGTAATTAAACTAGAAAAATACTATCATTGTTTGTGGTTCTAAAAGTTGGGGAAAACATGACCATCTTCAATATGCCTCTGAGAAGTAGTATTGAGATGGGAACCTCAGTATCTCCACTAACAGAACCATTCAGAATGTAAATTTTTATAATTATTGTTTGTAATATTATGATGATAGGAGACTTTTTATATAGAGTTGGTCAAAAGGAGGAAATCTACATCAGCAAAAGTGCATCCATCAGCAAATTTTTTAGTCTTTAAATGTCTTGACCCTCTAGGAAGAATGGACGGACCCACCAGGGTCGTAACTCAGCAACATTGGTCTTCTTCTGCATGACCTAAGTGGGCTCACCTCCCTTTAAGTTAATGTCAAGAAACAAATGAGCTGAAACACTTCCTTATAATTATTGTTTGTTAAATTATTATTTACAGCAGAGCCCTGCTATTTGTACAAAAAGCATTCTAGGAATCTGTTCAAATACAGTTTGTATGAATAGTTAATTAATAGATTCTCCCCAAAGAAGTAATGTGAAATGTTTTAATACATTTCAGACCATCAATAATTGTTTATATACATGCACAATACTTAATGCATAAAATCATACTTAAAAGTTTTAAAAGAAAAGTGAAGTAAGAGTTCCCTCCACATATTGATAGATGTATAGAAAATATTCTGTTAGTGACCATATTTTTCCATGACCAACATGGATGACATTTTTGTGTGATGTGGTTGGTGCCAAGCCATCCTTAATTCCCAGAAAAATCTCTGGGACTCATTTTTGGAGGCTCTTCCAAAAAGAATCCACCACATCTGGAATTTAAACCTGGGCTCTTCTGATTAGTGGCAGGTGCACTAACCACTCAGCCACTGAAGTTATTAAAATCAAACATAAAAATTATAATGACAAAATAAATGTACATACATGAAAGGCCGAAGCTTAAAATTTAACTGCACTTTACCCGTACCGAGGGGAGCACATGGATTAATTTGAAGATGAAGAGAAAGAGGTGGTCAGACATCATCAGCAAATGAACAAGATTAACATATGTCACATCTCACAGACAACATCAGCAACTGAACAAGATTAACATATGTCACATCTCACAGACATCATCAGCAAATGAATAAGATTAACATATGTCACATCTCAGATATTAGCTTTCAATCATTAAGGTTGAAAGTAAATTATGAAGTCCTCATCAAAAGTGCGGCAGTAACTGCCAAAGTTACTTGACTAACAATGATAATGAAGATGAGAGGGGATTTTTTTTTTTGGAAAGAGAATCATCTTTCACAAAAAACAGCTTCTAACCACAGGTGAATTTTCTCTTTTCAGATTTTTTGTACTAGAAGATGCTTTAGATTGGGAATGTGCTTGAGTTTTGGCTTCTTACTGAAAGACCAGTCCATCATTGTCTGCTTTTGACTACTGTTCAAAATTTTCTAAAATCATCAACAATATTGTTACTAAGAAGGTTGACACTCTATTAACCACAACATAGTTAGGATACCTTTTATCCACCCAGCTTTGTATTTTCTCCCACTGGTAAAAAGTGAGAATCTGAACTATGGAAGTGAATCATGAACAGTAAATAAACAAATGAAAAGATGATTAGAGGCCACAGAGATGGGATTTCTCAGAAGAATATTGAAAGTTCCCTGCACAGCTAAAAAAGACCAACGAGAAAATTCTCAATGAGGCCAACACAAAAAGGGAGTTCCTAAGAAACATCAGAAAGAAACAACATTTTTGGGCACATCTTGAGAAGAGGAAATTTGGAATACTTGGTTACAGCTGGCAAAATACAGAGAAACAGAGATCGCAGACGACAAAGAGAGAAGATACTATATAGCTTGGTGTCTTGGCATGGAAAAGAGTCAACAACAGAATTGATATGATGCACTGTGGATAGAAGATTGTGGAAGGACATGATTGCTTATGGCAACCTGTTTGGCACATGATGATGATGGTAACACATTCTTTAATCTATATAGTGGAAGTAATCTGCTTACTCATTTTCTCTTCTTCTGTGAAGAAAGTTCCTCAACTGCTTCTTGTCATTGCCTGTGCAATTCTTGGAACTCTTCAGTGGTTTGTAATCATAATGAATATTAAAAAAGAAAAGTAAGACAGAATTTAAAAAAAACAAGACAAGTGTACAATAAACCAAAATAATTCTTGCATACCAGCTAAATTGAAATAAGCTAAATTTTTTAAACTGCATGACAATCAGAATGAACTGAAATCTTGTACAAATTATGAAGCAATTACATGAGTGCCTAGATGAATTTCACTCAAAAAGTTGTTTAAATTCCAAGTTGCATGATCTGAGAGGCAAATACCAGGGTTCCACTGTAATTGTAAACATATTTTATTTTTATTTTTAAATGTGTTTATTAATATTAACAATGCACATATTTATATGCCAATATTATATGCACATATTATATATACGCATGTTGTTTGTCAAGCTTCCCCTCTGGTGTGTGCATGTGTGTGTTGTTCATCCGCTTCACTTATCCATACTACTAATTATAAAACATGTAAAAGAACAATAACTTTTATTTTCCAGTTCAAGAATTCCAGAGTTACCACAAATTAATCTTCCCTCTAGCCAGGTATTCATTGTACAATCATTATCATCATTATTTTCAATGAAGAATAGAAAATATTTTTCTATTAAACATAATTTTATTCTCACTATTTCCATTAATGACTTTCTCCAGGGTTTAGTAACAAGAAAGAAATCATACTCTGTTTGTCTCTTCTTTCTTTGCTTCCCCAGTCATCTTTTTTCCCTATTGTTGCAATACTATCATTATGTATTGCAGTTTACTAATGTTCCTCAATCAATTATTTAGTTCCTGTCTCATCCACACATTTGATTCTTAACACTCACTGGATGGGATATGTTGTTGCTGTTGTTGTTGTTGTTGTTGTTGTTGTTGTTGTTGTTGTTGTTGTTGTTGTTGTTGTTGTTGTTGTTGTTGTTGTTGTTGTGTTTGCCAGCTTTCAACTCTGACGAAGACCCTAGAGACTAGGAACTGAATTTTGCATGTTAATCCATTTTTCCCTGGCAGCCGTGTGCACAGGGGTCCCTCACCACACAGGCAAATAACTCTGACTTCAGAGGTACTCATGTTTTTTCCATCAATGAGTAACTGACGTTTCAAGCCGGGCCTCGCTGCTGAGACCAGGGGTGGTTGCCACAGAGAGAAATCATTAATAACAATCCCAACCAGTGTAGCCAAGATTTGAACCCACAACCTCTCTGTCCCGAGGCTGGCGTCTTGCCTCGAGATCAGCCAGTCCCCCATGGACTTGGAATATGAGGAAACTGCAACAAGGAACACTTTTCATGCATAGCCTGCAATGGTTCCTACCGCCTATCCACCATATACCAGAAATTCATGTCCTCCTGAAAATGATGATCATCATATTTCTTTAAAAATGTATAGCGTTTGATGATGTTAGGCCATCGTTGTTGACTCCAATTCTGAACATATAAACACACAGTTAATCATCAGATTATCCCCGTCGCACATCAAACAACAGACCATAAGATTAGTGCACGGCTGGTCTAGGGATTTACGATGAGCCATTATGATGACTTAGCACACATAACAATGATGCGCCCTTTAGATTCCTGATTACTCTAATGAAGTGTACGACGAACAAAACATGGTGCAAATTCCCTAAAGAGATAAAACTGCAGCTGACGAAGCATTTCACATTAATGAGTAACATGTAAATAATTTACGTCAAGCAAATCCAACAATGGTCATGAACAGCACCAATGTGACGTAAAGCGCAGAACAAGCCTAGATGGTGGAAGGTCGCATTCACAACACTTGATTTGTCAAAAATGGAATATTGCTGACATATGACACTGTTTTATCGGTGCAGATGTAATAAGTAGATCATCATTTTGACTTTAAATAACCTAAGTCATGCTGTTGATACAGTCTTAATTGCTAAGAGTGAAAATGGTTAAAAGAAATGTTGGACATTATAGTGAAAGAAAGCAAAAATAAAGGACTCAGCCTTAATAGCAAAAAGACAGAAGTGATGGTAACAACAAAGAAAAAGACATCACCTCAGTGCAAAATAAAGACAAGTGGAATAATATTAAAACAGGTAAATGAATTTAAATATTTGGGAACTTTGTTAACCTCAGACGGAAGATGTACAAAAGAGGTGAGATTCAGAATGGCTCAGGCAAAAGCAGCTTTCCAAAAAATGAGGAAGATACTATGCAATCCATTTTTGACAATAGAAACAAGAAAAAGAGTTCTTAAATGTTATGTAGAACCAGTCTTAACATATGGATGCGAATCATGGACAACAGACAAGAAAATCACTGGAGTTTGTAGAAATGTGGTTTTACAGAAGAATGTTGAGAGTACCATGGACAGCTAAGAAGAGTAATGGAGATGTTCTGAGAGAGGTCAAAGCAAAAATAGAGCTAATTTCCGATATTAGGAAGAAACAATCATCAATTTTTGGCCATGTAATGAGAAGAGAACAACTGGAATATATTGTAACAACTGGAAAAATTGAGGGACGAAGAGATAGAGGGAAGCAAAGAGAAAAAATAACAGACAGCTTAAGAGAATGGCTTGGCAGAAGGTCAACAACAGAAATGATAAATAGCTGCCGAGATCTAAAGTTGTGGAGAGACATGATCACCTATGCCAGTAGGCCCGGTACTTGATGATGATGATGAGAGGTTATTTTTCCTATTGTTCTTGCATCTAGGGTCCAGGACTAGCATTTGTAGCACAACGTTGGTATAAAGATTGTTTTGTTGAGTGCCCATTTTGCCTCTGAGTTATTTCTTTGTTAAACAATTAAATTCATTAAAATTGTTAAAATAGTGAAAAGTGTGTGTACAATTGTTGAGCCATTACTTAAGTAGTTAAAGTATTTATTCAAATATGAAAAGTGGACATATAGTGGTTACTTTCCAGGTTACTTTACTTAAATGATAATCACCATAAAAAGAAAGACAAATCATATAACAGTTGTCACCACTGGTAGTCAACACAATTACAAAAACTATGATGAATATAAACAAACATACCCCCCAGAAAGTAAGGAAAAATTAAAAAATAGAAAAAAATGGTATGTAAGAAGCTTTACGTGATAAGTGGACGACACAGACTAAACAACGTTTCGGCCCAATAGGCCTTCAGCAGGAACAAACAAAAAAACACACACACAAAACTAATAACGAAACAACCAAAACAAAAACAATCGAAATGTGTTAAAGAAAACAAAATTATCTATCCTGTGTGCAAACAGGTCAAAACGAAAAGGAAATAGCAACCAAGTGCGGCTGTCGTGAACGTACAGAAACGTGCAGAAATGTGCGCTAATGCACACAGAACCAGAGGAGTTCTCACATTTGTTTTTATTGTACCCCACTCTCGGACATCTCACTCTTGCTGCCTTTTGAGCACCTGTTGGTCTGCTGTTCTTTTCTTTCTCCTTTGTGTTTGCACACTGACCCCTGTGTGAACTCCTCTGGTTCTGTGTGCATTAGCGCACATTTCTGCACGTTTCTGTACGATCACGACAGCCGCACTTGGTTGCTATTTCCTTTTCGTTTTGACCTCTGTTTGCACACAGGATAGATAATTTTGTTTTCTTTAACACATTTCGATTGTTTTTGTTTTGGTTGTTTCATTATTAGTTTTGTGTGTGTGTTTTTTTGTTTGTTCCTGCTGAAGGCCTATTGGGCCGAAACGTCGTTTAGTCTGTGTCGTCCACTTATCACGTAAAGCTTCTTACATACCATTTTTTTCTATTTTTTAATTTTTCCTCACATTCAGCTTTACTGCAGCTTCGCATTTTTATGCCCCCAAGAAAGTACTAAGTTACCTGTGGTAAAGGTAACAGTTTTGCATATAAATGAAATATAAATCTTCCTTTAAGCAGCCACAGAAAATTAAATTTAAGAAAAAAATGTGTGTACTAAAATTTGTTACCTGGTTTCTGTCTTTTTCTGTATTGCTATTTTCATTACCAAATGCCGAGTGTGATTTTTGTGTTGCATGTGTGCATTTAAAAAATATTTTTCACCTGCTTTGGCTATGCATTAATAATAACAATAATTATTATTAGTGATGTGTTATCTAGCTTGTGTTAACAAAGCATTTAAGTGTTTAGACTGAAGGCAGTTTGCCTGAATGCATTAGTAATGTCTGTAATCCATAATTAATTAAATTTCTTCCTCCTGCAAATTTCACAGCCGCTGCGCACTCTAAAAGTTCGAGGTTCACGGTAACATTTTAATTTAAGGTCTTCGTGCTGTGGAGTTGTACATCTGAGCTGAAAACATCATCATTGCTTTCACTAGCATGTGCCAGTGGGGTTGAATACTGGAGGAGATGCTGGAAAGGGAGCATGAGTGCTCTGGAGTTGTCCAATGTGCAATAAAGATGATGTGTCATCTAAACTAAATTTAACTAGTTTTAAAAACATTTTTTTTTCTTAATGTGAGTTTTTACCATACTGGATGTTTAGGAAGAGAATAACCATGTTGGTATGCCAGAATTGCATTATATAGTCACAAATAACCTAAATATTATATTCTTATTGTGATTGTAAAAACTATGTAACCTGTCTTTGGTCTCTTTTATTGCTCAGAAATCTGGACATGTCAAAACTCCTCAGCCTGAACTTGTCAACAAAAGGAATAAGTCCAACAGATCAGACCAGCAAAACAGCCTTTCCCAAGACAGTGGACTCAGTAGAAGACTGGGGGATTCCACAAATAAACATAAAATCATAGGCAACAGAGACAAGGAGCTAGCCCTGATTTAGTTACTACTTTGTGCAATGTGAAATTAGTGTATGATTCTTACTTATTCTAATTGACTATGTTATTATTTTTATACTATTACCATGATAACTTTTACTATGTGGTGGACAAACTAATCTATTGCAAGTACAAAGTTACATTATATATAAATATTGCATCTATAAAATAATTGGTAGTTTACAAAAGAATCCTAAAATGTGCAGCCATTAGAAACTGAAAATTAAAATATTTTTGATCCATATGAAAAATGTATTTTACTAACTTTATACCTTTCAGTGCCTTCAATGATTTTAATTAATTCCCAGTGTAAATGCTTGTCTGTACTGAAGGTTTCCTTTCATGAAATTATTCCTTTAACTCTAGATTATGGTACCTATCTGTGACGCATGTTTTTACATTAATGTAGTAACAGTTACTACCACTTAATTGAATTGTAACATTAGGAGTTCTAAAACAGTATTATCTTTGAACTTTTGATACACAGCTGTGTGTTTACCCAAGGAGAGACATGAGGATTCAGATTTCCTGGCTGAGGCTGATATATGACCTAAAATTTAACCCCCGGACTTGTTATATTGTCTATTGATACAGGCATAACAAGTCTGTCAATATGTTCGGCTACCTCATAGCATTATTTACTGCATTTCCAGAGTTACAAAGGATTGTTTGATGTCACCCAATGACTGTGGGAATTCCCCTGATCACAACACACACACAAAAACAGAAGAAAGAATTTCTTAAAATTGGCTAATTTTTGTCGCATTATACGAGAACGAGATCATATCGCATTATACGAGAACAAGATCGTATCGCATTATACGAGAACGAGATCGTATCGCATTATACGAGAACGAGATCGTATCGCATTATACGAGAACAAGATTGTATTGCATTATATGAGAACGAGATCGTATCGCATTATACGAGAACGAGATCGTATCGCATTATACGAGAATGAGATCGTATCGCATTATACAAGAACGAGATCGTATCGCATTATACGAGAACGAGATCGCATCACATTATACGAGAACGAGATCGTATCGCATTATACGAGAATGAGATCGTATCACATTATAAGAGAATGAGATCGTATCGCATTATACGAGAACGAGATCGTATCACATTATACGAGAACGAGATCGTATCACATTATACGAGAACGAGATCGTATCACATTATACGAGAACGAGATCGTATCGCATTATACGAGAACGAGATCGTATCGCATTATACGAGAACGAGATCATATCGCATTATACGAGATCATATCTCATACAATTTTTTTTTTTCAATCCAACATCAAAGGAAACAAATCCCACACCAAGGGGTCACTGAATGTAGTAATTACGAAGGTACATGAAGGGGGGAAATATTTGACCATGGCAAGCTGTCAAATTTGGAAGAATTTGTATTTTGATGTCATATTTTTTAAGATGGTATTGTAATTTAGAGTTAAACAATTTTTTTTAAAAACAAATTCATCTAAGGCTACAATAAATTGGTTTTGCTACCAGATCATATTTATTAGGAATTAAGAAAAATAGAAAATTATATTAACTGCATAAGGGTGATTAAAGGAATGACCATAAAATAAATTAAAATTATAAAGAATACATTTTCCAATAACTCTTAACAGGTTTAAAGAAATGGTGTTCAATTTTTTTTCCAATAGCTCAGATACCAGAGATGTAGTGGTATAATCAGTATGTTATGGTCTTTGGTAAGGAATCTCAGTCTCTGTTGTAAGGGACATCAAGTACTTTTGTTTTACTTTTACTTTCCTCTGTAGCCTTTCAACTTCAAGGGAAAAGTGTTTGTGTCAATGCTCTAGTTTATCTCCTGCCTGCTGCTATTCTGATGTCTACTGTTTCATAAATCAATCGCCTTCTGCATCTCATTTCCTCTCCTCCCTTCACCTTCCATTGTTTCTGAGTGTTAAAGCTCTTGAAAGTATCAAACAATTTGATGTTGTTTCTTAACATGATCAAGAATTAGAGTTAACCCAACCATTTTATCACCATTTCTAATTCTGTCTCCTCATGTAAAATGTAAAAAAAAAAAAAAACAAAGAAATTAGAGAAATTGCCAAGAAACTTGCTTAATCATCTTATTGCCATTGTTATAATTTGTCTTTTTTCTTAGGCTGTTAATTGCAAAGTCTGACATTGGTATTGGTAACAGAACACTAGGAGAAATACTGTGTTATGTAGTGCTCTATTTGTTTTATGTTTGTTTTGTAATATTGGAACCAACTATCCAGTCACTTGGTTTATTTTTGCAGCATTTACTTATCATTCTCTGTTGTACATCATGATATGATTAATTTGTACATTTGAAATTGTAATGTTTACCAGACAGTACTTCAAGAAAAACTGTGCATTTTTGGTAAAGTGGTAATTGTATGTATAAACTATAAATTGAAAAAAAAATGTAAAAAATACTGCACTTTGAAATATTAAGCTTAATTTTTAAATATCTCTTTGGAGAGGTGTATGAACTTTAGTCTGTTCTGGTTGTCAGATCTAAATGGCAGCAGTCATCTATGAGTCACTAAATATTTGTGGCTCATTCTTTGCATCTTTGGTTATGAATATGGTGTGTGTATATGAACTCTATCAAGAGGATTTTATGTGCTTTATGTCTTCTTATTTTCAAACTAAATCAAATTTAAGTAAAAGCGAGGGGAGTTTAAAGACTTAAATGTACAATATATGTTTAGAAACATTTAGATAATTCTTACTTGCAAATATACATGCAAAATGATGTAATTTACTACCTCTTAATAAATGTTAGATGTAATTAATAAATAATGCTAATAATTTTACGGATCAGCTATATTCTACCCTTTTATGTTGATATATGTGTCATATTATATATAATCTTTCTTTCTTCACCATTCAGTTTGCTTGTGGGGAGCATAAAAATGTAAACACATCTTTGAAATAATTTTGTTCTACAATTGCTAATATTTGTAAATCTTATTTGTGTTTTTTGTACATCTGTCTTCTATTTTCTTTTATCTAATTTTGAAAATGTCTTCCATCTGCTTATTCAACAATTTATAAGACTGTAATCCAAATACTGAAGAAATTTGAAATAAAGTGTGGCACAAGTATAAATGGATTAGTGATAGATCAGTAAGTTGCTGAAAACATTAGCAATAATCTCTGTGCCATTTAATGAATTAACTGAGTGCTTTTTAATTAGTGCTGTTCAGTTTGTAGTTTATCTTCTGCCTGTTGTTGCTCTTTCCAATGTCTACTATTTTATTAATCCATCATCTTCTATGTCACTTTTCCTTTCCTCCCATCACCTTTCATTATCTCTGTTGAGTGTTTCCTGGGCAGCTAAAAAGACCAACATGGAAATTCTCAAAGATGTCAACACAAAAAGAGAGCTTCTAAAAACATCAGCAAGAAACCAAAGAGAGAGCTCCTAAAAACATCAGAAAGAAACAACCAACATTTTTCAGGCACATCATGAGAAGAGGAAAATTTGAAAACTTGGTTACAGCTGGCAAAATACAGGGAAAGAAAGATCACGGGTGGCAAAGTGAGAAGATATTAGATAGCTAGGTGCCTTGACAAGAAAAACTGTCAGCAGAATTGATACAATGCACTGTGGACAGGAAATTGTGAAAGGGCTTGATTGCCTATGCCAACCAGTATGGCAATATTATGATGATGCTTGTAAATGGCTCTCTTGCTGCCATCTTTGGTTAATATATTCAGCATTCATCTTTGTCCACAAAATTAAGATCCTAAAGAAATGTCTCACAAATTTGATAAAATGCTTCAGGTCATGTAAAAGATAATTTCACCCAGGGCTGAATTTAGGCATCAGCTAAATGAGCCACAGAGTAGGACTACACAATCCAAGGGGCCTTAAAATGTTTCATTTAGCTTCATCATCATCAGGAAATGATAGAGAGGATAGGTTGGCTAAACTGGGAGCATCTCTACCTCAGCTTCCTGTTCAAGTTAGCCTCAAAACATGTAAGCAAATTCTGAGAAACAACTATCACAAGGAAATGGTTGAATATGTGGGCTTCAGCTAAGACTGGACGCCTACTCTACAGATATCAAACAAAACCAGACCCCCTCGAACCTGTGAGGGAGCTGAGGCGAGGGGCTCAAAGCCTGATATTCCAGCTGAGAACAGGCCATGCTCCTACCAATCAACACCTGAGCAGAATAAAAACACAACATGATCCAATCTGCAGACACTGCCGTCAACAATCTGAGACAGTAGATCACCTGCTACTACAGTCCCCATTTACAAAACCGATGGAGCATGTTACTCCCACTACTTCCAACCAACAATAACACACTGTACTCTTCAGCTGTACAACTGAGATGGACCTGCGCCTTCATGCGAGAGGCATTAAGCTGTAAAGAGCTTATAGCTCACGGCTAACAAGGGGATTAAGTCAAGTCATCATCATCAAGTACCATGCCTGTTAGGATAGGTGATCATGTCTCTCCACAACTCACAACCTCGACAGTTATTTATCATTTCTGTTGTTGACCTTCTGCCAAGCCATTCTCTTAAGCTGTCTGATATCTTTTCTCTTTGTTCCCCTCTATCTCTTCATCCCTCAACTTTCCCACTAGTTACATACAATACATTCCCGCTGTTCCCTTCTCATTGCATGGCCCAAAATTGATTGTTTCTTTCTAATATTGGACATTAGCTCTCTTTTTACTTTGGCCTCTTTCAAAACGTTTTCATTACTTTTCTTAGCTGTCCATGATATTCTCAACATTCTTCTGTAAAACCACATTTCTACAGCCTCCAGAGATTTTCTTGTCTGTTGTCCTATTGTCCATGATTCACATCCATGTGTTAAGATTGGCTCTACATAACATTTAAGAACCCTTTTTCTTTTGTCAAAGTGGATTGCACGTTTTGCATTGCACATCATTTAGCTTAGGGCCTCACAAAGTCTTAATCTGACCCTGTTTCATTGGATTTGTTTTAAATTTTCTATAAACTATTATGAACTTTCCAGAACAAATTAGATGCCTGTCATATTTCAGCCTTATGGAAATATTTATTACATTCACTATTTCTTAAGAGAGAGCGGGTGGTGAATTGCTAATTTGTCGGGCTCTAAACCAGAAGGCAGGTTCGAATCCCAGTAGGATCATAAGTAATTTTTCTATCATGGGTGAAATAAAAACTCAAACTTGAACACCTTGCAGCAACTGCATTGGACAGGTAGCCTTTAATCTCTGGCCCTATAAGTCCCTCCGGCAAACTCCAGGAATGGGAAAATGCTGTAAAGATAGTTTTTTACTGTTTCTTTAATGCTGTTAGATTTTTATTAATTTACGATGAGCACTAATTTATTATCATAGCTTTGTTGTTATATTCTTATAAAACTGTAAACATATTGAATTTTTAAAATTATTTTTAATTATAGCTAATGATTGTTGAAGTGTGAACAAGCAACTGCAACTTTGTCAATATTTTATTTTAATAACTGTTATTTTTTAAAATGTAATTTTTATTTCAGATTATTTCAAGTTGTGAGGTGCTGCTTAAGAATAAATCATAATCATCACTGAGTGTCATCTCCACGTCAAAGGTGCCATGGAGCGCCTTTTCGCTCTGTCTCTTGCTTTGATAGTGCAGGTTGTCATAGGCTCACTTGTCCATCTTTTAATATTACTCATCCATGTCCATGTTAGTCTTGGTCTGCCTTTGCCTCTTTTATCTTGTATTTTCCCTTCCAAGATTACTTTTAGTAGGCTGCTGTGTCTTTTAATATGCCCCAAAAATCTCATTTGTTTTGTCTGAATTGTGTTTAGTAGCTCTCTTTTCATTTTTAGTTGTTTTAAGACATCATCGTTTATTTTATTTTCTTTCCATCCAATTTTTCCTATTCTTCTATAAATCCATATTTCAAAGGCTTAAATTTTCTGTTCTGTTTTCTTGTCTAATATCCATGCATGTTATAAGAATAAAAGACTTCAAAAAGACAATGAATACACACACAAAATGATATAAGAGAGACTTTTATAATTATTTAATTTTTAATTTTTACTCTTATTATTTATTTTTATTGTGGAGAATTGGGCTGTGACTTCAATTATTTCTATTCTACAGTTGTCTTTAGCTGTACTCCTGAAACTCTAACTCCGTTACCTTTGTATATACTTTCTTCACTAGATTGTTTATAATAATTTAATATTAGTCATTTTTCATTTGTATTAATCCACTTAAAAAATAAATACGTATACAGATACATAAAATAGAATATTGTGAGACAATAGTTTGACTGTGAATATGATTTAGTATGTGTGTTGAAATTAATAATTTAATATTTGAAAGTTAACATTTTCTTGTTGGACTTGCTGTAAAGATACAAGAATCATATCTCAATATATTTTTTCTGTTCTTAACATTACTGAAAATTATGTTGTTCTTTTCTTTTTCTCAATTCTGAGCTACACCTTTAAAATAAACATAAAATTGTATCTAGGAGCTAAATTAGTAGAGAGACAAGACAAAATAATGTTTCAGCAAAAGTCTTCATCAGGTCCGAAACAAAAAATGCACAAAGATCAACTTGATAGGCAAATACTATTCAAAATTTAGAATTTTTATGTTATTTTACATTTTCTCTGCAGCTCTGCTTGTGGCCTGGCTTAGTATTTAATATAATTTATATTTGTAATTACTTTCCCTGAATTATACCCAGAAACAAACAAAATATGGCAATTCGTTCGTTCGCTTTCGTCAGCTTTTTGACCTCTGACGAAGTCCCACCCACTCAATTTTGTGGGACTGAATTTTGCGTGTAAAGTTTGTTTTATCCCATTACAGGATGCCCCTCGCCATGCAGGCAGATTTACTCCGACTTCAGAGGTACTAATTTTTAGTGAATTAGTGAAACCCAGGTGTCCTCGCCAGGGTACGAACCCCGGCTGTTGCCGTGGTAAGCCAACCGCCTATCGATTGCGCTAACCGGACAAAATATGGCAATTAAAGTGGAATAAAACAAGACTGCAAAAACACTTAACAGCAAAGGTCATCAGACGTGGAGAGTGTAGTATTTCTGCCCTGTGTACCATCTTTGGCTCAAAACAACAGTTTATAGATAGATAGATCTGAAAACAATATTTCATAACATGATCCAGGGGTAAAAGAAAATCATACAAAACATGGATTAATGAATTATCCATTACAAATTACATTCATGATCTATAACAAAAAAAATCTGTCAAGGACATACATTTTCTATTCACACAAGAGGGCAACAAATAACTAAGAACAGAACCGTTCATTTCCATATGCCATAAAAGTAAACTCTAGTGCCTTATTTTCTCATTTAAAATTAATTTTTTTTTTAAATATGTGGTTTGTCATGGATAGAGATAGGACAAATTATTATATACTTCTCCTTAAGGTTACACAAATGTTCTAAAAAATGTTACAGAAATGTAGTGGCTGTCTTCTTCTTCTCTCTTTCCTCATTTGCCTTTCAGTGTCAAGGGGAAATACAATTTGCAGTCTTTTGCTCATCTGTTCACCTCTCCTGTTGTTATGTATCCTAGTGTATCTAATATTCCATCATTCCACCATGTAGTGGCTGTTGCTTCTCTTGTTTCTAATATTCCATCAATCCACCATGTAGTGGCTGTTTCTTCTCTTGTTTCTAATATTCCATCAATCCACCATGTAGTGGCTGTTTCTTCTCTTGTTTCTAATATTCCATCAATCCACCATATTGTGGCTGTTTCTTCTCTTGTTTCTAATATTCTAACAATCCACCATGTAGTGGCTGTTTCTTCTCTTGTTTCTAATATTCCATCAATCCACCATTTAGTGGCTGTTTAGATTAACAAAAATTGCACTGTTTGAGTTACAAAAATGTGCTGCTGTTTAGATTACAAAAATATGCTTCTCTTTTATCACTCAGTCCTCTTTGGTCTATAAAGCCACCACTAGGGATTACTGCTCTAGTGACAATTTTTTAAAAAAAGGAGAAAAAAGTGGTATAGTAAAAGCGTTACATAGATGAGAAACAAAGCAAAAGTCAACATTTTAGCCAAGTAGGCCTTCAGCCGGAACAACAAACAACAACACAAAAATATATATAAGGATATATACAAAAATCTAACTACATGGTGATAATATGCTCTCTACTGAAGGGAGAAAAAAAACATATAAAATTATAAGCTACAACTTTATGAAAATTTGATAAAATATGTCTTCTGATATGGCTGTAAACCTATGAAAAGCAGAAGAGAAGGCTAAATGCATTCCATATGCGATGTCTGCACCGTATTCTTGGTATCATCTGGAAGGATAAAGTGACAAACGTGAAGGTCATGACTCGAACAGGCCTCCCGAACATCTACACACTGCTCAAACAATGTAGGTTATGCTGGCTTGGCCACGTACACCAAAAGATATACTCTATGGACAACTGGCAGATGGAAAAAGGACTAGGGGGCACCCAAAACTTTGATTTGTAGACATGTGTAAATGCAACTTGAAGACTCTGAACAAAAACCCTGCAGCCTGGGAAGAAATAGCTGCAGACCGCAATCTGTGAAAACAAACCCTAAAGGTTCACCTCAAACAAGAAGCGGGCAGATTCATAGAAAAAAAGAATACACGGCAAAAGAAAAGAAAAAATAACATTTCTAGGGGCGCTGAAAAATCCATAGTCAACTATGATTGATGGAGGCTACTATGGCTGTAATATTTTAATTTCCCCAGTAAGAAGTTCTTTATAAGCCGGTCTCTTTAATGTTCAGGTCTTTTAATATGTCTTCATGTCTGTCCAATTTTCAACTTGATGAAATTTACAATTTTATACTGTTTTTTTTTATCTGTCAAGCTTTATTGTGACATAGCATTTATTACATATTTATGACTATTTTCTCCCATGTACAATGCTTAAACCTTGCATAATTGTGCTGTATATTGCACAAATGTGTCTGTCCTTAAGTTACAAAATTGTGCTGTAAATTACACAAACGTGTAGTTCCATTAAATTACACACATGTGCTGTAGATTACAAAGTAGAAGCATTGCTTGGGGAATCATAGAGGAAGAGGTATGTATTACAGCACTCAGAAAAAAATGACAAATAAACAACAGAAAAAAACAAAGAACAATATATGGTCCGAAGCAGGATCGAACCCGTACTCCATGGCACTGCATCTTGCCCGAACGCTTAGAAACACTGCCACTCAGCTAGCTAGTTAGCTATATATTGTTCTTAGTTTTTTTTCTGTTGTTTATTTGTCATTTTTATGTGAGTGCTGTAATACATACCTCTTCCTCCTATGATTCCCTGAATTATCGCCACGGAAGTTTCCCTCTTTAGTAATATTCATTTATTATTATTTGTCTCTAGAAGTATTGCTTTTTTTCACTGCTGCACAGTGTGCATATTTACCTTAGATATTCCCCATCACAGCTGAACATATGCTGGGGATCTGCCAGACTTGAAGAAAAAAAACCATTCTATGACAAGCACTAAGATGATGTGAGAATGACTGTTGATTTTATCAAATTAATCAACATGGATATTTGAAAACAAATGAGAAAATAGAAGATGAATTATCATTTTACAACTAATCATCCTCATTATAATTTTCATGCATATATTATTTTAGAAGAATTTAATATAAAGCAATAAAAAACACAACCTTTTAATGTATCATTTCTCTATTTTATTTTATTCTCTATATACATCTCAATTCATTTCTGGATGTATTTATTTATTTATTATCTGATTAGCTTCCATTGACAATGTTGCTATGCAGAATGTACCTTTGTGACACATGTAGCCCAGGATAAAAATGTAAAACAGCATCACAAACCTAGTAACTAATGTTGTGGTTATGGAAGGCCCCGGTATCACTGCAAACGAATTAAAATCCATAATTGCTCAACCGCCTGAGCCAGTGGAATCATCCAAATTAATATCTCATCTCCCAAGCAAAGAAAGGCAGCTGCAGTCCCCATCATAGCAGTCTCAGCACACACCAAAAGACATAATTATTTAATAACATAAGTAATTAATGTATGGCTTAACAATAAAGTGATTATGTTTAATCCCGGTCTAACATTCTACAAACAACTTAGCTAAAATTAAAAAGAAAAAAAGAAATGGTATCTAATTCTCTGATTTGTGGAAGGTATTCTTCTGCGTTTGCCTAATGTCTCTTCTTCATTCTCTTACATGGAGGACATACATTATACAGACATACGTGTAGATTTGTCTTATAGCTCAAGCTGGAAAATCTGTGTCTTTAAAACCACAGTGGCATTTCTGGATACCATGTTGGGCTTCTCTCTTTGGTCCCTACTAGCTTGGCTGTTTCCAATCCCACCTGTGGGTATATTTTTAGGGCCAGTATTGAAAGGTGGAAGAGATTAAGGGAGCTAATAGTAGAAGAAAGAAAGAAAAGCACTGCCCTCCCTTATTTCTAAATACTGTGGCTGTGTGAGATACTTTTTAACTCTTTCAGTTTGGTCCAAGATTACATGGGCATTTGAGGTTATTACTAAAAGGAAGAGTCCGAATTAACCCCAGGTGCCTAATATATATATATATATATACAACATTACAGTTTTTTGTTACCATTCACACCCTATGGAGAAATGTCAAACTTATTGGCAATATGCTACAAGCTCAGTGAACATGTGAAAGTAGGACATATATAGGAATGTCATGTCTAGACAGAGACATAGAGCATAGATTAAAAAGTAATTGAGTAAGTAAATAAAATGTTACATATAATGTTTACAAAGAAATAAAATGTTACATGCATTGTTTACAAAGAAATAAAATGTTACACACAATGTTTACAAAGAAATAAATTGTTGCATACAATGTTTACAAAGAATTAAAATGTTACATACAATGTTTACAAAGAAATAAATTGTTACATACAATATTTACAAAGAAATACATTTGCTAGTGCAAAGTAGTGACAGGTTATCCTTATTTAACGGCAACATTGCCATGGATAAATTTCTATACTGATGTAGCATTTATACTTAACATAGTTTAATATAATATTACTGTTTTATATACAATTCCTATGTTGTTGTTAAGCTAAAGCAACAAAGCCACATTATAAAAATATTATTATCATATAAATAAACCTAGTTAAATCAGTTTTTACTTATTTTATTTTTAAAGTTAAGAATAAACAAAATAGCATAACACATCGTGCTCATAGTAATTATAATAATATTAATTTTAATTAACTTTCATTTCTAAAAAAAAAAATGTATTTCACCATTGGGGAGAATTTATAAAAAGTGTATTCCACCAGAAAGGGCTTTAATATTTTACTTCTCTTTACATTGCATGACCATGTTTATTCATTATTCTATACAATAATACATAATCTATTTGATATTGTTAAGATAATTTTATGTTTTATCATATCCTATCCACATATGCCATGAAGAAATGTGGAGAGCAGGAGTTTTCTATCTTGGGCCACACACACTGGCAGTTAACCTATATAGTTGTATGATTTCTATAACTGTCTATCTGTGTAATTCTTGGACTTCCTCATGACTTGGAGTCAGAAAGGGGGTCTCGGTAGCCTAGTTGCGAAAACCACCCAATGTTCAGACAATCCGTGTTCAATTCCCGCTGGAAGCAGTGTGAGTTGTAATCATGATTGAAAAAAGATACCCCTCATGGACAACCCAGCCGCTGGCAGAAATGGGTACCAGAGTAAGACTCTGGAAAGGTGAAGAATGCCGCCTCTCATCGTGAGTTTTGATGCTGGAAGCAATACTATCCAGAAGTCTCTGAACTCTTTTGGATAGGCAGCCGAGCACATATTAGTGTGAATGTGCATGCTAAGATGCCAATTTAAGTCTTGTACTTTATCTTTACCTTTGAAGTCAGAAGAAAGAAACTAGAAAAAAATTTATACCTGGCTTGAAGGGAAGGTAATAACAGTGAGACAGGCACTGATTCTCATCACTTCCAAGTAATGGAAGTAGTAAAACAGCATTGCACTATTACATTATATGTCATGGGATATTCTTTACTTTGACACTTAAGGCAGTCACAATAGAGCGGTGATTAGCACATTGATTTTCTGAGGACAAAGGTTGGTTCTGACCCCAATCAATAACTTCTATGTTCACTCTGCCTTAAATGGAGGCTGTATAATTATGGAAAAGAAAGATGGCAATAGCACAATACCAACTACAATACCCCAAAAAATGTATCAATGGGGACAAAAAAAATAGGGGCACTAATGCCCATGTTCCATACCATGGAGCATGTCAGGGTTCTTTATTCTGCCTTTCTTTAAAGTTTCTGATAGGACATTTTCTCCTTACCTGCACAGAGACAGTACTGCATTATAACTAAATTATTACATGATTTAAAATCCTAGAAATAAAATTACTTTCAATAAATAATAATGTTATATTCAGTCAGCAAAACAAGCTACTGAAGTTGTTTATGTTTCCTATGGATCATAATCTCATAAGAGATAAAAATGTAAAGGAATTGTTCTATCAATTCTGAGCCACTACAAAGACAACAATAAAATGCTTTGTTCATCTGGAGATAATACTTTATGACTTCATACATATGCAAGACATACATATACAAGCATATATATGAGAGAATGAGATAAAATGATCAAGACAGATCCAAAATTACAGTACCAACATCAAAGGAATTCTATAACATGATAATGATTGAGGATTTCAGAAGAGTGAGAGCCTAAGTGAAAAAGAAGTGGATTATAATGGTGTAAATTTAACTTCCATCAATATCCATTTTATTTTTACATTTACTGTGAACGAGCATAAATTAATGTATTTTGAGAATAAATACCTGTAATGATGTAAACTACCTTTGTGTGTTTTTGTTTTTATATACATTACATTAGTTTTCAAAGTCTAAGCAGGGAGCTAAGGTGCCATTCAGCAAAAAGCTGAAAGCTATCAGCAAATCATAACCGATTAATCATGCCAAGATCAGTGAGTCAGAACTATCCAGATCTTACTGCACGGTGCTCCTAGAAACAGACTAACCAGTCTAGTCTGGCCATGTGAGCAGGGATTGAGAGAGAAGTCAACCCGGTACTCAAAAATGTGCTGAAGTTGGGATGTGTTGGGCTGAGAAGCACAAATGTAACAGTTCAAATTCAAACCACAATACAGCGAACCCATGCCCACTTAACATCCTTTTACGAGCAGATGACAAAGAGGTCTTTAGTCGTTGGATGAATGCAAGCAAACAAACAAAATCTAAGCAACCTGTGGAATATTCAATCAATATACTGAACTTGTATTTACATTTAAAATTCACGGTTACATTTTGTCACCCAAAATCAACTAACAATTATAAGAAAGAATCTGAATGTTTCCTTATTCTGCTTTGTAATTGGATGAAAGCACAGACATAATAAACAAAAAGATCTTACTGTGTTACAATAGATATGAGCACGAAAGTTATGTCTTCAAACAAATACTGTTAATCTCCTTGTTGCTACACACTACAGATTAAGAAGTCTCTGTCTGCTTCAATAAGTTTATAACATCTCGTAATATTAGTTGATATGCATCGGAAGTAGCATAGACAAGCACAATGTCTGGAAACCTTGCTGGAATTGTGGCGCGCATAATGAAAACTTACTGGATAATGTTTATTCAAATTAGCTTATCTGTTTGATATCTTCACCCATATAAATATGTTCAACTTAAATCTTAAAAGAGGAAATGTTATAGATTGCTTATGCTGAATGAAGCAATGACTAAAAAAAATTGTAATTGTGGCATCGTCATCTGATAAATCAAAATTATGAAACATTTCCAAAACTTACAAATTACTTTGGTATCAATGGCAAAGAGATGTCTGAGGAGGACACAATACTTATAACATTAAACTTGGAAGATTTGCAGCATTTATCTTTACCTTTGAACTCCCTGTGGAGCATAGGTTTTCAACAAACACTTTCCAAGCTATTCTGTTTCTTACCATTCTTTTAAGATCATTCCATGTCTTCCCCATTATGTTCATCTCTGCTTCCATCTGTCCTCTCCAAGAATATTTTGATCTTCTTCTTTGTCTTTTTCCTTCAGAATTCCAAAAAAGGATTTGTTGCGTAATACTCTCAGCTGGGTTCCGTAATGCGTGTCTTATCTAGCGCCATCATCTTCATTGTATCTCTTTATCCGCTGGTATTTGACTGGGACTTTACCATAATTCTATTTTAGTAATTTTGTCTTGCTATTTCCATCCTTTTATTCTGAGCAAGCATCCATTAATGAAGGTCTGTATCTTCATGATTGTCATTTTTGTTGTTCTCCATGTTTCACAGCTATATACTATGACTGACTGCACATTGGAGTTGAAAATTTTTATTTTTGTATTTAACCTAATTTCTTTGGATTTCCACATGTTTCCTAGTGCAATGAAGGCACCTCTTACTTTTTATATCCTTATTTTGGTATAAATCTCTGCTCTTCCCTCTTTGTTTGTATTACTGCCCAGATATATGTAAGATTGTACAATCTTAAATTTGCAGCATAGTTTCTGTTAATATTTTTCTGTTCCTGTTGGATTTATCATCATGAGCTGTGTTCACATCAAAGGTTCGCTATAGCTATTCGTTCCCCTTCTTCATGTCGTCTTGCCCTAAGTCAATGAATCGACGGTGACAGATCTTGATGCTCGATTTGCCTTGACACTGCACTTGTACCACACTACCCTGTATCACCTTTCGTGTTGACACCTTTATGTGCTGCCACATGTCAGTTCAGCATTAGGGTTGACTGCTGTTGGGTTCCCTGACGGCCCGAACACACACCTGTCCGTTGTGATCGTGTAATACTGTACATTGCGCTGTCTTGTTGATAAGATCGTTACGACTTGGACGGGCCCATGCTTGGTGGCCCACCCAGCTTTCGTTCCTCACTAGGCACAGACATATACAGACTGTATTGATTAAATATTCAATGGAACACCGTTTAAAAGCACACGATCAAGGTTTATTTATGGAACATTCCCTTTGCATAACATTTTACACATCCATCAACAGTATGTTTTTCTGCTACACCTCTCACACTACTGTTAACTATGAGGTGTAATACATATACTTGCCTCGTTTTACTGCGCTAATGTCAATGTGACCCTTTTACATGGTCGGCTATGTCCAACCACACACCCTAAGCCAACGTGTCTTGGCTTTTCACTAAGGCTGCATTGGTACCCCTGCCCCTCCATAATTCATACACCACCAGCACCGGCTTGTAGTTACATCAACTCACTGGACGGCTTCAACATGACTTGGTGCAGGGTTTCAGTAGTCCCTTTAGGTCACCATGCTGCTCGGTGACCTTCTGTTGGAGCCGACTCCACTCAGTCTGACTCTCGAAAACATTACACGAGATCTCCCGCTCGCTATCAGCACTGGTCTTGGCTGATGAGTTTCACAATTACATCTGTTTGTGTCTTAGTTTGGTGACACAAGTTCACTGAGCATTATTATGCGAGAGCGATCTTGATCACTATCACATAACTTGTCCTTCACTGATGAGTTCACAATTACATCTGTTTGTGTCTATATTGGTGACACAAGTTCATTGAGAATTACTATGCGAGAGCTCACTCGCTCCCTATCACATAAATTGTCCGTCGCTTATGAGTTTCACAATTACATCTGTTTGTGTCTATATTGGTGACACAAGTTCACTGAGAATTACTATGCAAGAGCTAATTCGCTCACTATCATATAACTTGTCCTTCACTGATGAGTTCACAACTACATCTGTTTGTGTCTATATTGGTGACACAAGGTCCCTGAGAATTACTATGCGAGAGCTAATTCGCTCACTATCATATAACTTGTCCTTCACTGATGAGTTCACAATTACATCTGTTTGTGTCTATATTGGTAACACAAGTTTACTTAACATTGATCAATGTGCAAGGTCCATTCCTCTCAACTGTCAAACAGAAAACTGAATAACACTACAACACTGTTTCATGTAACCAACCTGGTTACCACTCACGGTACCGGTTCGCCCAAAGACAATCATCCGCATTGAGTACCGGTCCCCTCTAGACTGACCTTCTAACTTATTGTTTTTCCTATCTTCCTCATTTCCAACCAATCATACACCGTTTTACATTTCTGCCCCACTCCTAATTGCGTCTTACTTTCCCCGTGAGACTCGATGTTTCTATATTCTTTACTTCTTATCACCTTTCCCGTGGACTCAATGTTTCTATTTTAGTTACTTCTTCTCACTTTCCTCCTGACTTCTACCCTACTAACTCCCTGTTTGTCAAACACCTTATAATCACTGCTACACTTCCACCATAGATCACTCATTTACATGTGATGGTTTCTAAAGGTGTACCATATTGTTGATTTTATCTGCTTGTAATTTCAATTTCTCCATAAAGAATAAAAATACAATTTATTATTATGAATTTGTAAGGAAGTATACAAATAAAAATATAATAGGAGTGTGTGCATTAACTTGTCTCTAAAAATTTGAAGACAATAAGAATCTCTAAATAAATATTTGATGCACTCTAGGATTTTAGATATAGAATTAAGTCTTGGTGGTCCGTGACAACAAAAGATATTTATTTAAAAGGGTTCCATGATAAAGAAAAGTTTAATAACTACTGATCTAGGTTATCATGGTAAATGATATGAAGTGCTTTAATCTTGGAGTAAGATATCTATCTCTCTGTGTGTGTGCGTGCGTGTGTGATGTAAGGTTGGTAGCAAGCAATCATAATAAGTCAATAGCTTGGTAAAATATTAGTGTCTTATGCTGTTTTACTGAACAGCTTTTCATGTAGCTGAAGCTGTCAATATTGGAGATAGACAGAATGAACAAAATGTACTTGTAGTGCCTAGCCTTGTCTATTTTCTCCTGTGCCTTTTGTCTTCTGAATCTGATATCATCGCTGCCTCAAAAGTTGCTGTGCCATTTTTTTTATTTTTGTTCTCCTTGTGCTACGATCTGCAGCCAGATTTTCCAAGTTTCACTGATAGAGAATTCACCCAAGGAAGCCCTGCAAGCATCCTCATATCTCAACACTGGTCTGCCCTTTGTCTGTGTCCGTCCCTAAGTTCACCATACAATCTTTGTTTGGGAATATGATTGTTTATCATGCTTCTTACATGATCCAGCCACCTTAGTCTCAACCTCTAAGTGTTGCCACGATGGATGGGAGTTTGGCTCATTGTAAGATATTACAGCTGGTTACTTTGTCCTCTCATTTGCTGTTCATAATCTTTTGAAGGCAATGCACACTTAAAGCTGTTTAACCTTTTCTCCTGCCATGTATATGTAGTCCAAGTTTTTGATCTGTATAGAAATGTACTAAGCACACAACTTTGGTAAATTTGAATCTTAGTCCTGAGTGTTAGTTTGGTGTTGGTCTGTGCTCTGTCTTTAAGTTCACCAAATGTGGAAGCTGCCTTTCCGATTTGGGAATTTATTTCTTCTTCAAGGGAGACAGTGATTGTGATGATAGAACCAAGATAAGTGAACTTTCACACAAATTCAAGGGGTGTGTTATTTAATTACATAAATATGGGACTGGCTACACTGTGTTGAAGCACAACAGTCTTTTGGATACTTATTGACTGGGGGAATAAATCACATGATCTAGGTAGATTGACAATCAGTTGACTCTAGGATGAACAATCAGTAAGCAATCAGTGCTGCATCATCAGTGAATAAAAACTCCTTGGGTCTCAGTTGTTTTAAATTTTGACCTCAGACATGCTAGATTAAATAAGAAGCCATCAGATCTTGTATGGACGTAGATATCTCCAGAGATGGTTTCAAACACATTGTGCAGAAGGGCAGCAAAAAATAATTTTAAAATTGTGAATATTGGGCAAAGTCAATCTTTTCTACAGGTTCTGTAGTATTACACTACAAAATTACAGATTCTTCCTTTGCATTCAACCAGTAATTTGAGAAAATGAAAACTGACTGCTTGCTTCCTGTACTCTCCAAACTACTGGCCATTTTTATATCTGGAGCAGCATGGTCCAACCCAAGTCTCACAGGCCACAGGCAGCCCACAAAACTCATTTGGGTAACCCTCTTCTATGGTTTTCATTAACAGAAGATAAACCAATACCATAATTTTAAAATTATGAATATTGGGCAATTAAGTCAATCTTTTCTGCAGGTTCTATAGTTCCTGCATTACAAAGTACTCTGGGTTTGTGTAACAGTGGGGTCCCTGCTTCATGAAATGTAACAAGTGATGATACTTTTCACTAGACTAAAAATTTGAAAGGTTTCAAAGAGTTCACTAGAGAAATCATTCTTTAGATCTGTCATTGCATGACTTCATGGCACGTGTAAATCCAATGTGCATTTACTACATACAAGCAATCACAGACTGACTGCCATTGAATGATGTACTTTGTGAGTAAGAAAAAAATCCATGCATGCGCATGAAAGTCCAGCACACCTTCACGGTGAAGGACATTTCCCATGTTCTATTTGTTTCCGCTGGTAAAATTAAGGTGGATACTTTTTGAACAGCCTTCATTTGGGCTCTTTGCAGAGACGGTCTGTTCTTTTCAACATTAGATGCCAAGGGCTCAGATAAAAATGGGTACTTGATTTCACCTGCCTTAAGACCAGGGAGTCACTGGAAAAACATCTGATCACTACAATTGAGGTTTAAGATGGTACCTTTTGGTGTGAGGTGAATAGTACCAACTTGCCTGTAAATTTCAGCACCCCCTCTTTACAATAAATGTCAATTGAATCCATTTTTGTAAGAGCATAACACAAACAACACCAACAAGTATTTTAAGTGCAAATTTTAAATTACTTTAATAGCTATCCTCTTTCAGTTATCCATTTACTTTGATCACCTTTCACTACCTGTCTTGGTAATGATTATTCTCATGTTTTACAGTTATAGTGTGGTCATTACTAATAGTATCATCATCTTCAGAATCACTGCTATCATCTCCACTTGTCTGTAATTTCTGTGAAATTAATAAATCAGTCTGGAGTGAGTTATACAACTTACACAATTTAAAAAAAATTAATTTTGAGAAACATCTGTATAAAACAAAGTGAGTTTTTATTAAATTTTAAAAACTAATGTATTAAAAGTTACTCTGTATTTTATTTGTGAAAACTATCATTAACAGTAGTTTTACAATTTAATACACATACATTAAAGTGAAATATTATTTAATCAATATTTGTAATGAGAATAACATCTAGAAGTAAAAACTAAAGGAAAAAAGAAATTATAAAGGAATTAAATATTTCAAGGCAATAATTTTTAAAAGATACAGAACAATAAAGTTTATATGGGACATAAAAAAATATGGACATAATTTGGTAGAACATAATGGGATAGTGAGTTCAAACATAAAAAGATAGACATAATTTAACAGGACCTAATGGATCAGTGAGAACAAACAAAAAGATGGACAAAATTTGACAGGATCTATTGGATCAGTGAAATGAAATAGTCTTTCATGCATAAAAGTAAAGTAAAGAGTAAAGGTTCCCTCCATGCCGTGCTAAATGTATGGGGAATATGGTGTTAATGACCATATTTTTCTATGACCACTGCACATTTTTGGATGATATGATTGGTATCACAACAGGCATCCTTTACTTTCCAGAAAAATCCGCTGGTACCCATTTTTGGATGATATGATAGGTATCACAACAGGCATCCTTTACTTTCCAGAAAAATCCTCTGGTACCCATTTTTGGATGATATGATTGGTATCACAACAGGCATCCTTTACTTTCCAGAAAAATCCTCTGGTACCCATTTTTGGATGATATGATTGGTATCACAACAGGCATCCTTTACTTTCCAGAAAAATCCTCTGGTACCCATTTTTAGAGGCTGGGTAAACCCCATAGCCTTGTCGGAAAAAAAAATCCACCACTTCTGAGAACTGAACCCAGATTCTTCTGATCAGGATGCAATGAACTAACCACTCAGACACCGAGGCCAGCACACTAACCACTCAGACACCGAGGCGAGCACACTAACCACTTAGACACCGAAGCGAGCACACTAACCACTCAAGACACCGAGGCCAGCACACTAACCACTCAGACACCAAAACGAGCACACTAACTACTCAGACACCGAGGCGAGCAAACTAACCACTCAGACACCGAGGCGGCCACACTAACCACTCAGACACCGAGGCGAGCACACTAACCACTCAGACACCGAGGCCAGCACACTAACCACTCAGACACCGAGGCCAGCACACTAACCACTCAGACACCGAGGCCAGCACACTAACCACTCAGACACCGAGGCCAGCACACTAACCACTCAGACACCGAGGCGAGCACACTAACCACTCAGACACCGAGGCGAGCACACTAACTACTCAGACTCTGAGGCCAGCACACTAACCACTCAGACACCGAGGCCAGCACACTAACCACTCAGACACAGAGGCGAGCACACTAACCACTCAGACACCGAGGCGAGCACACTAACCATTCAGACACCGAGGCGAGCACACTAACCACTCAGACACCAAGGTGAGCACACTAACCATTCAGACACCGAGGCGAGCACACTAACCACTCAGATACCGAGGCGAGCACACTAACCACTCAGATACCGAGGCGAGCACACTAACCACTCAGATACCGAGGCGAGCACACTAACCATTCAGACACAGAGGCTCCAACTTTCATGCACACGAAAGTAAAGAAAAATATTGTAAATTCTTAGGTGAATTAATATAAGGATTATAATACAACATGGCTTATCAATCAACAAAAGTGATACAAAAGGCCACTGAAATGAAATAAATAAGGTAGAGAGGTATAAATGTTTTATCACTTAAAAAAGGAACAAACACCACATGCACACATCAAAATATCACATGGGTGAAGGACAGAGAGCAAGAGAAACTGACATATAGAAAGAGAGAGTTAAACAAAACACACATAAAAGACAAGAGTAAGATATAGTTGGAGACCAAGAGAAATTATATAAGACAAATACTAAAATGTCTGTAATTAGAGCAATGATTTATGATTGAAAAATATTTACATTAAGATTTTTATAAATTTCAAAGTATGAAAAAAAAAGTTTATCAGCTGTGGTTAAAGTTATCAGAAAGATACTAAAACTTTTGTGCAAATTCTAAAACACTGAAAACCATTAACAATGAGATTCTCTTGTCATAACCTTTAACATTAAAGTATCTCTCTCTTCTAAATTGCATTTTCCATTATACTGTACTTTATCAAATACTTTCTTCATCACAGATGTAAAATAACAATTATACCTCTTGACTAAAATGACATACATTTTTACCTCATTTATGGCAAAATATTGAAACATATTGTCAAATTTAATAAATACAAAAATAAAGAGTACAAACTAATTCAAGGTAAAATATATATAAAATAAGCATTTCAATGAGGAGTTTCAAAAATGTTAGTTAAAGTGTTGAGGTTTCTGCGTCATTCATTTCTATTCATGGAATCAGTTTCACTGCGGTCGGAGCATCCCCATATCTGCTCCACCACCCATCCCAGCAATTTTCAAAGCATATGCAGACTGATTGTTCCTGCAGGGTGTTGATTATAGATACATCTGCTTTTCCCACTAAGCACTCTTGATCAACCAAATCCCTTTTCCACCTTTAGACTCCTCAGACTCTCAATGTATATATACATCATTGTCCCACTCATTCTCCTCCTCTTCTCTTAAGGAGTGAAGAACAAACTTGACAACATCTTCTTTGTTGAGAGTAAGGCCATGTTCAGTGACAGAGCTGCCAGCGAGCTTATCGGCTATTTCATTGCTATGTACACCTGTGTGCCCTGGAAAGTACACCCATGTTAATGCATTTACTTTGGAGTCATCCAAGAGCTGCAACCACTCCTGATGCAGACAAAAGCAATCAATGTTCTGTAGCATACTTTGTAAGTCAGTTACCAAGATTGCGTGATTCACATTTTATGTAACCAACCATGTTATCACTGCCATCGCTGCTTCTATCTATATTTCTGCATTAATTTTCAATTAAATTATATGCAAAAACAATTTAAGAAAATGCCACCAACCAAATTCATAAGATCAATCAGTTTAAAGGGATCTTCACCAGTAGTTAAGTCACGGATATCTGTTGGTAAGGCATACATAGCATAGTCTGAACATTGCACACCATCCTCACTTTCAATGCATCGAAAACATGGCAGCTGCAAATGTAAAATAAGATAATTTCTCAGGCATATTCAGAGTAATATTAATATATAGTAATAAAAAGTAGGGGTGACAAATCCCCCTTTTATCAGGTTTTATGGATATTAGCTATATCAAAATTAAACATATGAAAAGACCATAAGAGAAGAATTACAGAGCATCAGTATAGTGCCATTTTCATTTTTGCTACCAAAAGGAACAGACTATTGCTGATCATCAGTAGCAGTTACGAACACTATTTTGACAAGCAGCTTCTCACATGGCTGATTCTACTAATATTGGAATGACAGGTCAGGCAAGAAAATGAACATGGCAAATCTAAATCATAAGGTCTTGCCTTTTTTCACTTGTTTCTTTTATCTTCAGATTTTGAATTAAATTTTCTAAGATTATTGTGTTATTTCTAAGATTTGTTCTCCATGTGCTATACTCTACTGTCAAATTTTACTAGCCCTCTTCAATAATGGAAAAGTCTCTCAAAAATGCTTCAAATTCATTAACATTAGTTTGGTAATGTAGTTGTCAATTCTTCTAACAATGTCCCAATCTTTGGCTTATGAGTGTTGTCATAATGGATAGAAGCAAAACATCTGAGTTGGTTATTTTATTGTTATTAGTTACATCAAATAATTTAAAATCTTAATTATAGGAAAAAACTAGAAAAAGACCATGAGAACCGCAGTAGAATACTATAACTAAGTTGACATACAAAGGCAATCACAGTACTAATTAATTACTGGAAAAAAAAAAACAGAATAAAAGAGATAAAAGAAACACATGGAAATCTGATGGAAGTAGTAAGGAAAATAAATTGATGCTTTATCTGCAAAAACTGCAAAATTATTAACTGGGCAAATATATAAAATATAGACAAGCCTGGATAAACCAATAATCTGAGCCCTGACAAAAAATGGTTGCTGTGTTAAAAAAATATGTTTTGTTGATTAATAGGAAAGCAAACAAAATGTTAACAGAGGGGAAAGAAATAAATTAATCCACAATGGTTATGCAGTATAAGCTTAAGTGGTTTAAAAAAATAAAAACCAAAATTTATCCATCAGTAGAAAAAGCTTACAAAGAAATTATTTAGCCTAGAGAACAGTTACAAGTTTGCATTATTTTGTTGTAACATTTCACAATTTCATACCTGTGTAGCCAGGTTGGTGGAATGCTCCACAGATAACCTTTCAAGATCATCCCATGTGAACATCAAAGTATCTGTGACCACACCATATGGATTGAAATCTACTAGTATCACTTCTCCCTTCAAACAGAGACAAAAATTATTATTACTACATTTATATTTCCCACTTAGAAATTATTCCAGAAAGAATCATGGCTCAAAAATAAAGGCTTTTTGATTATGCTGAAAACACTGTTTGTTTCAGTTAGTTTTATCCTGAAAGTAAAAAACCTCTTTTCTCAGTAGAAATGTACAAGACATTCTCATAATTGCATGTCAAGGAAATGCAACCTATATATGTCCCTGAAGGTTTAAGTTTAAGCCTCTATACATCATCATCATCATTGAATGCCATCTCCGCATCGAAGGTTGGCTACCATGGAGTTCCATTCCACTCTGTCTCTTGCTTTGATGGTGCAGATTGTCATAGGTTGACATGTCCATCTTTTGATGTTACTCGGCCATGTTAGTCTTGGTCTGCCTCTGCCTCTTTTACCTTGCATTTTCCCTTCCAATATTACTTTTAGTAGGCTGTCGTGTCTTTTAGCATGCCCCAAAGATTTCATTTGTCTTGTTCTAATTGTGTTTAGTAGTTCTCTTTTCACTTTTAGTTGTTTCAAAACTTCATTGTTTGTTTTCTTTTAGTTCCATCCAATTCTATCTATTCTTCTATAGATCCACATTTCAAAGGCTTCAATTTTCTATTCTGTTTTCTGGTCTAATGTCCATGTTTCTGCATCATACAGGAATATTGAGAAGATGTAACACTTTGCTATTCTTAGTTTTAGCCCTGGTGTTATTTGTTTTGATGTTAGTATATTTTTCATGGCATTAAAATTACTTTTAAGCCTCTATACACTGTATTTATTTCAGTCTTAAAGTACCATTTTTTTTTTACATTACTAATAATAGACTGAGATTCCAACATAGTAAATGTCCCAGAACCAAAATAATGACCTTTGAACTGCAGTTACTGCCTCCATCTCCATTCTTAGACTAGATGATGACTCCATTTTGTATTTACAGTTTAATATCAAATTTTAATTCAGTTTTATTCACTAAACTAAGTTTGAACAGTGGCTACCTGCACTGATTTATTTTCTGATTGTACTACCCATGATATGCCTCTCTTATTTCTAGAACATTTCACACTAGTGTTTAACATTACCTAATCTTATCCTAATCTTAGTAGAAGAGATCGATCACTTTATCTATCTTGGAAGTCACATTGATCGAGAAGGGGATACGAGCAAAGAAATTAGAATCAGACTGGCTAAAGCAGCAATGTCTTTCAGAAGCCTTGAAAAGTTGTGGAAATCAAAACTCATTAGCACAAACACAAAACTTAGGCTATTCAAATCAAATGTACTATCAACCCTTACGTATGCGTGTGAAAGCTGGAAAACAACAAGAGATATAGAAACAAAGTTGAACGCATTCGAAAATAAATGTCTAAGGAAAATACTTGGTATAGAATGGAACGAATTCAAAACAAACGAGGAAATTAGAGAAATCGCCAATCAACCACTAATATCTTCAGTAATAAAGAAAAGACGATGGTCATACGTTGGACATGTGATGAGAAAAGATAAAAATCGAATAGCAAAGCAAGCCCTCATATGGGAAACAACAGGTAAAAGAAAAAAAAGAGGAAGACCCAGGGAGACACTGAGAAGAACATTGATGAGAGAGGCAAGAGCAGCAGGAATCAGCTCCCTCAATGAGATAGAACTGCTTGCACAGAACAGAGACAGATGGCGAGATTTGATAAAATATCTTTAAAAGAAAACTGCTAGAACAAAAATTCATATAGGAGAAGGTGTATCTTGGTCTACGCCCTATGGGCCGGTTGCGGCTCGAAAGGTCAATAGATAGATAGATAGAATCTTATCCAAACAAACCAATATCCATGAATCAATTACTTTCCTTTCTGCAAAAGTTCTATATTTTGATCTATGCAAAACATTTCAAAGGTTCTATATTTTAATAAACAAGAACATTTTCATAAAGTAATCATAACATAGCATAAAAGTAAGTAAAATAAGTTACCTTTCTAGATCGGACTACATCAAACACGTCTGTAGAGAAAAAAATTAGAATAAGTGATTAAATTATCTGCCATTAGACACTATTAGTGTTAAATAAACTGCATAACTTAAGAGAAAATAAACAACGAAAATTAAGTTGCTTACTAGTTAGCAAAATCAACTTTATTGAAACAGAGAAACTCTTGAGATACAGACTAATTTACAGTTTTTGAAAGCAGACAACAAAGTGAATGCATTATATGTGACTGCTGTAGCTTACTGGATGTAGCTACTAATAATACACAATCAAAAATTAAGAAAAAAAAAGTAACAACAAAAACTGTACGAGTAAAGTAAAAGAAAACAAAATGAAGAAGCTCTGAGTGAAATAACATGCTGGTGGTGACACTTACAGCTGGTCTCAGAAAATGTCTCTGAGATTTCTTTACCAAAGAATTGAACTATATCTTCTACAATGGTTGCCTTTTCCTCAATAATGTGAGAATACAATTTTGTATTGTTTCTCTGACAAATTCCTGGAAAACAAAATTTAAAATGTATGAAAAATACAACTAAAGTTGAATATAACAAGCAATTTGTTATAGAAATTGTTAAAACAAATTATAATGCTGTGGACAATTACAATTCTCCTGGAAAAGGATGTAAATTTTGTTGTGTTATGCTTTATAGTGTCAGGACTTTCTTGTTTAGAGGTCAAAATCTTATCTCTGGATCCTAGTCCCCAAAAAGCTGTTTGTTTTCATCTCAAATGAGCATTTAGTTGTAATGTGGGAAATTTGCAGCATTTATGGATGAAGATATCCTAAGCGTAGTAGTACTTCCCACTCATGCTTAAAACTGATATTTTATTAAAGTGGTTTCAATTTGTGAAACCACACGCAAAATATTTTATTTCTACCTAAAGCAAATATTTAATGTATGAATGACAGTTTCGGGGGATGCATTATTCAATTTCTGACTACCACATTTTAAAATATTATTTTGAGGTATAGCCTCATCTAATGACTTTAATGTGTCTAGAGAAAGAGATATGTATATTATATCTTCCAGGAAAGAGTTATGTATATTATATCTTCCAGGAAAGAGTTATGTATACTATATCTTCCAGGAAAGAGTTATGTATATTATATCTTCCAGGAAAGAGTTATGTATATTATATCTTCCAGGAAAGAGTTATGTATATTATATCTTCCAGGAAAGAGTTATGTATATTATATCTTCCAGGAAAGAGTTATGTATATTATATCTTCCAGGAAAGAGTTATGTATATTATATCTTCCAGGAAAGACAAAAACAGCAAATCAAGTAAAGTATCGATGACAAACAATTGCGCCCCATGCGTAGATCTTAAGATAATGGTACCGACAGAAAGTGATAGATTGTAACAGTTATAGTTTTATATTCTCCTTGAGCAAAAGTAACATGATGATAATGTAATTTTTAAACATGCTTGTTATTTTCATTAACTTGAATGCAATGTTGTATTCTCTTATCTTCTTATTTAAATGTTGTATCGAGAACTTACCTATTAACTTATTTTTATGTACAAAACATCTAAATTCTGTGGATGGATCAACATGCTGCCACTTTCTCAAGACAAGATAGTAGGAAATAGGTGAGGATTCCTTAATACTATTAGTGTCATGGTCATCACAATGGGAGAAACTGAAGTAAAAACAAGATCAAATGTATTGATCTACTTTTAAAGTAAAATTAAAATATGACAAACACTTTCATCATTATCAACTTTTGCTATCTCCACATTTAAGTTCAACTACCATGAAACACCAATTCATCCTAACTCTTGCCTTAAAGGTGCATAATGCCGTAAAGTTCTCCTGCTTATCTCTTTATTTGTATTTTCCCATTAATTATAATATTTTGTAAGTTATTCTTTTCTCTGTATGATTCTTTTCTCTGTATGATTCTTTTCTCTGTAAGTTATTCTTTTCTCTGTATGATTCTTTTCTCTGTAAGTTATTCTTTTCTCTGTAAGTTATTCTTTTCTCTGTATGATTCTTTTCTCTGTATGATTCTTTTCTCTGTAAGTTATTCTTTTCTCTGTATGATTCTTTTCTCTGTATGATTCTTTTCTCTGTATGATTCTTTCCTCTGTAAGTTATTCTTTTCTCTGTATGATTCTTTTCTCTGTAAGTTATTCTTTTCTCTGTATGATTCTTTTCTCTGTATGATTCTTTTCTCTGTAAGTTATTCTTTTCTCTGTAAGTTATTCTTTTCTCTGTATGATTCTTTCCTCTGTAAGTTATTCTTTTCTCTGTATGATTCTTTCCTCTGTAAGTTATTCTTTTCTCTGTATGATTCTTTCCTCTGTAAGTTATTCTTTTCTCTGTATGATTCTTTTCTCTGTAAGTTATTCTTTTCTCTGTATGATTCTTTTCTCTGTAAGTTATTCTTTTCTCTGTATGCATCTAAAAATGTCAATTTTTTTAAAGGTGAAACAATTTATCAAATAAAAACAATAAAACTGATTCTAAATCAATGCCACAGCTCGAGGTCCTTAATCAGTAGATGATCAGTTGTGTCCTGTAAAGCTATTACTGCAAATGCAGGCAAAGCAATGTCCTTTCAACTCCTCGTGTGTTTCTGAAATAAATTCTCAATGTCCATTTATTTTCTTACATTCAATTGACTGACAGTAAAGGACAATCAATCTCTGATTCTTCGTGGATCATTTCTATATAGTTCAGTACAACAGGAAATTCTCATTTTTTCCTAAATGTTATCATCAGTCTGAAAAAGGGAAGTAACAAGATAAGGAAAGAGACGGATAATTTAGTAGAGGTCAAGGGGAGATAAAGGTTGAGAGGAACTCATAGTCCACGTGGAACTTAAGAGAGTGAACAGGTCAGAAATCACGAGATTTGAAAACGAGGCGGGGAGAGTAAGTTAGACAAAGGATAGGTTAAGACTGGTGATATTCAGTCAATGTAGACCGATGGTTCAGTGCAGGCGACTGTGCATGTTATACAGCCGATTACCATGAACGGGGGAAAAAGTGGAGTTCAGACAGTTTCAAGAATAAGTTAGTTAAGCGGTGACAGTCGAGCTAGTGAGATTGAAATTCCTGGAGAAGTGTTAGGGTAGATAGTGTAATGTGACTTTATTTAAAAGCTGGTAGCGTTCACCATGTGCTTAGACTGGTATTATTGTGAGTGTTCTCACTAGTGTAATCTTAGTCGAAGTCATGAAGAGACTTTATTTAAAGTATAGCTGGTAGCTTTCACCATTTGCAGAGACTTGTATTATTGGAGTGTTCTCACTAGTATAAACTTAGTAGCAGTCATGAAGAGACTTTATTAGGAAGCTGGTAGCTTTCAACAGTGGCAGAAACCTGTGTTATGGTGAGTGTTCTCACGACTGTTAGGCTTGAGAAGGCTAGTGCTAGCATGCTGCGATTGTAGTGCCAGTGAGAGAGTTAGGAAGGAATGAGAGGCCATCATGCATGTGGCTATTGTAATTGTGAAATGCAGGGGAGGAATTACTTGGGTGCAATAAACATTGTTGTGTGAGTTCACTAGTGTTGGTGCCTGCTTTTGCTTTGTTCCATGCTAGCTCTGTTGTTATCTAGTCCTAGCGAAGAACGGATACTGGCGTGTCCTGAACCACGGGCATAACAGCGCGGAGTACATCAGAACGATCAACCGGCAGAAGTGACATCCACGGGCAGATAGTCAGCCAAGGCAGTTCGAGACGTCCATGTCAGTGCAAGTGGCTGGCATCCAAGGTAGTTGATGAGGTCGAGTTAGGGCTCAAATCTTAACGAGCTTTCGGCCGACACATTCTCCGCTTCAAGTGGAGGAAAGGCGCAGATCGCAGGAAGCTTTCTGTGTGCATCTTCCCTATCAGGTACACAGGGGCTCAAGTCCTTAATGAGCCTTGCAGCGGTCGAACGGAGGCCAGTTCAAGACAACGCATGAAATACCCCATTACAATCAAACGCACAAGTGGTGCTTTGGTGGTGCCTAAGGGCATGCACCTTCTTACAATTGGTGTTGTTAAATACGTCGTTACAATTGACCATCTGGGAAGAGACCCTGTTACAAGTCAGTATCCCTGCATGTAGTTGATGAATTAAATGTGGGGATTACAGCAAGGCTTAGGTAGTTTTCTACAACTTGGCAAACAACTATTTGCAGGATATTACACAACTAAAGAAACTGTTTGCCCGCAATAACAAAAAGTGATGTAATTCAGTCCCAAAATATCAGCATGGTTATACATTGCAGAGCTTTGTTTAGTGAATATAATCCTAAGAGAAGTACATGAGCAATGCAAACCTTATTCTGGCCTACAAAACAGTTATTAATTAGGTACAAAATCTTTATTTAATAACAGTGCATTAAATTTAGTGTATTATCTACCCTTACTTATACATGTATTTGGTTCGGCCACATAACAAGACAGAAAGAACTAACAATGAATCAAAGAGCCATAAACAAACGCTACGAAAACGTCAGATTAAGAGGAAGACTGAGAAAGAGATGGATAAAGGGAATACTAGAGTCACTAGGAGGAATAACATCAGAAGAGGCCAACAGAAGAGCAAAGAATCGCAGATTGTTTCTCCCCTTGACGCCAACGGCAGCAGAGGAAGGATAGAAGAAGAACTTATACATGTGAGAGCAGGAAAAATAAAGAAATAGAAAACAAACTGGATGAATTGAACACAAATGCCTCAGAAAAATACTTTTTATACCATGGAATAAATTTAAGATTAGTGCAAAAATAAGAGAAATGACAAAGCATTCTCAAATATTATCTATAATCAAGAGAAGAAGATGGTCACATGTTAGCCAAAGAATTAAAAGAAACAACAGAAGACCCTCAAAGCAGGCCCTCAAATTGGAACCTAACAGAAAAAGAGGCTGATCTAGAAAAACACTAAAAAGAACATTGAGGTGAGAGGCAACAACAGCAAACATATATTGAATAACTTCTCCTGAACAGAGATGTGTTGAGATACAATGCAGGTCCTGTGCAAGGTCTGATTTTTGATAACAAAGATCGTCAGGCACAGAAAATCAAGAAGTTCTGTCCAAGTGCCATCGTCAGCTCAAAGAACAATAGATAGACAGATATCAGCTTTACAACTTATCTAATTAATCTTCAATTGATTTTTATCTTACGGCTGATCCAAATCGTGAGCAATGAACTCTGAACTCTTCAACAACAGATAAACTTCACTTGGACAAGTGCACATCAGACTTCTGTCAAAAGATATCCAGCAAGCATCCTGAAGTAAAAAGAAGAGAGAACAAACTCTGCTACAATATGATGTCATTTTGATACACGAGGAAGGAAAAACAAACTTTGCTACAATATGATGCCATTTAGATACACGAGGAAGGAAAAACAAACTCTGCTACAATATGATGCCATTTAGATACACGAGGAAGGAAAAACAAACTCTGCTACAATATGATGCCATTTAGATACACGAGGAAGGAAAAAGAAACTTTGCTACAATATAATGCCATTTAGATGACAAGGAAGAAAGAACAAACTTTGCTACAATATAATGTCATTTAGATGCCAGCCTGGAATCCTACTCTGATTGAGTCTTGATCGCAGAGAGATACACAAAGAAGAAAGAACAAACTTTGCTACAATATGATGCCATTTAGATGCACAAAGAAGAAAGAAAAAACTTTTCTACAATATGATGCCATTTAGATATGATTATCAAATTTACAAATAAAATTATCGAATGCATGAACTGAAACACAAATATATATACAATACCATGTAAGACAACAGTAAAGCTGGACAGAGTATCTATCTATCTATTGACCTTTCGAGCCATAGTCGGCATATAGGGTATAGACCCAGATACTCTTTCTCTTATCTAAATTTGTATTCTAGCAGTTTTCAATCCTTCTAAAGATATATTAACAAATCTCACCATTTGTCTCTGTTCTGTGCAAGCAACTCTATCTCATTGAGGGAGCTGATTCCTGCTGCTCTTGCCTCTCTCATCAATATTCTTCTCAGTGTCTCTCTAGGTCAGCCACTTTTCCTCTTACCTGTTGTTTCCCACATGAGGGTTTGCTTTGTTATTCGGTTATTATCTCTCTTTATCACTTGTCCAACATATGACCATAATTTTTTCTTGATTACTGAAGATATTAGTGGTTGATTGGCGATTTCTCTAATTTCTTCGTTTGTTTTGAATTCGTTCCACACTTTTATTTATCGACATTTATTTTCGAATGTGTTCAACTTTGTTTCTATGTCTCTTGTTGTTTTCCAGCTTTCACATGCATACGTAAGGGTAGATAGTATGTTTGATTTGAATAGTCTAAGTTTTGTGTTTGTGCTGATGAGTTTTGATTTCCACAACATTTCAAGGCTTCTGAAAGATACTGCTGCTTTAGTTATTCTGATTCTAATTTCTTTACTTGTATCCCCTACCCGATCAATGTGACTTCCAAGATAGATAAAGTGGTCGACCTCTTCCACTGGTTTATTTTCCATGTATATTATGTCATCTGTTGGAATTAAGCTTTTCATGACCTTAGTCTTTTCATGATTGATCTCAAGCCCAATTTTGCTGGCTATTGATGATAGTTCATTTGTATTTCTAAGATTTCCTGCATCGTTTTTATCTGACTGCTGATGAGGAATATGTCATCAGCAAAAGTTGAGGTCCTCCAAATGGTCTCATTGTATCCATTTGATGCCTTTGTTACCAGTGCAGCATTTCTTCATTATGAAGTCCATAACAATTCCAAATAACAAGGGCAATAAAATACAATCTTGTTTCTATACTCCAAACATTTGCTCGGACAGAGTAAGGGGTTTAAAAACAAAAAGCTTTGTTTTGTCATCTTTGGTAAAGCTCTTTTTTTTCCCCAAAAAATTTGTTTTATCCTTTTTTTTTTTTGTATGCTGCAGCATACAATTATATGTTTTTCCCCTTAAATATGTATAAACTAAGAGTTATGTTTGACAAATAGCTTTTATATTTCATATCAAAATAAATGCTTAGGAAGCAAAGCAGCATAATAATATAAACAAAAACACATTTGTTTGGAGCATAAAAGAAAAGAGAAGAGTGGGTACGATGAAGAATAAACAAACACAAGCAAAAACAGAAAATGTGAAAATGATCAATCAGAAACCCATGGGGTTTCTAAACATAAAAAATGAATAATGAAAGCAATTTAAATGTTTCAGAGATTAACAGGGTAAAAGATGGAAAAAATGTTATAAATACCCCAAAAAAAATCTAAATGAAAAGAAAAGGCTACACAGTGACAATATTCCATATAAGAATCACCTTTGGAGAACTCCAATTTAACTTGGGAAAGACCTTTCCACCCAGTGAACTAATGGCTGACTTCACAGCTTGCTCAAACACACCAAAGTCTGGTTCCTGTGCACATTAAAAATATTAATACTTATATAATGAAACACATTTTAAAAATAATGAAATGTTCAATGACACTATTGTTGCCAGGAAACCTAAGCTGATAACCTGTTTTTATTGTACACTATTCATATAATTAAGACCAACAAGGGCATTTTCAAAGAGGCCAACACAAAAAAGGAGCTCATAAAAGACACCAGAAAGAAACAATCAACATTTTTCAGGCACATCAAAAGATGAGGAAAATTGGAATACTTGGTTACAACTGGCAGAAAAGAGGGAAAGAGAGATTGCGGAAGACAAAGAGAGAAGATATTAGATAGCTTGCTGTCATGGCATGGTAAACAGTCAACAATAGAATTGACAAGGTGCACTGTGGATAGAAAATTGTGGAAGAACATGATCGCATATGCCAACCAGTATAGTACATGATGATGATTCCAACTATTAGCGAACCTATAAGAAGTAAAAGAACAGATACTGCATCAAGAAAATTCAAAAGGTAAATCCACATAACCCGTATGTTACCGGGGTCTCATTATGAGAGAAGTAAAGAATAGTGACACTGTGACCTTCCAGGCATAAAGGCATACTTTACTTTCCAGAAAAATCCTCTGGTACCCAATTTTAGAGGCTGGGTAAACCCCGTAGCCTTGTTGGAAAAAAAAATCCACCACTTCTGGGAACTGAACCCAGATTCTTCTGATCAGGATGCAATGAACTAACCACTCAGACACCGAGGCGAGCACACTAACCACTCAGACACCGAGGCGAGCACACTAACCACTCAGACACCGAGGCGAGCACACGTAAGAAGTCGTAAGAGGCGACTAAGGAGGTTGATCAATGGCTTGACAAGCTGTCATTGTAAAAAGTGTTGTTATGGAAACAGAACCATAGATTTTAGAAGCAGTGATCTCCGCAATATGTGCCATTTTGGCACATATGGTTTCTGTTTTTGAGATTGTGGTTCTGCCCTATGTGCCATCTTCGGCTCGAAAGGACACTAGATAGAAACCCATATAAGCTAACTTGTACTGTTATCATCAGCATGTGCCGTACCGGTTGGCGTAGGTGATCATGTCCCTCCACAATCTTCTATCTACAGTGCATCGTATCAGTTCTGTTGTTGACTGTTTTCCATGCCATGACACCAAGCTATCCAGTATTTTCTCTCTTTGTCGCCCACGATCTCTCTTTCCTTTTATTTTGCCAGTTGTAACCAAGTATTCTAACTTTCCTCTTCTCATGATGTGCCCGAAAAATGTTGATTGCTTCTTTCTGATGTTTTTTAAGAGCTCCCTTTTTGTGTTGGCCTCTTTGAGAACTTCCTCATTGGTCTTTTTAGCTGTCCAGGGAACTTTCAACATTCTTCGTACTGTTATAATATATTATAATAATTATTATCATGCAGAGACAAAATTTTGCTGAAAACATGTAATAACTAAATAATTTTAAATAATTATCATGTATAAAAGGAAATAACCCTTTCAAAAATAACTATATAAACATTTACAGCAGCAAAACTGAAACTCACCTTTGCAGTTTCTGTATTGTTTGGCAAAGACCAATCAGTCTGAAGCATTTTCAAATGATAGGAGGAAAAGAAAACAAAATTTCTTGTCAAAATGTTAGATATTATTCAATGTGGATATTTTACAAAGACACAATCAAATGTTAGATAAAGAAGCTATGATAAAGATAAAGACTTGAAAGATCCCACCAGTTTCAAAATGTGATCAAAATTTAAATTACTCCACATTTAGACAGAAAAAACTAAAAATTATGTAGTTGACTTCATAGGGTAAAGAATTAAGCAGTCATACTTTGCTTTTAATTTATTGAATAAGGGACTTCCACAACTTGCCTTTTTCTTTTAATATGACTACACTCAGCTTAACTGGACCATGAGAAAAATAGGAAGAGATCTTTTTAAATACACACCAAACCCCAATGACAACATTGACAACCTAAAATGAAGACACCAAAAATTAAAATTTTCAGACTGAGAAGTGGTCATGTACACCTGAACAACCACATCAATAGAATAAAACAAAACCATGCCCCAATATGTTTGATCTGCACAAACCCATAGGAAACAGTACAACATCACGTTTGACTGTCCAAAACCCATCGATTTTAGAACAAGTCTACTTTCTCAAACTATACTTCTACTTCCTTTGGTTGCTTTTAAGCATGATCATAATCTTCGCTATACGCTTGTAGGAGCTACCTTCCCACATCATCCATAAGCATTGGGGCACTATCCCTAAGCTGATCATCATCATCATCAAGTACTGGGCCTGTTGGCGTAGGTGATCATGTCTCTCCACAACTTTTGATCTTGGCAGCTATTTATCATTTCTGTTGTTGACCTTCTGTCAAGCCATTCTCTTAAGCTATCTGTTATTTTTTCTCTTTGCTTCCCTCTATCTCTTCGTCCCTAAATTTTTCCAGTTGTTACAATATATTCCAGTTGTTCTCTTCCATTACATGGCCAAAAAATGATGATTGTCTCTTCCTAATATTAGAAATTAGCTCTCTTTTTGCTTTGACCTCTCTCTCAGAACATCTTCATTACTCTTCTTAGCTGTCCATGGTATTCTCAACATTCTTCTGTAAAACCACATTTCTACAGACTCCAGTGATTTTCTTGTCTGTTGTCCTATTGTCCATGATTCGCATCCATATGTTAAGACTGGCTCAACATAACATTTAAGAACTCTTTTTCTTGTTTCGATTGTCAAAAATGGATTGCATAGTATCTTCCTCAAGCTGATCATGTTGCCGTAATCAGTGTAAGACTTGCAATGACGTTCTCCTGATGGATATGCTTCTCTTCACTAATGGTTTTTTCTAGATCACAGTAGCATTCACCTGCACATCACGCAATATTATCTATGCCATCATATGTAAGCGATGTAAGCTGACCTACTTTGGTGAATCGGGGCACCACCTAGGAGACAGGTGTTGTGAACATCTATATGACATCACATGAGATGCAGGTACTCTAGTAGTTTCCCACTTCAACTCTCAGGGCCATAAGTGTAAGGTGGATGTCAAAGTCACAGGCTTGGTGTCATCCATAGCTGATTCACCTTAGAGAATCGTTTGATTGTCCGCAAGGGCTGCCCAACCCATAGGGGATTAAAGCATCCCTTTCTCACAGGTAACCAATTACCTTTCACCCTTCCATTTCTCCGACCCCTTTCCTCTTTATATTCCCCTCTCCCTTTCGATTCCCCTCCTCACCCCTTTATTCTTCCCTCCCTTTCTCCTGCTGTGGCTTCCGTCACACTGATGTGATTTCAATAGTAACACTCAAGGCTAACACATTGTATATTTGTATGTATGTTGGCACTCTATAGGATTTATGATCCCCATTCACCAACCAATATTTATAATCCTTATCAGTACTTATTTTACCCCATATTCTTCTCTTTCATCATGGACCTTCACTACTACCTTACTTACTTTTTTACCATATCCTCCTATCCACTACTTCACTACTTTCTTCAAACACACAACCATCCCATTCTGCTACTTAGATTGTACCCCTTGGGGTCGATTAGTCTTCTATAATCCCTATTATGCATGCTGTAGCCCTTGGTGTGGCCATCTTCCTTGGTTTGTTCACATCTTTCTCATTCCTATTGACTGACATTCTGTATTATATAGTTCCTTATCTAGCCAGCGGTCAATGTATTTTCCATTTCCTCTCTTTCCCTCTGGTTTGATTCTCCTCTAACCTTCTCTCATTTACATCTGACTTCCAGCCACATGTAGATCAGAGCCTCAGATTAGATTTCCAGTTAACCAGTTAAGTGCTTTCATCATCATTAAGTGTCATCTCCGCATCGAAGGTTGGCTACCATGGAGCGCCATTCTGCTCTGTCGGTGCAGGTTGTCATAGGTTGACTTCTCCATCTTTTTATGTTACTCATCCACATTAGTCTTAGTCTGCCTCTTTTACTTTTTATTTTCCCTTCCAAGCTTACTTTAAGCAGGCTGTTGTGTCTTTTAACATGCCCCAAAAATCGCATTTGTCTTGTTTGAATTGTATTTAGTAGTTCTCTTTTCATTTTTAGTTGTTTTAAGACTTCATTGTTTGTTTTCTTTTCTTTCCATCCAATTCTACCTATTCTTCTATATCTACATTTCAAAGGCATCAATTTTCTGTTTTGTTTTCTTGTCTAATGTCCATGTTTCTGCACCATAGAGGAATGTTGAGAAGATATAACATTTTGCCATTCTTAGTTTTAGCCCTGGTGTTATTTGTTTTGATGTTAAAATGTTTTTCATGACATTAAAATTACTTTTTGCCATTCCTATTCTTTTGTTTATTTCAGTTTTACATTTTCCATCACTGGTTATAGTATGTTCAAGGTAGTTGTAGCTCTGAACTGTCTCCAGGTCAATTCCTTCAATTTTGATATCCACATGGAGATTTTGAGTATTATCTTTGTTTATGATCATAGTTTTAGTATTTTTGATATTCATATCTAATCCACATTTTTGCTTGTCATATTTATTTCCTTCATTAAGTAATTGTTGTAGATCTTTATGATTTTCTGCTAGTATTATTGTATCATCAGCATATCTTAGGTTATTGATTATCTTTCCATTGAAGTTTAGGCCTGGTATCTCTGTGATGTTTTTACAGATTTACTCAGTTTATAGATTGAACAAGCTTGGTGATAGGATGCATCCCTGTCTTACTCCTCTTTTTACATCAATGGGTGTAGAGTTCTCTTTGTTATATTTTATTATTGCTGTTTGCTCCCAGTATAAATTACGTATTATAGCTTGTTTCATAAGTCGTGCCCAACTTTAAAAATCAATATCTTTTAAACCGCTTTTTGTAATTTTTTCAAAATTTGCATGTATAGTTATAATGATTAGAACCCAACAGGGAATTAATTTCATTAAAAACAAACATTTGGTTATTATTATTGCTTATTTGATTTATATAAATTTATAACGACCCATTGATGTAGTCAAAACTTAGTGTTTACAGTATTTAAGTTAAAAATAGCGATTACAAATCCATACACACGTTTTTGCACGCTTTCCACGTGAGTTATCTGACACAATTAGACACTTGTAGTAAACACGAGACATTGTGTGTTCCATTTCCATTAATTCAGCGGCGTAACGTGGAACAATAACATTTATCATGAGTCTTAAAATGAAATTCTGCAGTTTACAAAACATCGCAATAAAAATGTATGACTATTTTTGCAAAGAGGCTAAACGAGGAAGATTATTTCATTCTTTAGAAAACCCTGAGAATAGGACAAGACACATTTTGGATTTATCTAAACGGTCATTTAATCGCTGGATTCAAGCACGTGACCGTCAATGTTCCAAATATAGAAAATCACAAGGAAGAGCAAAAATGTTGGATAATTTCGACAGTGAACTTATTAGAAGTGAAATTCGCAAAATGTTGGGTATGAATGAAACTGTTACAATAAGAAAATTAAAAGTATCGCTGAAAAAGAACAACAGTATTGAAATATCAAAGTCTACATTATGGAGGAATGTGAGAGCTGCAGGCTTTACATTCAGAAAGTATTCCAATTGACGAAACATCATCTGTGAGAAGCCACATATAGTAGTCATGAGAAGCAAGTACTTACATGAAGTAAAAGAGGTGCGCAAGAAAGGTTATGATATTGTGCACTTGGATGAAACATGGATCAATGCTCACCACACTAACCAAAGGGAATGGCAGTCATCAGATGGAAAGATTAAGAGATTAATACCTAGCAGCAAAGGACAGCGCTTGATAATTGCTCATGCAGGTAGTCGACAACATGGACTAATACAGAATGCAGAGCTCATTTTTCTTTCAAAATCCATAGACAATCGGGATTATCACTCTGAGATGAATGGTCACATATTTAGACATTGGATTGAAAATTCTGTCCTCCCAGCACTAGATCGACCATCTTGCCTAATAATGGACAATGCAGCGTACCACAACATTGTTGCACTTGAAGATAAAGTCCCGACGTCATCCAGTACAAAAGATGCTATTAAGATATGGCTCACAAAGGAGCACATACAATTTAATAACATGTACTTAAAACCTGAATTACTATCTCTAGTAAAGCAAAAACAGAGGACAAAGATTTTTCAAATAGATAAGATTATCCAAGAGCACGGTCATATAAGTTTGAGGCTGCCACCTTACCATGCTCATTTAAATCCAATAGAACTAATCTGGGCAAAATTAAAAGGACAAGTGGCAGATGAAAATACAACATTCAAAATATGCGATGTAAAGACTCTTGCTAATCTCGCTTTATTAAATATAGACAAAGATTATTGGGCTAAATGTGAAGACCACGTCTTAAAACAGGAAGAGGAATATTGGAAAAATGATGGTTTGTGGAATGTTCAACCCCAAACAGTTATTAATCTTTTAGACTCGTCTGATTCAGAATGAAAGTATATAGCCCCCACAATGTTGGCCCCTATATTACCTTAAATTATTTCAACAAACGGTCCTTTTCAGGACCACACAACTATGAAAATTGGACATACAGGTATACCTTGATATTATTATCGTCCGTCCTCGAACTGAGCAGACAATAATTCTCCTGGTGTTTTATTTTATCCAGTTATTTCCCCATTACGGCCACGCCTTTACCTAGTGAAAATTAATCGTAGACCAGCAACTACGGTAATTTCTATTCTTTAGGGCTTCACAATTTACAATTTTGACAAACATCAAAGAAATATCGCCGCTTTAAGAAAACTGCAGCTGCAAGATATTTGTTAAATATACATTTAAAGGGTCTTTTGCATTCTAATAACATTTGGAAAATTTCAAAAGTATTTAACAAACGGTTAGACAGTAATAGCGTTTTGAAGTTGGGCATATGTTTTGAAACGAGCTATAGTTGCATGTGCAACTCATCTAGATGTATATCTTTTAGGCATTCTATAAGTTGTTTATGGTGTATTCTATCAAATGCTTTGGTGTAGTCTATGAAGCAGGCATATATTGGTTTGTTTACTTCTGTGTACTTTTCAATTAATGTTCTCATGCAGAATATGGCTTCTTGTGTCCCACTATTTTTCCTAAATCCAAATTGCTGCTCATCTATCTGAATCCTTTCTTGTATAACTTTCAGCAAGATTTTTGTTACATGGCTCATTAGGTTTATTGTTCTAAAGTCCCTGCATTCAACTGCACCATTTGTTTTAGGCAATGCAATGAAAGCTGATGTTTTTGGTTTTTGTTTTGAAATGTTGCTTTAAAAACACTGACATAATACAACATTAAGTATAAATAAACGTTTTATATACCAGAATTATTTTGCAGAAAACTACTAGATAATCCATGAAAAATAGGAACAAAACTGTATTTGTACTTTACTAATGGTTTAAGCTTTTCTAAAAATGATAAACTCATAATTTACCTCATATTTATTCATTAACTCATCATTCCTAGTGTCTTCATCATCACTGTCACCATCCATGGCCAGATTTTTTGACTTGGTATACAAACCACAATGTGAGCTGGTAATGTGGAGTTTAGATTGATTTGTTAACAGAGCAAAACCAATTTCATGAGTAATGCAATTAATGGCAGTTTCATATAAAATCTGTAGAGAGCAACAGTCTCAGACCTATACTATAATAGCAATAAATATAAATAAATATACAATAATGATTTAAGTGAACATCATTGTTTCTGTGAACTATTTCTAACATGCAGCACTGAAAGAATACAATGAACTAAATCTATTACTGTGACATCAGTGATCAACTTAAAACAGTGGGCATTTAATGTATATGGAAATCATGATAAAGATGGTTCCAAATTAATGAGCAAGTCAAGTGTAGAAGATAACAATATATGATATGAATTAAATGCATGAGAAAATCTAGTAGTATCATTTGAAGAGACAACAGAAGAAATGCTTTTGAAACACTACCTTTAATCAGCATATACAAAGACAAAGAAGAGATTGGTTGGTAACCTCATGGGAGCACAACCTAACCAGCTACTACTGTGAGCAAAAAAAACAGTTAAAGTTCTGGTTTCAAGGCCAAGGAATGCCAACAGATGGACCATATCATAAAAATCCAGCATTTTTTTCTGGATTAACAAAGACTTGTTCTTCTGCTGTTGTGTTTACTTTTTACTATTACAGGGAACAAGAGAGTAAAGTAATGGTTCCTTCCTTGCTAGGTGTATGGGAAATATATTAGTGACCCATTTTCCGATGAAAAATAGCATATTTTTGGGTGATGTGATCGATATAACACCAGGCCTCTACTTCCCATATATATCTCTGATTAGTGGTATTGTTGTTAGTGCACTCACCTGCTAACCTGACAGTATGGGGTTCAAATGCCAGTTAAAGCAACAAATTTGTATGACGTAAACGACTGTCAAGATCCACCCAATCTCTTTAAATGGGCACCACAGATATTCTCTGAGAAAGAGAGGCAGGAAACTGGCCACCCCACCTCATGAAGTTGATGTTTATTACAATGAAAGTCAATAAAGCTTCATTACCGAATGGCAATCTGCAACTTCTGAAATTGAATCTGAAGATTTTTGATAAGAAAACAAAAGGACTAAAGGTGTATAGGTACAATCCACAGTCTACCCCTCATAGTCTCTTTCATAGTCCACCATTAAAAAATTGTTGAGTGGGTGTAGATGTTGTTTACAGCAAGCTGTGATATTTTTTCACCTTTTGGCATAACACATTTGTCTTCAGTAAGACTTTTTCTTAACCAGGTTGCATTCATTCTCCATTTCTACTCACTTGGTCAGACTAAATTATTACTGGGGGCACAGAGAAAGGATCTTGGTACCTCTACTTCTCTGATCCTAGCAACAAGTAGTCAGCTATGAGTCGTTGATCACTTTCTGTTTTATAGCGCTGGAAGGTGCTTTTGCTCCCTAAAGACCTGTTCAACACACTGTACAGGACAGAAAACTGCTACCCCTCATGTTAGGTAGCAAACATGGATAAGATAAGATAAGATATAACAAGAACCCTATACACAGAGACCAATATAAGATAATAACAAGAATCTAAAACAATGACCAAGATAAGATATAACAAGAACCTAAAACAAAGACCAATATAAGATGTAACAAGAACCTAAAACAATGACCAAGATAAGATATAACAAGAACCTAAAATAATGACCAAGATAAGATATAACAAGAACCTAAAATAATGACCAAGATAAGATATAACAAGAACCTAAAATAATGACCAAGATAAGATAAAACAAGAACCTAAAACAATGACCTCTGGATATTTAATTTTCAATATTCCTATATGGTGCAGAAACATGGACATTAGACAAGAAAAAAGAACAGAGAATTGAAGCCTTTGAAATGTGGATATATAGAAGAATAGGTAGAATTGGATGGAAGGAAAAGAAAACAAATGATGAAGTCTTAAAACAACTAAAAATGAAATGAGAACTACTAAACACTATTAGAACAAGACAAATGCGATTCTTGGGCCATGTTAAAAGACACAACAGCCTACTTAAAGTTATCCTGGAGGGGAAAATACAAGGTAAAAGAGGCAGAGGCAGACCAAGACTAACATGGACGAGTAACATCAAAAGATGGACAAATCAGCCTATGACAACCTGCACCATCAAAGCAAGAGATAGAGCAGAATGACACTCCATGGTAGCCAACCTTCGTTGCGGAGACGGCACTCAATGATGATTTAATTTGTATTACAGTAGCCTAACTTCTGGCATGATCCAAGATGGAGTATATGTCTTCTGTTTTGGGTGTAACGGTTGAGCGTGGGACTGACAATCTCAAAAAGAGACTTGCCAGCCTCCGGGTGGGGAAACTATAGATGTTGTAGAGTCTTGTAGTGTTATAATGAATCTTGTCGATAAACATCAGGATACAGAAAAAGAGGAAGACCTAAAAAAGACACTAAAAGAGAAGCAAAGTTGAAAGGCATAGGCACTCATTAGGTAAGATCAATCATCTTGCAAGAATAGAGATGGATGGTGAAAAACACTACAATCCTTATGTGACATCAAACAATGCTAGGAGGATCAAGATGAGTAAAAAGAAGCATAGCAGTAGCTTAATTTCCCCTGTGTTACCAGGGCCTCATTATGAGGGAAGAAAAGAATAGTAACTCTGTGACCTTCCAGGCATGTCGTAAGAGGTGACTATGGAGGTTGATCGATGGCTTGACAAGCTGTAAATTGTACAATTGTAAAAAGTATTGTTATGGAAACAGAGCCATAGATTTTAGAGCAGTGATAGCTCGACAGGACAATAGATAGATAGATAGCAGCTTAATGCTGCCCTCTGAATATAACTGTACAGGACTTATTCCTGGGTACAAACATTCTTTTGTTAACTGAGCTGTTAATTTTTACCTGACTCATTAAGCTAGAAAGAAAACCATACTGGCCATCATCACACCTTCAATTTCAAAAGTTTGATGCTATGAGGTTCTGAACACTTCTCATCCCTAAAGAATTATATGATAATGTAATGACTTACAAGAACACTTAAACAAACTCAACAGCTCAGGCGCAAAATACAACATGAATATCAACATCAACAAAACAGAAGTCATGAATGTCGCCAAAAATAAAACAGAACATCAACATAACTATAGAAGGCAGGCAACTAGAGGAGGAATTCAAATACCTAGGAAGTTTAATAACAAACGATAATTCTCAAACAGCAGAGATAGAATCAAGATGCAACAAAGCTTGTCAAATCATTGGACAGTTATCACCACTATTGTCCAACAAGGAAATAACTCTGGAGGCAAAACGAGCATAATACAATACAATCTTAATCCCAACGTTATGCTACCAATGCCAGACCTGGACCCTAGATGCAAGAACAATAAGAAAAATAACCTCTATTGAGATTAAATGTGTTAGACGAATGACAGGAAAGTGTGATAAATAAGATCAGGAATGAAGAACTGAGAAAAAAGCTAGGAATAGCCTCCGCCATAGAATATATAAAGAAACAACAGATGAAATGGTTTGACCACGTGACAAGGCAGAAAGATCAAAACACAACACAATGAGCCTTCAACAAATATTGTGAGAACACTAGACCCAAGGGTCGACCACGGAAAAGACGGATCGATGGAATATTAGAAGCACTAGGAAACATAACAGCAGCAGAGATGAACAGAAAAGCAAAAGACCACAAATTATATCTCTCCTCGATGCTGAAAGGCAGATGAGGAAGGAAAGAAGAAGAATGATTTACATTTATTTTTATCATTATAGGTAAATAGTTTTGTTTTCAAATGTGACAAATTCATAGACTTTATCTAATTGTTAGATTATGTGACTATTATGTTCTAGAAAATGTAAACTAGATTTATGTTTCACCACAGGTCAACAGTAATAAATAAACTAGATGTAGAATTTGAAACAAAACCTTGAAAACTTATTTATTTCTTTTTTTTTTGAAACTCCACTATATAATTATTCCCTGCTAAAAAATTGTTAAGAAGACATAGCTTGGGATACTCCAAGTTACTGAAGGTGTTTTCAACAAATTTTATAAGACAAATTAAGTATTAACAAACTTGTACTTACTTTTCTGGAAGCACAAGGCCATCTGCATGTAAATAGTTGATGAATGCATCTGGTAATGGAAGTATTATGCTGCAATTAAAAAAAATGCTTTCTTTTAGGCTTTAACTATCAGCCTTTCTCATTTTATATTGTTGTCCCTATAGCTTGAGATCTGTTTATATATATTTTAATAGATAAAATGTCTTGGCATCAAACTGCATGTTGTTAGGATTATCTTTACTTGCATACCAGAAGAATCCATAGGTGCTCAGACATCTCCCTTGAGAATCTCACAATAATCCAAGGAGAATCCTGGCACATGCGCACAAACTCCATTCCATTATCCCATGCACATTTGCTTCTTTTAAAATTTGTTGCTGCTATTGTTATCCTGTTTCTGATTTCTTTCTTTGTTTCACCTTCCTGATCTATATCACTACCAAGATAAATATAATAATGGTCTACTCTTTCTAATGCCTGACAATAGAGATATAGATTGCTCTCTAGGCTATTGTTATTTTTCTTTTACCCCTGTTAATTCCAAGTCCTATTTTTTCCACCATAAGGTATCTATGATATTTTGTAACTTGTTGATATTGTCATTTAGGAGCACAACTATATTATCTGCAAAATTTAGATCTTCCAAGTATTTCTTGTCATACCATTTGATGCCATTATTGCCTTTGCAACATTTACTCATGCAATCAATTAAAATTGCAAACAGCAATGGTGATAGTCATAGTGTACTCAATAATAGTACATCCCTGTTTGAGTTTGACTCCTGTTTCAATTCCGAAATAAAATTATAAACACTACACTCATTCCCTCATCTATGTGATCTTAAGTAACTCAACTGTAACTACTAACAAATTATATCACTGTCTAGTTTACTAAAGAGTATTCAGTCTGAGTATGGTACTGAACTCATGTACTTTGATAGTACCAGTACTACACACATTCAATGTAAAACTACAGTACTAGTAGCAAGTACTTCTACTACGCTATCTATACAACAGTGTGAGTCACTGAGTGTCACTGATACTAGACTTAAGTTTAAGTTTTAGTTTAGACTAGCGACACACAGACTGATTTTAATTTTAGTTTTAGTATAATAAAATATATATAATCTTTAATTATTTAATTTATTATCCAATGTATTTATATGTGTGTATTGTCTTCAAATCAATCCAATCTGAGTAAAGTAATATTCTCATCTTGAGAACAAGATACAAGTTTTTATGAAAAAATATATACAACACTGTCAACACTAACCGCTAACAACAAACACTCACTGAGTCACTCACACTGACTACTCGTAGTCATACTCAACTCACTGCATACTCATGATCAGATACTGACTAACACTCATTTCTTCGAACTGATTTACCTTTTAAATGAAACGTGCTTGAATGTATCGTACCAAGCCGCAAAAGAACAGTTTAATACACTGGATGTTTTCATTATTATGCTGCCAGTATCATGGTTCAGTTTTATTATAACGATGAGTAAATAGTAAGCCCGGCTGCTGTTTGTTTTATTGAACATAAGATCTGACGAAATAATCGCTATTGCGCTATTTGTTTCGTTCCTCGCCTCTTAAAAGGGTAATGTTTTTACAGAGTAGTCGTAACAGATCGAAGTTTTGGTTTTCTTAATTTAATTATTATTTCTATTTTAAAATAAAATAGGGTCTTCTTTGGCGTCTGGACAGACGATTAGTAGCAAGCAGCCATAAGTGAGTAGTTTGAAAAAAATATTAGTGACCTATGCTGGATGCTGCCCTGCCGAACAGCACCCCTAGGGCCCGAATCTGCCAATATTGTATCTACAGAATGAACAAGATGCATTCGCCTCGTCTCCCCTCTCCCGTGACCTCTGTCCTCTGAATTTTATATCAGCACCGCCTCGAAGATGCTGTGCCAGTTTCCATTTCTGTTCTTCATGTGCCACGATCCACATCGAGACCCTCCCAGTTTCCCTCACCAATAGAGAACTCCCCAAGGAAGCCCTGCAAACATCCCTACATCTCAGCGCGGGTTTCCCTCCGTCCCCAAGTTAGCCATACAATATTTGTCCGTGAATACAAATGTTTGCCACTCTTCCTACATGACCCAGCCTCCCCAGTCCACGACTCCCATGTGTTGCCATGATGGTTGGGAGCCTGGCAAGACATCAGACTTGGCCACCCTGTCTTGCCACCTGGTGTTCATCCTTCGGAGGCAACGGACATGAAAGCCGCCCAACCCTCTCTCCTGCACAAGCAGTCCACGCCTTTGATCCGCACAGATGTACACCAAGCACACAACTTTGGCAAACTTCAATCCCAGTCCTGAGTGCCAATATGGCGTTGATCCTCGCTCTATCTACAAGTTTATCAAACGTGGAAGCTGCCCTTCTGATTCGGGAACCCATCTCTTCCCCAAGGGTGACAGCGGCCGTGACTATAGAACCATGACAGGCGAACCCTCCCACAAATTCAAGGGGTGTGTTATTTAAAGATATAGCTGCGGGACTGACTACATCTTGTTGAAGCATCACAATCTTCAGTATACTTATTGACAGGGAGAATATATCGCATGATCTAGCTAGAGTGTCAATCATTGACTGCAGACGGATTCATCTTGAGCAACCAGTGCTGCATCATCAGCGAATATAAGCTCCTTGATAATAATAAAACTGCGGAAGACACAGAAATTCCCAAGAAATATGAAATTAGAACTAGATATGCTTAGAGTAGATGTACAGATGAGTGATAAGTACAACATCGAGGAACAATGGGAAATGCTTAAACAATCGATTCAACAAACATCAAAAGAAGTAATACAAGTGACAAAAAGAATCAACAAAAAGAAATGGATGACAGAAGAAATATTACAACTAATGAACGAAAGAAGAAAACATAAGGAAGAATAACGGACATACAAAATATTGCACAAAGAGATCCAAAACAAGTGCAGAGAAGCAAGGTAATGATGGTTAAAACAGAAATGTGAAGAAATGGAAAAACAACAAAAGAAAGACTCAAAATTTATGCACAAACAGTTAAATGAATGAAGCAATGAAATCAACACCAATATTGGAGATGGAGAAATTGTGGAGGATACCAGCACTGGGAGAACGGAGGGACACAAAGGTGCTGATACAGGCAGAACAATTTTCATGCATGCCGAGACATCTAATGAAGGACAGATTTAAAAAATCTTGCATTGGGACGACTTAAGAGAAGCAGTTTTATCCACCAGCCAAGCGTATTAGTAGACAAACACCAGACATGTCAAGAGTTGTTAACCCCCTACTGCCCATACCAGAACATACTCCCTGGACAGAGGAACCAGGATTATCAATACAAATAAGGACAGAAGTGAAAGGAATAGTTTACAAAGGAGAACAGAATAGTCTACGGCGAAAAACAATAACTCTCAGTTTCCTGGGTGAAGAATACCCACAAGACCTATGGATTCGTGTGTACACAGATGGATCAACACAGAATGTAGTAAAGAATGGGGGAGCAGGTGCATATAGAGTACCCAAATAACACTAGGGATATGAATAAAATAGCAACAGGGAAATATTGTCACAATTATGATGCAGACAGAAATCCAAGCAATAAAGTTGGCAATAGAAAAACTGATGAACAGTAATCTTAGCCCACAACCTGTAGTGTTTTCTGACTGATGAAAGATCAGTACTCCAGGCACTACAATCCAGAAAATTACCACATCTGCAGACATTGACTGAACTCTGCAAGCACCACAGGGTTGCCCTGCAGTGGATCCCATCTCACTGTGGAATACCAGGAACTGAGAAAGCAGATCAGCTGGCAGAGGAAGGTCCAACAGGCACACAACTAGATGCACGGGTTACATACCATCAGAAGAAACAGATAATCAAATCAATCAGAAGACCACAAGCCCCAAATCAGGATGCCTTTCATAATATGAATAGATGTGAACAAGTTATCATTATACGCCTCAGAACAGGACATAATCGACTCCACAGTCACATGTATACAAAATTCAAGACCGGCACCTCAACTACATGTACGTGTGGACAGGCGCCCCAGACTGCTGAACACATACTTCAAGACTATACTGAATATAGTAGACTGAGGAAAACCCATTGGCCCATAGATACAACACTAAAGACAAAACTATATGAGCCACTGCAAGAATTACAAAAGACAGCAAAATTTATACAGGAAACGACATTGCAGATTTAGACAATACTTCAGGCGAACGAAAGATAAGATAGATTATTATTTGTCTCCTTAGTTACTACTATAGTGTGTTTGTAATTATGTGATGATATTGATGGTAATGATGGTAGCGGTAAGGATGTTTGTGGAGATGATGGTAGTGGTGATGATGGTAGTGGTAGTAATGCTTATATGATCGTAATTGTATTGATAGTAGTGGTGATGGTGTTAGTGGTAATAATGGTAGTGACGATGATCGTAGTGATATTGATGGTGATAGTAATGATGGTAGTGGTAATAGTGAGAATTTTAAAAGAAATAAAAATAATGTAGTCTTTATTCAGATTTTTAAAAATTGTGCTTTTTTATTATTTAAATCTGGTCAACCTTAGACCAGGCACAAAAATGAAGCAGATATTTGTCAGCGTTGACCGTTGACTAAGCTATAATGAACGTTAATGAATGTAGAAAGAAAGAAATGATTTAAGTTCAAACCAATCTCTTAGAAAAGTTGCAATTAAAAGGGATCGAGGTCACCGAACTTCCGGTAGCCTTCTTGCGATGGCAGGTGGAAGTCCGGGCTCGATGACCCATGCAGCAGGATCAATGTGAAATGCAGGATCACCGTTTCATAGTACAGATCTTACCGCGATAGTCAAGTGCCCCTGACGTTACTACACCAGGAACATCACGGCTGGAGTGTCCCCCAAGGCTGTCTAGCATCTGCTTTCAAAGTTCTTCCACTCAATTTCCTCATCTAGATTCAAACGTAGTCCAGATATGAGTACTTGAATTGGTGAACCCGAAATCAGGAGGACCAGAAGAGGCTGATATCCACACGTGACAATAAAGCTCCGTCCGGCCTGTCACGCATAGTCGAGCTAGTGCCTACAATCAACCTCAATTGCCATTGAGCCAGCGAAGCTCGAAGGAAAATGTGATATATTTGTTTTAGTGCGCGAACGTCCAAGAAAACAATAAATGATCTCTCCTTTCAGGAAAGGTCTAGTATAGTCCCGTAAATTATTTCAGCGAATGAATGATCTCCCCTTAGTTGACGTCACAACAAAACTAGAGAGGTAGATAATAATAGGTAAATAAATTACTGTTGAAGGTCATAAATTAGATCACAACTTGGTAAAGTTTAGTTCGATCAAATTAAAGTTTTCATACGCCTGCATACTAAGTGATTCGATGAGTATGATAAGAAAAGTGGAGGCTCGCCCACGTCACTTAGGCAATGAGTAGAGTCATTGCAGAAGTTTTTTTTTTTTACTTCTGTAGTGTTACCTTTCGAAGCAGAGATGAAGATGATGGGGAAGACATGGAATGATCTTAAAAGAATTGCAAAAAACAGAACGACTTGGAAAGTGTTTGTTGAAGACCTATCATCTATGCTCCACTGGGAGCTAAAAGGTAGAAGAAGAAACGGGGTTACCTTTGACTGCGTCCCTAGACATGAGGGAGTAAGACGAAATGAAAGAGCGGACAGGTTGGCTAGCTGTGCTGTCGTTGAAGACGGTCAACCAATGGATCGGGCAGCGATCATCAATGCCCTCCGAGATGTGGGAATGGCACAGGACTTCGACAAACATGAGTCTACGTCACTCCTTCGAATGAACGAGATGGGAGTTAAGACTGGCACCGCCAAAAACGAGCAACTTAGTGGACGTATAAGAAGACTTATCAACCATTACAGAACTGGGGTCGTCAGTTGCTGAAAACTGGGAATTCTTGAGGGGAATCTGAGCACCTATGGACATGTTCTGAGTGCAATGATGATGACCCGCAAATAACTCAATAATTACCTTGCTAGAGTATCAGAAATGTGGGAGAAAGCGAGAGCAGACAAATAAGACTGAAAGGGAGCAAGCCAACAAAGAATAAAAGAGAGTGTGTGATAGAGAGAGAGTGGGAGAGAGACGGTGAGTAGGAAAATGCCCTTTCTTCTTTGTCTTTTGTCTTTACAACCTTTACAACCGATGTGCAATAGCAAAGAAACAACTGTCAGTGTTCTCTATTGTATTTCCTCCATAATAATACATCCATTTATTATTATTTGTTCAATACAAATGCGGACAGAAGTGAAAGGGATACTTGACAAGGAGAACAGAATAGTCTACAGCGTAAAACAATCGCTCTCAGATTCTCGGATGAAGAATACCAGCAAGATCAATGGGTTCATGTGTACACAGATGGATCAGCACAGAATGCAGTAAAGAATGCGGGAGCAGGTGCATACATAGAGTCATCATCATCATCATCATCAAGTACCGGGCCTGCTGGCGTAGGTGACCATGTCTCTCCATAACTTTCGATCTCGACAGTTATTTATCAATTCTGTTGTTGACTTTCTGCCAAGCCATTCTCTTAAGCAGTCTGGTATTTTTTCTCTTTGCTTCCCTCTATCTCTTCGTCCTTCAATTTTTCCAGTTGTTACAATATATTCCAGTTGTTCTCTTTTCATTACATGGCCAAAAAATGATGATTGTTTCTTCCTAATATTGGAAATTAGCTATCTTTTTGCTTTGACCTCTCTCAAAACATTTTCATTACTCTTCTTAGCTGTCCATGGTACTCTCAACATTCTTCTGTAAAACAACATTTCTACAGACTCCAGTGATTTTCTTGTCTGTTGTCCTATTGTCCATGATTCGCATCCATATGTTAAGACTGGCTCTATGTAACATTTAAGAACTCTTTTTCTTGTTTCTATTGTCAAAAATGGATTGCATAGTATCTTCCTCATTTTTTGGAAAGCTGCTTTTGTCTGAGCCATTCTGCATCTCACCTCTTTTGTACATCTTCCGTCTGAGGTTAACAAAGTTCCAAAATATTTAAATTCACATACCTGTTTTAATATTGTTTCACTTGTCTTTATTGTGCACTGAGGTGATGTCCCTTTCTTTGTTGTTACCATTACTTCTATCTTTTTGCTACTAAGGCTGAGTACTTTATTTTTGCTTTCTTTCACTATAATGTCCAACATTTCTTGTAACTCATTTTCACTCTTAGCGTTTAAGACTGTATCATCAGCATACCTTAGATTACTTATATTATGACCTACAATTGTTATTCCAAGCCCTTATGGATCTTAAAATAATCTCACTCTAAATATTAAACAAATCTGGTGACAGCACACAACCTTGTCTAACACACTGTTTTATTTGTTGAAACATTCCCAATTGGTTTCCAGTTCTTATGGCCGCTGTTTGTTGCCAGTACATGTTCTTTATTATTCTTAGATCTTTGCTGTCTACGTTTATGCTTTCTAAAACTTTAATTATTTCTTGGTGCTTTACTTTTAAAAGTAAAGTTTTGTTTTTATATACATAGAGTATGATACGTAGAGTAAATGATAATAGGGATATGAATAAAACAGCAACAGGGAATACTGTGGAATACCAGGAAACGAGAAGGCAGATCAGCTGGCAAAGGAAGGCGCAACAGGTACACAATCAGATGCACCAGTTACATACCATCAGAAGAAACAGATAATCAAATCAATCAGAAGACCACAAGCCCCAAATCAGGATACCTTTCATAATATTAATCGATGAGAACAAGCTATCATTATACGCCTCAGAGTAGGACACAGTCGACTCCTTAGTCACATGTATTAACAATTCAAGATCGACACCTCAACTACTTGTACATGTGGACAGGCGCCCCAGACTGCTGAACACATACTTCAAGACTGTACTGAATATAGTAAACTGAGGAAAATACATTGGCCCATAGATACAACACTACAAATAAAACTATATGGACCACTGCAAGAATTACAAAAGACAGCAACATTTATACAGGAAACGACATTGCAGATATAAACAATACTTCAGGCGAACGAAAGATAGATAGATGATAGCACCAATTGCAGCCCTTGGTCTTATTGGTGGGAATATCAGATTTTATTGATGGGAATATCATGTTTTATTGATAGGAATATCATTTTTTATTGATGGGAATATCAGGTTTTAATGATGGGAATATCAGAGTGATGTAGAACAGGACACTAGAATGGCTCAATGGATTAAGTGATGACGAACAGGCCAAAGTCGTTAGGTTTGCTATAGAAAAAATAGAGCAATGAGACTGTTATTAGCTGTTACGGAAAATGCTTCTCAAGGATTAAGAGACAAATAAGAAGATATGGACAGTAGGAAGAAAGTCGCCTGTGTTGGTACCAGCCCTGATTATAGTGAGGGAAGAAACGAATATATCTCACTCTCTCTGCGAACAGGACTCAATCAGAGTAGGATTCCAGACTCTCACATGAAGTCAGCTGTCAGGCTAAATGTGTTGATCGCCCCCACAGACATAACATCACAATTAGAGTCTGCCAGATCCACTCTGATTGAACACCCGTTAAAACGTTGCACTGTGTTCTGCGCCAGTGTATCCGATTTCAGCCAGCATTTTATTCAGGTTTGCTCTCCTTAGCCTTTGATGGTCCCCAATCTTCCCGCAAGGCAGCAGATTGTCTTTTCTGTAGGGGAATTCTGCCCTGAGATGGCCGGCCCTACCAGGTTTACGAGCACCATCTGCCCGAGTCACTAGAGGTGACTAACACAGCCATGCACACACAAAGATGTGAGATGTGACTAACACAGTCATGCACACAGCGATACGAGGCATGACTAACACTAACACACATCAAGAAATATGACACATGACTAACATAAACATGCACATAAAGATATGAGATATGACTGACATAGACATGCACACAAAAATATGAGATATGACTAACATAGACATGCACATACAAAGATATGAGATGGGACTAACATAGCCATGCACACACAGGGATATGAGATGTGACAAACACAGACATGCACACACAAAGATATGAGATATGACTAACATAAACATGCACACAAAGATATGAGATATCACTAACCCAGACATGCACACACAAAGATATGACACATGACTAACACAAATACACACTAAGATATGAGATATGACTAAACACAGACACACATCAAGATATGAGACATGATTAACACGGACACACCAAGATATGTGATATGACTAACATGACACACACCAAGATATGAGCCATGGCCAGCACGCACACACACATAAGCTAAGATATGAGCCATGGCTAGCACAAAAACACATCAAGATATGAGCCATGGCTCATAAACGAATATAGCCACTCTCACTTGACATGTATGTCATAAGAGGCGACTTAGGAGATTTTGGCTACAAGGTTTTCGTCCGAGCTAAAGAGTTTGTGCATTTTGGCTGAAGCCGTCTTCAGTACATTCACTAGTGTGCGGTGAGCATGTTTCATACTGGGGAATGTGCCGAGAAGGGGAACATTATGGAGTTGTCCATTGTGGAATGAAGCAGATATTTCGACTAAACTAAACTAGAAAGAAAGTATAATCAGTTATTAAGGATGCAGTATCTAAAAGGATTCCACAGGGTAGTTTAGATGTATTTATTAGAAGAGATGCGAGAGTACTTTATAGGATAGATAGATTTCTTAGGATTGAAGTCTCCGTTGTAGGTGATAAACATCACGATGTATGGACAGACAGTGATGCAGATGTCGCGTATCTAAAGGTTAGGTTTGTCACTATGTTTAAGGCTGAGGATAACCCTTTTGTGTGATGTACATACTTGACCTGTAAGGACTTGGGAACAACTTGGGCCAGACATTGGATCTCACTACCCAGAGATCTGGGGAGGAGGGAAAAGCCATGACGCAACCACAAATATGAAAATACAAAGTTTCACCACCAGCAGGATTTGAACCCAGGACCTTCTTAAAGGGTTAAGGCATAAAAATGCGAAGCTGCAGTAAAGCTGAATATAAGGAAAAATAAAAAAAATAAAAAAATGGTATGTAAGAAGCTTTACGTGACAAGTGGACGACACAGACTAAACAACGTTTCGGCTCAATAGGCCTTCATCAGGAACAAACAATAAAAACACACACACAAAACTGATAACGAAACAACCAAAACAAAAACAATCGAAATGTGTTAAAGAAAAACACAACAATAAATAAAACTATCCTGTGAAATCCAAATAAAATCGTAACCAAGTGCGGCTGTCGTGAACGTCGAAAATCGTGCCAAAAAGTGCGTAAATGTAAACAGAACCAGAGGAGTTAACACAGGGGTCAGTGTGCAAACACAAAGGAGAAAGAATCGAATAGTAGACTGACAGGTGTAAAAAGACGCTAAGAGTGAGATGTCTGAGAGTGGGGTACAGTAAAAATAAATGAGGGGTAAGAAGCACAGAAAAAAATTATAGAGGAGAAAACCGAAGTGTCTCATAAGGGACTAGAGGAGAAGAACTATAAAAAGCATGGCATAGTAAGTAGACCAAAGAACCCAAATATGTGTAGTAGAGAAGGCTATGCAAAAGGGAAGGAGCAAGCAAAAAGAAACTATGCGTATGAGTGTGATACATTGATACCTCGTGGGGTAAACCTCTTAAACCAGAGGCTGGCTTCTTATCTCTAGACCACCCAGACCTCAAGGTAAAGTAAGGAAGACGAGTCCCCCTCCGCCCCCCCCCCCCCACACCCCCACACCTCTCTAGGGAAAATAAATGTTACAAATATTAGTGAAAATTCAAATAACACATAAGCATACACAATCCTGAAAACCATATTTATTGTTCCAGGTGCATATATATATTTTTATATATGTATATATATAGCATAGCAAGACAATGAAATATTGAATGTACAAGACTTGCTACAAGTACAATTATGATAAACATGGCAGTATTCTAAGGATAAAATATGATACCACAATTTTTATTACCCATTTCCATTTTTATTTTCTGGAATATGACTTACTACTGTATCTACTTTTATTTAAAGCAATTCTTGTTTCCTTTAAGTTACACAATTTTTAATGCCTTAATGTATGTGGTTCAATGTGTATGCGAAATAATAAGTACCAATTTGTTTATATTAACATTTAATGATTGAAATTATATATCTTGAAATAAATTAACTAAATATTCATATAAAGTACTGATAAACTGTTGAGCTTCCAGAGAAAAAGCTGTGTATTTTATTTGTATGTAATTAACTTTATAAAAGAGGGTGTGTCAATGTTTGTTTATTTCACAATTTACAATAAAAATATGGATATTATACTCCTAATGTTAACTAATAATACATTTTAAACAAGGGTCATTGTTAGTCTTTTATTATTTTAGCAACTAACACAGAGAGATAGATATTAGAACCACCTGATATCTTTATCATTGTTAATTAGATAGCTACAATGCTACTATAATTGAGAGATGTAGTGCTAACAAAATATACTGAGGTATAACCATAACTTACCAGTAATCCATCTGTACAAATGTGCAATCTAACATTATCTACCTTTAAAGCTGAAGAATGAATAAACATGGACCTGGTGAGAGCTGCAAGTTATTGGACATTAAGATGATAGTGACTTGGAGATCAACTGTGAGAGAAAACGGCAGCTAATGTGAAGTTATATAGTCCATTGTGACATGGCAGGTTTATATAAAGAAATATTTATTCAGGTTGATATACTTAGTTGCTTGTAATAACCTTGGCTCATAGCACAAATCAAATTGTAGAATCAGACTATAAGAGCTGGGTGCACAGAGTGATGAGCCACACCTCAGACCTAAGCATTAAAAGTGTGAAAGACATCCAGAGCTTAACAACTGAAACAAAATTATGTTCATCCTGAAGCAAACGCAGAGCTTACTTTGAAGCACTCCTTTTTTTTTTTTTTGACCAGTCAATATGGTGGATAGGCAGCAAGAACCATTGAGGCATAGTGTGAAAAGTGTTCCTTGTTGCAATTTCCTCATATTCCAAGTTTGGCTTGCTGCCGCAGCTACTGAGTTTAGTGCTTTGTGCACACTGTGAGCTGTGTGTTTCAATTGGATTGTGTTTCGATATTCCAGTTGTTTACAATGAATGATGATATCGTATGAAGAAGGAAAATTCAGCTGAGTTCACTTTCGGTGCGGCTTGGTGTTTTGTCTTTTGGTGTCTGTTGTAGCTGCTATGATGGGACCCCAACTGCCTTTCTTTGTTTGGATCCTTCAATGAGATATGATGTTAATTTGGATGATTCCACTGGCATGGGCGGTTGAGAAATTTTGGATTTTAATTCGTTTACAGTGATATCAGAGCCTTTGACTAACCATAACCATAACTCCTTCTTTGCTAGTAAAAAAAAATGTTGCAAAAATATTACAAATGTGCAAATGTCAGGGCACATCAACACTTTATTTTCTGTATTTTTATGTTTCATGCAAAATATTTTACCTCTGATTTTGCATTCTCTCTCTTCTAATGACAATAACTATTTTTCTCAAGCACCTCGCCTTCACATGTTGTAATACAACTCTATGGCCTCATCTGATCTTGTTGGTTTCCTGATTATTTATAAATCATATATCTTTCTCACTTCATTTCCTTTTATATCCCTACAAGTATTGACGGAGATAAAAAGTTCTAGCTCTTGCGCTCCTAGGTGCCTCAGTCACTGTCATTTGATGTTGTTGTAGCATTTCTCAGATGTTGTCAGTCCATATTACTCTGGGTCTATCACAGGCTCTCCTTTCATCTCCTCTATATGTTTTGTTTGCTATAGAATCTCTTGGTATTCTTTCCAGATGATTAAACAGTTTCATTTGTTGTCTCTGTATGTAGTTCACAATTGATTCAATGCCCAATCTCTCTCTTATGACATCATTTCTGATTCTGTCTATTCTGGTCACTCCAGGTGCCTTTCTCAGACATCTCATTTGTGGGGTGAGTAGCTGCCTTTTATGTTTATTCATGAGTGACTATGTTTGGCACTAATAGCAATGGCATAGCTTGGGGGGGGGGGGGGGGGGGAAATCTGTCTTCAGCAACATCTGGGAACATCAAACTGACCATTGCTGCCTTAATTATTTTACGTTTTTCACTGTCTTCATACCCTAAAATACGCCACGAAATGCAATTTTTCATGCATTTTGAGGAATGCATGACGGAGCCATTATGGGTCATATACCTTGTCATGAGGGAGTTTGGAGAGAGTGCAAAAACTTACTTAGTACCAAGGGGCTGAAATCCCTAGCTATGCCCACGACTAATAACACAAGGTGGGAATGAATATACTTTATATGATGTTTCTTTATGATAATAGGTACTATCTTAAGTTGAAGTATAGGATCAAGCTGTCCCAATACTTGGTTTGCCTTGTTACATCAAATGTAGATTTATTTATCTAATATGTCATCTTTGAAATAAAATACATATCAAGGTCAGTAATTCATTGATTTCATGTAAAAAGCAACGTTCAAATTCAGTATATCAGAATCTGGACTTGAGTAATAAGCTGTGTTAAATTAATTAACTTTTTAAAAATTATGTTGAGTTATATATATTTTTTTATTTTGTATCATAAACATCAAGAGTTCAATTGATGTATTTTTCTTTTTGGTAGCCTACACAGTTTTCATCAGTTCAACTTTTTGATATTTTAATGACCATATTATGAAACAAGATGATGATTCTTTGAAAAGTGTAAGAAAGGTTTCTGTTCAATAGCATACTAGTTGTATTTTCTTGTTCCAAATTCATTGATGATCGGAACATTTTGACCATATGTTTCAAGAGCTAGCATTTCTGAAATTAATTATTTTACAGCAGAAGCAGCCTTTTACCAGAAATTAAATTTACATACATTTTTGTTGCCATTTTCCATGTGATAAATTATCTACATCCATTAGAATATTGATGCAGCTGTTTTCTACTGATAGATTCCAAAGGTGATTTCTCACTGTGATGTTGTAAAATATGTTATATAACTCTTGCTATTTATTTAGTATTTGTCTTTCACTTTAGATGTTTACAAAAACAGACATTATATTTATCTGCATTTTCTGCTTGGAATAGTAAAGATGACTGGGTTAAATTTACCACTTGTCACAAAAATTACAATTTGTGTACTCTGGGAGAGATTTTCTTTGTTTATAATTGTCTATCATTTTTTAATATTTGAAACATGTTTAGTCATGACGCTGCACTAATAAAACTGAAGTTAAAGCATCATCAAATGAATGTTTGTTATGAAAATCTGTGAAATGGGATGTTTTGTTTTTGTAAATTGAAGCCAATAATTCAAGCTGCTGATGGCAATCTGCTAATGCAGGGATAATCTCTGTAAAGCTGAAAAGAAAACATAACTCAAAAGAATAACAGGTTCTCATCTTCAACTATTGAAAGGAAGTACTATAACCAACTTATGACAGACAGTTCTGATTATTTTACATCTATTTTATCCTTGATTCACATTATTTTACAACAGCATCCAATCCTAAAGCTAAAATCTATTATGACTGATAAATCTACATAATGATTTATAATAAATGTTTCACACATTTTGGAAGCATACTTTTTGGGGGTAAAAATGATTCAAATGAACACTATAGTGCAAACAATGCATAACGAAGTAGAGATATTTATGACTGTGGAAGAAAAATGCCATAACTTTGCTGTTAACCTTGAACCTCTTCTGTAACTCTTCACCTTGTTTCTGGTTGATTAAACCATCCTTAACTTATTACAGGAAATGCCAGTCTAAAAAAATAAACAAGCCATTCAATTAGGGAAATACTCAGTCCTAGATAAATGTACAAAATGCAACCAGATTGTTAACGAGCAAATCGGAGCCTTATGAATAAAATTGATAGCTCAGACTAACAACAACTAGTACCACTGTAGCCATCAACTTTACTGAATGGATAGGACAAATGACAACCCTAAGGATAAACAATCTAATTTATCAGTTTGTTGTCTTATACAAACTCCTGAACTGCCTCTTCCTATCTTGTACAATCATCCACCCAAAATAAGTTCTTTATTTAACATACCATAGAAGGAGGCAAAAATATTTGGCATAAAAGAAGCGTCTGGCTAACATTAAGAGGTAGATGTGGTAGGACAAAATACTTTATATGAATGTGAACTTGGGCTATGAAGAGTGTGATTGTGCACAACCAGACATCAAGACAACAAAAATGATATTTCGATATCAGTTAAAAGACATTAATTTAGTTTCTTGTATTTTATAATGTTGATAAAAAAAGGGTATTCACGTTTTGTGCCACACAATTATGCACATAATGCATAGAGAACTATCAAGCTAAAGATTTATGAACATTCATTAAATCTCACAAAAGAACCTGATGCCTGCCAAATAGTTACATTAAAAGAAACATTTTAAAAATAAAAAAAATAAAACATGAAGCTTATGCAAAACTCATAAAGAATATATGCACTAAGTCTACTATTTCATTTTTACCAAACAAAAAAACAAACAAAAAATCAGCGCCTTACACATGAAAATAAGTTCTGAACAAATAATACACCTGAATCATGCAAGGATAGAAATAGTGATATATATATATATATATATATTTAAAGAAAAAACTGAACTATAATTTTGATTCTATATTATTATTTTTGTCATTTTAAATATGTAGTTTATTAGAAAAAAAAAAAAATTAAGGGTAACTGTTATACAAAGTGTCTCACTCATTACCTTCATTGTCATTTCCTCAGTAATTGCAACTTCAATGAAGATATTGCAAAAAAATTTTAACACAAATGTGTTCGTTGTGTGAGTAATGAAATGTATCTGTAGTGAGTGGCACTTAATTGTTGCAACAATGAGTAGCACAGCCTGCCTGATGCACCTCTCTGCTGATTTCTGTCATGATTTTGATGAGGGCACCTACACAATACGGTTGTTGTTTGTGATTGTTATTGTACAGTATGTATGAGATCACACAGGATAGCTGAAAAAATGTGTTCGTTTACTTTGGAGGAGCAAGTGTTTAATTGTAATACCGCTAAGAAATGCTGGGTTTGGTAATGAGTTAGACACCCCATTTTACTTGTGTATGAGGAATATGATTTTTCCATTACATTTGTACATTTATGGGTAGAATTATTCTAATTTCCATTTAAAAGATCTCTGATATTATTTCCCACAGCAGGGAAACTATGAGACTGTATTGGTAGGGAAAAAAACTTACTGCTGGTGGAAATAAAACCTTGACTGCACCGTTAGTTAACAAGTGCTTTAACAACCTCAGTGCTATAGTTTCTTATATGGGAGAATTTTCTCTTCGAAACTACATTCATCTAATGGATTAAATAATTATTAATTTAAATCATTTTTAATCTAAATACTCACAAATTTACTGTTCTGATACAAGTAATATGAAGATTAACTTTACACAGAGCAGTTCATGAAAACAATTCTCTTATATTATTATTATTTACCATTATATTTTTATATCCATACTTCAGCTACCAAGTTGAGAAGCCTGCACTAATAATTAAATCTATATAAGACAGCATTGATAATACTAATATTGTAAATTTAAATAAAGATGCTGGATTATAATTCTACTTATTATTTGTAGTAAATTAATTTCTTTTCTTCTTAGGTTTTTTTTTCCAAATGAAGTCTAGTAATTAAAATACATACACACTTTTAAACTTTATCAATATGTGGTTTATTAGTTTTAGCCACAGCAATTTGACAGAAACTATGCAGGATCGTCATCAAGTGTCACATCAGCTTGTCATGGCTGTCTACAACTTTCTATCTCTACAGTTCTTATCAATTCTGTTGTTCACTTCCTACCAAAACACTCTTACTGGTTGGTATCTTTTCTTCCCTCAATTTTTCTGTTGTCACAATATATTTCAGCTTCCCTCTCACTACAAAAATAGTAAATGATTGTTTAATCCTGATGTTGTAACATGCTGTATTTCTTCTTTGGCATCTTTTAGAATATCCTTATTATTATTTTTTCCTTATTTGTCCATTGTATTCTCATTATCCTTCTGTAAATTTATATTTCTGTGGCCACCAGTGATTTTCTAGTCTGTTGTCTGGTTAGTTTGTTCTTCTCCAGCTAAAGATGGTACATTTGGGAGTAATCATAACTCTCCATTTCTGTAAATTCACGGCTAGTACTTGTTTTATTCTTAAGTACATTCTTAGAAATTTCTTTTGATATTCCTTGTTTTCTTTTACCACCTGCTGTCCACATGAAGTCTGGTGCAAAAGTCTTCTTTCCTCCATTCTGAGCACATGACCGATCTACTCCCAGCATCTTCAACAAGATACACATTCTTGTTTGGTTGCTTCTCTTACAGTTTTATTTAGCGTAAAGTCTCTCCAATTTATGTTGAAATATCTTCGGATGCATTTATTTTAAGGGACAATTTGTCTCCTTTCTAAAGCTTGAGTGAATTTGCAGCTCTCAGATCCATATCTTAGCAGTTATCACACAATAGTTTACCAACCAGAGCTTTGCTAAATATTTCAAATCTCCAAATACTTATCAGTTTGTTAAATATACTTGATGTCAATGAAATATGGGTCATAATTTAAGTTGTTGTAATTCCATTTCATGACATTTTGCTTCCTAGGTGGGTGAAATGGATAACTTTTGTAAGAGTTTTTATTATTATTGATGCTTATGCCAATGGTTGTGCCAGTAAAATCTGTGAACCTTTTTATTTCTTCATGTTGGTCAGGAGCCTTATTTTCTCTACAAAGTTATGGAGTCTGTTTTATCTTGTGGAACTGAGTGTGTTGCATTCAACAGGACCTGATCATTTGTGAAATCAAGGCCTTCTAAATTTGTAACTATTTGTTTACTTGATGCCCAAATGCTTGTCACCAAAGCATTTCTGCCTGACCCAGTTGACTGCTATTCTGAACAACATTAATCTTGTTTCACTGCTGTTTCCACTGGAAACCAGTTGAAGTTGTCAGCCTCTATTTTTGCACAATAACCTGTTTCTATAAATAAATCCTTTGTAATGCTCATATATTATGAAGTAAACCTGTAAATCTTGAGGATTGTCCAAAGTGTAGGTCGATGACCAGATATATAAAATGTCTTTTGAAAATTCACAAAGTTGTTAAGAGTGGTGATGGGAATTCTACTAATAATTCTTCTATGGAGGTTATAAGTGTAAAAATGTGGATGATATATAACCATGTGGTGTCAATCCAGCTTGTTCTTCTCTAAGTTTTTCATCTACTGACTTCTTCAATCATTCTGGTGACATGCTGCAAACAAATGTTTTCCTAACATTGATAATAACATAATTCCATGCCAGTTGTTACAATCAAATAGGTCTCTTTACCTATGTTGTTATGGATCCAGTGGCATGTGAGCTGATGTTCTTTGGCCCTGTGACACCACTTTCCCAATGTTGTGGAGGAGATTCAACTTGTCTGATTGTCTAGAATTTACTTCCATATGTGGATTAATGGCTCTACATTCTATTTAAGAACTATTTTTTCTTATCTTCATTTTAAAAAAAATAGGGTGCATACTATATTTTTCATTCTTGGTAAGAGCTTTTCCATACCTCAACTCTGTTGTGCATTTACCGTCTGAAATTAAAATTGTTCTTAGGTACTTGAATTCGTTGACCTGTTTTAATACTGTCCCATTTACTTTAATTGAGCATTTAAAAGAAGTACTTTTCTTTGTTTCGAATATCACTTTTGTCTTTTGTTGTTGAAGCTAACGCTTTAAATTTCTGCCATCAGTCTCTATAATGTCATTTAACACATTACATTATTAGTGATAAAGACTGTATCAGCATACCTCAGGTTATTTATATAATGAATGTCCTTCTGATATTCATTTATGGCCCATTCTCCAATCTCAATCTATTTCTACAATCTATCTACTGCCGAAAACCACATATAAGGCAGACATTTCTAGACTCTATAAGGTTTGACAGTCTTTACTATTAAATGTCAGACTTTGCAAGGGCCTGTATTGTATCTAACCACACGTCCCTATTTTTGGAGGAGCCTCTCAATCTCAAGGTAGGTGATGGCTGTTGTTGCCTCAGTGTTTTTTTTTTATTGTTTCCCTAAGTTTGCCTATTTTTCTTGTACCCTCTAGTTTCCATACGAGGGCTTGTTTTGAGATTCTTTTGTTGTCTATTTTCATCACATGGCCAACATATGACCACCTTCTTATCTTGATTATAGATGATATTTTTGGATGCTTGGTCATTTCTCTTACTTTTTGCATGAGTCTTGAATTCATTCCATGACATACAAAGTATTTTCCTGAACATCTAATTTATTTTCAGTTTCTTTAGTTTTTCCAGTTCTTGTATGCACAAGTAAAGATCACACAATGCACATTAAATAAATTAGGTGCTAATAAACAAACTTGCCAAACACTTTGTGCCGCATCTATTGAAAATTTTCCAAATGATTAATTTTTCTAGCCAAAATATGTTTTTCATTATTCTCAGATCTTGGCCATTCAAATTTATACTTTCTTGAATTTGGTTATTTCTTGATGCTTTACTTTATCAAAAATGTTGGTGTAGTCCATAAGGCATAAGTACAGGTCTGTAGTGCTTTTCCTGCTATGGCTTTTTCTACTAATGTTCTTATAATGAATATAGCATTATGTTTTAATCTTCTGCAAATCCACATTATTAATAATTAATTTATGGTTTTAGTAATATTTTGCTCATATGACTTACATGGTAACTGTACAGTGTTACTCCACAGCACAAGGTTTCTTTGTTAAAGTTATTAATATAGAATATAGTTGATCCATTCAGTCCATATTCACTGCTGTGGATGATATTCAACAACTTTCTTTTTATTTCTATTCACAACTCTCCTAGCTTACATTTTCTTTTTTTTTAATTACATTATTAGTAAGTAGATAAAGTAGAGTCCCATCACGCCAAGTGGTGTATAGGGAATATGGTGTTAGTGACAATAATTTTTACAGACCTTCAGCACATGATTTTTGTGGTAATGTGGTCAGAACTATGCCCATGCTGCTTTACTTTCCCAGAAAAAAATCTGGTACCCATTTAAGACTGGGTGAACCCGGAAGCCATAGCTCAGGATTGAACCCGACCCCTTGTCCTTTGTAGTCCAGTTCACTAACCACTGAGCTATCACGGCTCCCATTACATTATTAGGTCATGGTGATTTTCTTTCTTTCATATATTTTATTTGTCTTTTATATGAGGTAAAAAAAAACCCACAAGAACTAAAATATTGGAAGTAATTATCATATTCTCTTCTCCAAATAAATCATCACTCTCCACTATTAAGTTTTGTATCTTCCCATATTATAGTTGATTTATTTACAGAATTAGTTTCTATTGTCTGTTTCAATTTTCTCTTGTAGCAAACATCTGCCTTATATTATTAAATTTCATCAGAAAAAATACTTTTACTTGTATAATCACTTCAGTAGTGTTAGCCTGGTTCTATTATTACTATTTCATTGCAGCAATTAATGTCCTACTCATGTTGAAAGCTTCTAGTACGTCAAAAAATTATATGTTTGGTTTTCTAGAAGAGAAATTAGTTAGGCACAGCATTAAAATACAAATATGTAAAAAATGGCTTTAAACAATTATAAGCAAGATAATACTTATTATGTACTTATATTTTGGGCAGAATCACCTCACAAAATAACACTAATAAAATGCAACACAATTATAGCTGTCACTTTATGTTTATGCAACTTCCATAAATATACGTCTACCGCATTCAAAATAAAATAAGTCATTCATATGAAACTGATTACAGCATAAACATTTCTTGTCAGATCTAAGGTTTCACATACATCCATACATTTTAATTTAACAATAAAAAAGATACCTTAAATGAAAATGTGAAAAGTTAAAAATATAGTCATGATCCATTAGCAATGGGCAATGTTTAGCTGGAATAAAACTAATTTATGATCTTTTGCATGGGAACTTAATAAAAAAAAAAGTACTTATGGCTTCTGAGCTTAGATAAAACTGACACTGCATTATATTTCTTATTTGCAGAGTGTAATTAAAGTATACTGTATTTAACATTATGAAACACTGTGCAATCAATATAAAACTTTAACAAATACAATGTATGGAAATCAATCCTTTTATCTACTCATTGTCTTTAAAAAGATATTATTTTATAAACCAATTGTAATACTTTTAAAATAAATATGCAAAGATTGCCAAACTGTTGGAAGAATGCAGAAATGTACAATCAAGTTGAAAGTTACATATTTTGTGCGATGTGACTGATTGTATTAACAAATCTGTTGCTCAAATGCAAGAACAGTTACAAATATACTATAACTTTTTAAGTAGTTTCCCAGTCAAAATTCAAAATTTTAAAGATAACCTAACATTAAAATATTAAATCATACTCTCTAACTCAATTCAGAATGGCCAATGGCTAACTTATTAATAGGTAGACATTTTCATAACAATCTTAAGACCATAATTTTAATGATAAATAATGTCTAATAAAAGGCAGGGGTTTTTTTTTTTTTCATCTTTAGTTTGATGACAGCTGAAAGGTAGAAACAAATTTCCACACACAAAGACTTTAATGACCACAAGCTGGTTTATTTTCAATAATAAAATTCACATTTTGATTTCAACCTTAAAATGAAATATCCTTCTATACTATATTTAAATATCTAAATATTTTATTACCAAATTAATAAGATTCATTCATTAAGTCCATAAAGACTACACTGTCACCATTCAGTGTTAGATTTGGTTCAGAAATTGTTGACACACCAATACAAGTTTTGAAGCAGCTCCAGCATGGATAAGTTGTTGATTGTCGACCAGTTTAAAAAGTTTATACTGTTTTGAGTTTGATTTATGCAGTTGTCTTTAGATAGAGCCATCTATTTTTCTTTTCTATAACTTGCTGTGCCAGGCAACACTCTCTAATTCAGTGAATGAACAACATTTATAGTGTTTCCTTAAATATTTTCTGTTCATCACAATATGCATTGTCCCTTTGTAGTTCACCATAAAATAGCTTTCTTGGTAGATGTTGATCCTTGTGATCTACATAGCATGATGTGCATGCTCTTTATGCCAGATTTTCTAGCACAGCAGTTTTTAACATCATACTCTGCCATAAGCCTTCACTAGTTTTTGGAGGCAATACATTTTCCTGCTTCTTTACATGACACCTGCAAACATTTTATGATTATAAATATGGCTTGAATAATAGATATTTCAATATATATATACACATGCTTATTCCTATAAAACCGAGTGCACAGGCAGCATCTGTAGCATGGTTTTATAAGTTACAAATTTACTGACAACCTCAAGATAAAAATCTTCAATAGACTTAAATGCCCAAACTTATTTGCCATGTGATCTACATTAGAATGACATGTCCAACATACCTTTACGCACACAATCTTTAATATCCTATCTAAAACATGCCAATATCATCAGAGTGGAATAAATGTAGGCTACTGTAACTTAAATAACTAGACCAATATTGTTCAGTACCATGAAATTAGTCATTATGTTTATAGCGCTGATAATTATGGTTATATTTTACAAACATCCAGTCATTTTTTAATAAAAAATCAGCATGAACTCATAAATAACAAAAATTAATGATTGGTGAGAATGTGTACGCAGTATAATGACCATTCACAATTACTAATTAAAAATAAAATGAAAATTTAAGTTAAAGAAACTGTAATTCCTGCACGCATAAAGACATCTATCAGGGAAGGGAAAAAAATTCAAACAAATATGCATTATATATTCATAATGTTTTTAACAATAGTCATGTCTATAAAATGTACATATAAGAAACATAACAGTGGTTACTAATATGGATGATGGTGAGTTAGAGATGTTAGTGCTTATACATGAAGTGTGGAAGATATTTAGAGTGAACAAAACTGGCATTAAATCTCTTTGACTGTCAAACCTATAGTGTTAGTGTGGGGGAGCATTTATTATGTTATCTGCTGATTTTCTAGTTTTTTGTCTGTCAACTATTACATTTTGTTGTGAACCAAGCAGTTATATTTGTGTTTCAACAGTTTAAACAGAGTAGCCCATTAATTAGAATTCCTTTTTTCTCCCATATTTCACACAAGAAATTGGGAAAACGGTTGTACTAAATTTATTTTTGGAAAGTGGACATAGAAAGAGAGAGGAGTCACATGGAGAAACATTGATTAAACTGTGACTGTTTTTACTTATGTTTTTTCTTCTGAAAATAAAAAAAGAAAGCTGAGTATTGTAATTCTGCTTTTAAAGTGAAAAAATAAATTCTGATAGCTATCTACAATTGACAAAACAATGAAATAAACAAATTAGGTTACATCAACATTATCATCTTGTTCCATCTCAGCATCTAAGGTTGGTTACCATATAATGCCATTTCACTCTTGCTTTGATGGTACACACTGTCAGAAGTTCTCTTGTCTGTCTTTTGATATTACCAGTCTACTTTTGTTTTTGTTTCCTATACATTGTTTACCTTAAATTTTCCCCTCAAAATGACTTTCAATAAGTTATGGTGTTTTTGTGCCAAAAAAAAATTAAAATTTTGTCTTTGTAAAATGCATTAAATATTTCTTTATTTTCTGCATTTCAAAACTTCATTGTTTGTTTTCTCTCTGTCCACCCAATTATTTCTATTCTATAAATTCACATTCCAAGAGTTTGTTTTGTTTTCTTTTCTTGCTTAGTGCCCATGTTTCTGCACTCTACAGGAATCTTGAGAAGATATTACACTTTTTTAGTTTCACTTTCAGTCCAAGCCTTATTTGTTTTGGAATAAGTATATATTACATATTGTTAAAACTTCCTGTAGTTTAATATTATTAATGTGTGCAAGACTAAATTATTTAAAGCTCTTTCAATGTCAATCCAATCTCATATTCTGACATCCGTCCTTATCAGTACTTTAGTTGATTATATGATAACTTATCTTCCTTACACGGCCACATGTTGACAACAACCTCAAATAACCTGTAGTTATTGAGTTATTAGCAGGTCATCATCATTGCACTCTTGTGACAATAAAGGCAGTCCAACAGCAAACCACACAACAGAGATGCCAACTGTTTTAACAATGAAGTATAAAATGACTATTTGAAGGTGAGGGAGGGGATATTTTTGCTACTCATACCTTCCACAACTCTGTGAGGCAAATACCAAATAGTAAAGCTGCAGCATGTAGTTTTAAAATGTATGGTCTGTATAAACATACATTTATGGTCTTTTAGGTTGTTTAGAGACTGTACACAGTTCACTTCCATTTGATAACATTGAGTACATTTGACAGTAAATAACACATTTTATTATTTTAACCTTTAGGGCTTTTTTTTTTTTTGTTGGGGGGGGGGGGGTAATGATTTGCATTAGTTATAATATTCTTTAGCTCCCTGATGCACCCCATATCTGATGATATCAAAATGTAATTAAAATGTTAAAGTTTCTTAAACTCAGGTTATGTAAAAAATAAATGCAATGCAAATTACAAAAGAACAAGCTAAATTGTTATAAAATAAGTTTCTTGTAAACAGGAACTACAGTAGTAGGTGACTCAAGTCTCTCCTTCGCTCTTTAAAAAATATTTCATAAGTTGTATTAGCTTTCAACAGGGTCATGCCGCACTTTTTAGTCCATGATATACTAGCAAGCAGTTTGCTTGATATGAAATGCTAGCCCCATGACAACTCTCTTTAGTTTTCTTTTAACAACAAAACAGAGAAAATTTGTACCTGGGATTCAGCCAATTAACCTTAAGCTTACCAAGATAAATAAGTTAGATGTTTCATAAATCTCTTTATGAATCTACTAGCAACCATTGATACCACAAGTTATCTTGTTATAGATCATTGTTAATCATAATTCTATAGTTACACATAAAGCTATTATGTTATGAAGAATTTTTAAACTTCAGTGGAAAACCTGTGTGTTTTTAAACGAAGTAACTAGTGTTTTTACTTACTGCCATTCAACCAAACATATCTAGTATCTACTGGAAGATTGGGTGAGCTGGATCAAATGCAAGTAATTCAGTTGAAAAGTCATTATCAGTTTACCCATCAGAGACTGCTCCTATGTATGCTGTGTGTTAACAAAAATATAGAACATATAACTTCAGAAAGAAAAAAAAAATTTAAGCTCAGCGTAGTATGAAAAGGAGTCAGTCTCCTAAAGCACTTTCTATTTCCGACAACAAAGAAATGTCTAACGTGATTCCAAGCTCATCAAGCTGCCTCATTGACTAAAAATATCATGAAGTAAATCATTGGATACAAAAATAAACATCACGGGGCATTTCTTTACTAGTATATAAAGAGGTACATTGAGAATAAAAGTGATGAGTATAAACAACATACTGAGTCACTCAGAAAAAAGCTTTAAAGTATAGCATTCTTTCTATTTAAACCAACATGTTTACTTACCAGTTAATAAATGGTATTATAGTTAAACTAGCAGCACAACAGAAGTGTAGTGTATGCATTAAATCAAGATTATACATTGTGCACATAAATGAATGTAATGGAGGCCCGACATAAAGTACCGTCATGCCTTTGAATAAAAAAAAAACCCAGAAAAACATGAAGACTTATTGTGTTCATACTGTTCTAATATTAGACAAGTTAGAATTCTATTTTGGATGAAAAAGTTTGTAGGGGTTGGGGGTATTTAACTAGTACTAGATTTAAACATTCATCCATGAGAAAATTAAATTAACTCTCTAATGAATTTATTTTACTTGCATGCTAGTTATGGTTTATTTATATGCATTACTTTACATTGAATTAAAACTGAACACTTAGAACTGCATGTTGGAATTAAAGATAATATATATTTACTGAACTATCTTGAATTATCAGACTGGCTAAAGCAGCAATGTCTTTCAGAAGCCTTGAAAAGTTGTGGAAATCAAAACTCATTAGCACAAACACAAAACTTAGGCTATTCAAATCAAATGTACTATCAACCCTTACGTATGCGTGTGAAAGCTGGAAAACAACAAGAGATATAGAAACAAAGTTGAACGCATTCGAAAATAAATGTCTAAGGAAAATACTTGGTATAGAATGGAACGAATTCAAAACAAACGAGGAAATTAGAGAAATCGCCAATCAACCACTAATATCTTCAGTAATAAAGAAAAGATGATGGTCATACGTTGGACATGTGATGAGAAGAGATAATAATCGAATAGCAAAGCAAGCCCTCATATGGGAAACAACAGGTAAAAGAAAAAGAGGAAGACCCAGGGAGACACTGAGAAGAACATTGATGAGAGAGGCAAGAGCAGCAGGATTCGGCTCCCTCAATGAGATAGAACTGCTTGCACAGAACAGAGACAGATGGCGAGATTTGATAAAATATCTTTAAAAGAAAACTGCTAGAACAAAAATTCATATAGGAGAAGGTGTATCTTGGTCTATGCCCTATGGGCCGGTTACGGCTCGAAAGGTCAATAGATAGATAGATAGAACTATCTTGACCATTTAATATATCCAATTTATGCATTCTTATTTGTAATATATTTTTTTCTTTGACACATTTTAATTGTATATTTTCTTTATAACGTGAACATTATAACACATTCTATACCACAATGTGAAAAATCCAGGAACCAAGTTCTGTGGATTTTAATTTTTTGATGTTTGTGCAATTATTTCCACCAAAACCTTGTAATTCTCTTATTTAAATCTCTTTTTTTTTTTCATTTTCGGTGCAAAATTATCAGAACAAACCACATGTTTTAGATAAATTTTCATTTTTTTTCTTGCTGTTATTTAACTTTTTTTTTTTTTTATTCCTAAAAATGGCACGGCCACATCGCATCAAACTCCTTGGTAGCTAATGTGTTAATATGGATATTCTGAATTTGTTTATATGGTGTTCACTTAAGGCTGAAAGCTAAAACATGAAACATTGTAACATATAAGATATTGCCAGAGTGTTGTTAAACACATTTTAAAATTATCATTCACTTTTGAAAAAGTGTGTGAATGAAGAATGCATATGCATACATGTTAATAATTTCCTATTATTATTTCAGGTCAAAGATGGCACTAAGGGCAGAAATTCTAGACGCTGGTGTTCAGCAATCTTTGTTATCAAGTGTCAGATCTTGCACAGGACCCGCACTGTATCTCACCACGCTGCTCTATTTATACATGTTACATTAAAAATGTTTGAGTAGTATGTGGCAACATAACATAAAGTTTTCTTTTAAAAAGAACAAACTGAACCACTTTAGTCTTCAGCTATAACAAATTAAAACAGCTGAAAACCCATCTCCTGATTATATATTTCTGTACTTGAAAATATATTAACTTCTGTTTTTATCAATTGTGTATTGTAATCACATGAATACTACTCCAGATACATATGCATTTTTCATTTTAGGGCTTTTATACTTGAGAAAACAATGTTATATGTTCACTATTACTAAGTTGACTAAGAGGCATGTTAGCTCAGTTATGAAAGCTGCAAGAGTTTGTTATCTACAATCCTTATAATTAAAAACTAGCACAATAGCTGTAGATTCATTCATGTTCAAATAAAAAAAGAATAATTTTAATAATGCTTCTCCCCTGTCCAAACTGTCACCATAACTATTTTTGGGCAAAAAAAAATCCTGAAAAAAATATAACACACATTAAAAAAAACAAGTTTACCAGTGTCGTAGACTGTATCACACTTTTCAAACAATATTACATTATCATATACTGGGGAATTTTTTAAAATGGTTAATGATATGTACAAAATGACAAAGTGTGTATTGTGTCAACGCATTGTTTAAAAAAAATATTTTAAAAAAGGAAAGAAAATAATCCTAACATAAAGAGACCCCTGGCTTTGGAACCTGGGGTCCTACTATTATAATTCCATGTCTTGAGCTTCATCCTCAGAAAAGTCACTCATGGACGACTCACTGGATGATGATGCCTGTTCTGCTTCACGCAAAGCTTCTTCAGTGGCATATCGTTGGACATAATCTAAGAGAGAATTATGACAGTTAATAACATTCATTTCACATTGACAATAACATAAGTAAGGAACAGTTCAGAGAAATAAACAAATGCAAGAAAGCAACATCAAGATAACAATGTTTGCAAAAATTAGAGAAGCATAATTTATTAGACAGGACAAATGGCCTAAAAAAGACAGGAATCTGGAAGGAATTGATCATCAACACAAGATACAGCATAAGATGAACAAAAAATGTCTGCTTCATTGTATTTGATACATAGAAAAAAATATTCATACCTATTGAACTTTAAAATTATTGTTCTTTGTTTTTTAAAATCAGTGCACAACATTATTGCCTGTGCTTATGGTCTATGCTAGGTTATCAAAAGGCTAAAATACTATTTATGATTATAAATATACTTAGGATCAAGTTGGACACAAAAACCACAATTATAAAGATTAATCATGTGAGAGACCAGGCCAACAAAAAAATTATGGCTGACAGCACAGCACACTGTTCTAGTAATAGAGTTCTGAGATAGTTGAGAATATAGCACACTGGTCTAGTAACAGAGTTGTGAGATAGTTAAGAATATAGCATATTGAGTTATTGGCGGGTCATCATCATTGCACTCCGAACATGTCCATAGGTGCTCAGATCCCCTTCTCAGCAATTCCCTCAGTGTCCAGCGACTGATGACTCCAGTTCTATGTTGGTTGATAAGTCTTCTTACACGGCCACTAAGTTTCTTATTTCTGGCTGTGCCCATCTTAACTACCATTTCCATCATCCGAAGAAGTGACGTGGATCTGTGTTTGTCAAAGTCCTGTGCTCTTCCCACATCTCGGAGGGCACTGGTGATGTTTGCCCGATCAATTGGTTGACTATCCTCAACGACAGCGCAGCTAGCCAACCTGTCCGCTCTTTCATTTCCCCATACTCCCACATGTCCAGGGACATAGACAAAGGTGACCTTACGTATTTTGGATTTCTGCAATGACTCTACCCATTGCATGCGTACTGAGCCCGCCTCCACTTTTTTTAATCATGCTCATTGAATCACTCAGTATATATGCAATGGTGTAGTCTTGTGACTCTAACCATTTGAATGCCTTGGTCACTGCTATCACCTCCATTGTCATGCTACTCGTGGGCATGACGTATGCACCACTGTCTTCGTAGACTATTCTGCCTGCCGAATGTGCTGTAAATGCCCAAGTACTGTCTTACAGATCCATCTGTATAGATGACTGCATCTTTCGTTATCGCAGATGACAATACACGAGAAAGTCCCCTTGAACGATGTAGGCACCAGTATCTGCTCCTCACCAATGCTGATATTGATAAGCCCACAGACCTGTTTGATGACATCTTCTGCTCAGCCCACCCATGAATTGCCTCTTTTTTAGCCTGACACCTGTCCCTGTGTTGAGCACGTGGTGCCATGAATGCTCTTTATCTGTACTAATCTTCAGGTATGCTCGTGCTCTCCAGATCTTGATTCTGTCATCCATGGTTGGAAAGTCAAGAAGATACCTCATTGCTACACAGGGAGTGTCCACTGTACATCCCAAGATAATGCACATCGCTTCACTTTGTATTTTCTCCAGCCTATCAATTTGAGTCATATTGACAGTAAGAATTGCCAGGGCATACTCGATTGGTGCGAGGACTAATCCCTGGAACAGAAGAGTAAGTAGCCTCTGCTCGATGTTGCAAGCTGTCATGACCTTCAAGGCGGCTAATCCTTTGCGGGATTTTGTTATCACATGGTCAACGTGGTCCTGAAAACACAGGCTGCAATCAAACTTAACTCCGAGGTATGTCATCAACTTGTCCCTGGTCACCTCATCAGCTCCCATTCGTACTACCGGCGTGGTCGTATTAACGATATGATTGTTAAGGGAGAACCATGAAACTGATGCTTTATTACGATTAACCAAGGCACCTGAAACCCCACACCAGGAAGAAATGCGATCGAGTTCGTCTTGCATTGTGGAGGCGATTCCTCGTCTGTCTCTTCCCTGTCGATATACCAGAATATCATCAGCAAAAGTCATAGTTCTTCCCCTCCCATCCAGCTGTTGTTCCGTGATCGTTATTGTGTACACGTTAAATAGAACTGGTGACAATGGTAAGCCTTGTGGCAGCCCTAGACAAATGGATGTTGGCTCAGAAGACCAACTTCCACATCTGAATATCACCTTCCTCTGAAATAGTGCCGCGGCGATCCATCTAATGAGGAAGGGGTGCACCGCCAGTTTGAGGAGCATATGCATGAGATATTCAAATGGTACACTATTGTATGCATCCTCAAGATCTATAGCAGCTGCACATGTCTCCTCTCGTCTGTGGAAGCCTTTGAAGACGTCATAGGCACAGGCAAAGACTGCCACGTTGAGCCATGTCTCTTTGTTATATCTATAACCTCTGAGTATGGGTGGGAATGCACGTTTCTGTTCAAGGTGACATGTGAGGACACGGGCAACTATTTTCTCCAGCAGCTTTCCCACAGTGTTCTGCATTGTGATGATTCTGTAGGCACTGATCTGAGAATGGTCCTTGTTTGGCTTCGGTAGCGGTAGTAAGTAGCTGTGTAGCCACTCCTCCTTAATCTGGCCACTCCGAATGCTGGCATTAGACTCATTGGTCAGTTTTGTCAAGTCGTCATCATCTAAATTGCCTATGTCATCGTACCGAATACCATCTGGACCTGGAGCAGTGTTGTGTGACCTCTTAAGTGTCGTACAAATGATATCGGTTGTGATTGTGAGATTTTCTTCCAGCACTACATCCTTACACAATTTTGACAGCGATCCCCGTATCCTCATTCTTACAGCCTCATTTCTTTGGTCCGTCTGCTCGATGCAGCGGGCAAGCAGGGCCCTCCCTTTGCTCTGATTAGATTTGTGCCATATCCGGCCTGTGCTCTGAAAGTCTGGTATGCCTCTGTGTCATGTTGTGCCATTCATGCTCTGATGAAGGCATCAGAATGTGGCTAGCGATTTTTCTGAGCACACTTTTTTTTTACAGAAGTCACCCCATTTGGTATCCTTAGCCTGCTTAGCACATAGAATGTAGCATAATGGTATAGTAACAGTGCTCTGAGATGGTAGAGTTCAAGACACACTGGTTTAGTATAGAGGTTCTAAATAGCTGAGTAAAGAGCACATTACACTAGCAACATGAGAGATCAAGAAGATCATTGGAGGCATCAGAAATGCTCGACAAAATAATATTTTAAACCTAGATTACGATTCCTATCTGTAGGCGATGTTTTCATGATATTATCGTAAAAATTACTACCACTTAAATGTTATAATTGGGTTCCAAAAATATGAACTATTTCTAAGAACTTTTACTACACAACTTTTTTTTATCCAAGCAAACACATGGGAATCAGATGCTGTAATAATTTCTTGGGCTATGTTAGGTATATGACCTGAAATCCGAACACATCGTGCCGTGGCTACCGGAGGTGTAACATTGTCTATTCACACAGCCATCATAAAGTCCATCAATGAGGCTGTATGTCCGGCTCCCTCAAAGCGTCATTTGCTGCCTATCCTGCGCTTCAAAGGTTTGTTTGCAGGAAGGAATGTTTGTCAACAGCAAACTGTTAAATTTCAAGAATTTGTATTTTGTGGCAGTAATTTTTTTACCACAGAATCACAATATAGGGTTAAATTCTACACAAAACCTTTGAAAATATAATTAACACATTCACTAACAAAGGGTTTAAATTGTTGTGGCTGCACTGTTTTTCTGATAAAAAAAAAAATTTGAAATAATAGCAAAAAAAATAAAAATTGATCTATTATTTGGGACAATTTATTCACAAAGTCGGAAAAGCAGGTAATAGAGAATTACATGGTTTTAGCAGAAATAATTCTGAAAACATCCATAGATTAAAAGCTGCAAATTGTGGCTTTTGGGTTTGGGGCCTGGCTACAAAAGCCATGATTTGTGGCTCGTGGTGCAGAACGTATTAAAAGAAGTAATGAAGATCTTTTGAATGAAGTCAATGCACAGTGAGAACTTTTGAAGTGAAATTAGAAATATGTAGCTATAAACTTGTGAAAATATTTGAATAGGAAACATACAATGAAAATTAATTAAACAAGGTATAATGAAGAAAACACTAAACAGCTTAAAAATTCTGAGATGGAAAAAATTAAACAGTGAGATAAGAAAAACTGGGAACAGAAATATGTGGATGGATATAATGACCTACATATGTGAACATGGTATTGACGATGATGAATGTTAACATTGAAACTTGACACAATATATATATATATATATATATATATATATATATATATATATATATATATATATATATATATATATATATATATATAGGGTGTCTCTTTAATGACTGCATTTTTTGTTGTTGAAATAATTACGCACCTAAATTTTATCTATGTATGACGTAATAGTTCAAGCACCATTTACGTGTTCATTTAAACATCACTGCTACATGATAGATCTGGCTTACAATGGTGTTAACGATTGAAGAAAGAGTATTTATAGTGGAGCATGTGTTCCGTAACGGCGGCAAGTATTCGAATGGGGTTGTTGAACAATTTGTGAATAGATTTCCTGATACACCAGTGCCTCATCGAAATACTGTGAGTAATTTAATAATCAAATTTCAAAACACCGGTAGTGTACATGATGTTAGCCGTCCTGGTAGACCATCTGTTCTTGAAGTAACATCTCTCAACATCCAGGACAGCATTCTAATGAGTCCTGGCAAATCAATAAGAAAGCTGGCTCAACAAGTACACAAATCAAGCAGTACTGTTCATAGAGTTCTGAAAAAAAAAATAAAGCTACATCCGTACAAATTTTCCGTCGTTCCTCAATTAAAAGAATTAGATCACCAATCCAGAATTAATTATTGTATGTGGTTTGAGAATTTTCTAGCCCAAGAAGGTGAGGAAATCCTTGATTTCACTTTCTTCACAGATGAAGCATGGTTCCATTTGTCTGGGTACGTGAATAGGCAGAATGATTGTCTTTGGAGTGATGAAAACCCACATGCATTGCACCCAGTGCCTCTCCACTATCAGAAAGTAGGAGTGTGGTGTGCAATGAGTCGTCAGCGGATAATCGGCCCAATTTTCTTCTATGACACAATAAATTCAGAAAGATACAGGATTAACATACTGGTGCGATTCGTAAACCAACTTTCTGAGCCAGAAATTGAAAAAGCTTGGTTTCAACAAGATGGCGCAACTACTCACACTGCTGTAAAATCACTGGAATTTTTATATGAAATTTTTGCTAATCGTATAATCTCTCGCGGAATTTGGCCTGCACGGTCTCCTGATCTTACTCCCATGGACTACTATCTCTGGGGTGAACTGAAAGGAAAAGTGTACGAAAACAATCCCCACACACTCGATGAGCTGCAGGTTTCAATCGCCAACAACATTAATAATGTTACACAGCCCATACTGCGTAAGGTTTTTGACAATATGAAAAAACGTATCAATATTTGCCAACTAAAACGTGGTGGATATTTCGAATACCTTTTGTGAATAGTGATGTTATATGTTTAACTTTACCGAAAAAGGAACAAGCTACAGCAGTACATGATGCGTGATTTACATAAATAAATTGGAACAACTAGATTTTCAAATAATGCACAGTCATTAAAGAAACACCCACCGATCTGGAAGACCTTCAATTTCACAAGACCAAATTATGGAACTCCAAGAACTCAAAACAGAATTACAATGAGTCCAAATGCATCTTTAAACCACTTGTCTCAACAGGTGCAAATATCTAAGAGTTCTGTTCACAAGGTTTTAAGAAGTGAACTACACTATCGTCCATACAAATTAACTTAAGTGTCTCAACTCCAAGAAAGAGATTATGAATCCCGTTTAAACTACTGCATGTGGTTTCAGAATTTTATTTATGAACATGGCGCTGCCATCCTTGACGTCACTTTTTTCACTGATGAGGCCTGGTTTCATTTATCCGGTTATGTGAACAGTCAGAACAATCGGCTGTGGAGCAGTGAAAACCCCCATGAATTTTATCAAGTGCCGCTTTACGATCAAAAAGTCGGAGTGTGGTGCGCTATAAGTCGTATGCGGATAATAGGACCTATATTTTTTAATGAAACAATAAATGCAGAACATTACCGTACTTTAATTCTGGAACCGTTCATAGCACACCATACAGAACGGGAAATTAAGGAATCCTGGTTTCAGCAGGATGGGGCAACAGCACACACAGCCACAACAACACTCAATTATTTAGAAAGCATATTTGCAAATCGCATTATTTCACGTGGAATCTGGCCTGCTCGTTCACCAGATCTAACACCCCTAGATTATTATCTGTGGGGGGCATTGAAGGGGAAAGTTTATGAAAATAATCCGCAGACAATTAATGACCTAAAGACTGAAATAGTAGACAAGATTAAACAAATATCACCAGACATTATTCTGAATGTTTTCGCAAATATGGAAAGACGAATCACGACATGTCTTGAGGCCCGTGGTGGACATTTTCAACATATGCTTTAGGCACTTTATTGTGTTAATACCAACATTACCCATTATAAACTCGCTGATAGCAGTCAAGTATATTTGAATATTTTACAATTTGTGTGACGCATTAGTTAACCGCATTTCTGGTGACGTTTTTCTTCCGAGAGTAGAAATTCACTGCACTGCGACTTTAGAAACACCCTGTATATATATATATATATATATATATATATATATATATATATATAATACTTCAACTTCTTCAAAAATTTGATATCTACTTTCCTCCTTTGGCTTCTTGATAGTGCCATTGTGTAACTAATTGGTGGCAATCAGTTATTAACTATAAATACATTACTATTTAATTAAAAATTACATAACATCCATCCACCATCACAATTCGTAACCCCTACCAAAATCGATGCTAAAGACAAAGACACACAACCTCTTTGATCTGATCATAATTATCATCAAATAGAAGTCCCCTTATCTATCTTTCAATGCCGGCATATTACAATACCAAGCCATCCGCTCTCATATTTATGCACACACAAAACTAACAACAAAGGCTACACCGTCTTTGATATCGATTAATCAGCAACATTAGAAGGACTGCCTGACGGCATATTGTCCATTATCAAAGACAATAAACTTTGCATGGGTTGTATCACGTAGAAACTAACAGATCAAAGGTATGATACAAATTATTTCATTTTGGCAAATTCATTAGTCAAATTACTGTTTTTTAAAACTGCTTGTGGATTTTTTTGCACTATGTATTACTTTTTTATTGCTTTTTAGCTCAAGGAATGGAGTGTTTGGCAATTTTCAAATCAAGCACAAGAGCCAGTCAAAATAGCTTGGTGGGCCGGTTCAGGCCAGCAGACTATAGGTTGCCAACCTCTGATATAAAAGGTGTACCTCCTGTGTGTTAATCTTATTTATTCTAAATGCACAGACTTGTGCACCATGAGATATAACTGATATGGCCATAGGCAAATTAATTTTAAAAAAAAAAAAACATCCATCACTGTGAGTTTAGAGAATGTGGCACTAGCACCCATTTTTGTGTAAAATATGGTACTCATTTACAGCTTGGTAATGAATATGCCAATAAGGATAAAACTCGACCTCTTGCCCTTAGTGGACAAGTTCACTAACCTTTACTCTACTGCAGCTCCCAGGAAAAGCAAACATTATTTCTAAATGCATTAAAAGTTCAACAACAGGAATATTATATTCTGAGTCTTTAACAAACCTTTGACTCTTTTCTTGTACTCCTCTGGTTTGTGAAGGTACAGAGCTGCTGCATCCCCATTCAATGGATCAATGGGATTAGGATAAGTCAGTAGTTGTGGCAGGAAAGATTCAAAGATGTTTGACAGATCTGCAAAAGTCAAGCAAAACATATAGTGATAATCTAGAAAATGTATAAACTCTGAAAATTGAATGCATAATTTGTGTTTTCATAAAAACATGAATTCTTTCAGTCTTAATTTTTTTCCAAATCTTTTATTTTGAAATTTCTCAAAACTGTATAATATTAAAAACTTATACAACTCAATTTTTTATTGAAATATAACAATGTTTTCAAAATGAATGATGACCACGAACAATTTTAATATTTATATCTTCAAATGTATTTGTGATAGTAAAAAAAAAAGTAACGTGCCCCCGTCACTTCAAGTGGCGTAGTATGGTGTTAGTGACCATAAATTTTACAGACCCTCAGCACATGATTTTTAGGGTAATGTGGTTGGTATTACGCCCGTGCTGCTTCACTTTCCCAGGAAAAAAATCCGGTACCCATTAAAGGCTGGGTGAACCCGGAAGCCGTCGATTGGGATCGAACCCTACCCCTTGTCCTTTGTAGTCCAGTTCACTAACCACTGAGCTATCGCGGCTCCGGATGTATTTGTGATGAAGGGAATTAAATAAGGTAATAAATGTTCTAATCATATTTTTAAAATGTATAATTTATAAAATTAACTAGGTGCCTTTGTGCTAAATCTAGTTATTTTTCATCAGTTATTTAATTGCACTGGAAAACTTCTTAAAGGTTTTGTTTAATCAGATATAACAGTTTTTTAATTAAAGGCATGATATGTATACAAAAACAGCTTTTACAGTGAGTAGACATAATGCAACAAGGTTTATGTTTATTTACCATAAAGAGCAGTCCAAGCTTGATTTATCACATCCAAACAAACTGTACCAGACCTAAGAGAAGAATACCCACAAACAAAATTTGTAGTTAATTCTTCCATCTGAGAAATGAATTCTTTAACAAAAATTTGGTGATTACATATTTTAACTGAAATGACTTAACAATTCTGGATATAGTGAATGAAAAGATGATTAGAGGCCACAGAGATGGGATTTCTCAGAAGAATATTGAAAGTTCCCTGGACAGCTAGAAAGACCAATGAGGAAGTTCTCAAAGAGGCCAACACAAACAGGGAACTCCTAAAAACATCAGAAAGAAACAATCAACATTTTTACGGGCACATCATGAGAAGAGGAAAATTGGAATACTTGGTTACAACTGGCAAAATAAAAAGAAAGAGAGATCGTGGATGACAAAAAGAGAAAATGCTAGATAACTTGGTGTCATGGGATGGAAAACAGTCAACAACAGAACTGATACGATGCACTGTAGATAGATGATTGTGGAAGGACATGATCGCCTATGCCAACCGATATGACACATGATGATGATGATAGCGAATGACTAGTAGATAGCCATTGACCTCCCATGGTGAGGAAAGTACCCATTGTGCATTTAGAGATCTAAGATGTGTCCAGATATTGTATTGTATATATCAACTTTAACTTACCTCATCCTGATAGAACTCACAGTGCCATTGGAGTCCAGGATAGAGAAACAGCATCTATTTAAACTTGCTAAATACAAAGATTTTGCTACTGACCTGAGGCAGCAGGAATCCCAAATCAAGACATCAGTTAAAGTAAATGTGAGAGGCCTAGCAGCTACATCACTTTATGACACATTGAAGCAACTAGGACTAAAATGGAGGGGCATGGACAGGCACAATTAAGGGTATGACTGAGTCAGGCAAAAAGTCTGTCTGTTGATGTCACGTTGTACCCTGAATGATCCTAGAATAGCTATAGATGATAAGCAATTAGAGCAGTGTCGATTACAACATTAGACACCCCTGGATCACACTGCAAACACTTGCAGGAGGATGTTGAAAATTAAAAGGAAATGGGGTGTTCAGTCAGACATATTATCATCTGATATCAGCAGTCACATGTCAAGTTATGCTCTGGAAAGCAGATTAATTTTTGTCAGAGTGTGGTTGGCCATGCTCCCAAGAAGCACAAAATGCTGAAATACCAAGTCATTAAAGACTGCCATGACCATGAAGGGGACAGTACTCAATGTTCTAGACTATGGCTGTGACAGAAATGGGTGTCTGGGTAAGGGCAATAGATTCAATCAGAAATTCGGTGTAGATCAGAGTCTGATCTATTACATGTTTAACATATTGTAAGCTTTCATGCTCAAATGTATCAGGAAGCTGACACTTGTGAGTCATTGCTCCTACTACTAAACAAAAGTTTTGTGTTATGAGTATAACAATGAGCGGAAGATGACACTTCTGCATGGGACCTTGATACAGCAACAATTTTGTGTTGTGGGTATAACAATGAACGGAAGATGACACTTCCGCATGGGACCTTGTTACAGCAAAAGTTTTGTGTCATGGGTATAACAATGAGCGGAAGATGACACTTCCGCATGGGACCTTGTTACCGCAACATTTTTGTGTCGTGGGTATAACATTGAGTGGAAGATGACACTTCCACATGTGACCTTGTTACCGCAACATTTTTGTGTCGTGGGTATAACATTGAGTGGAAGATGAAACTTCCACATGTGACCTTGTTACCGCAACATTTTTGTGGCATGGGTATAACAATGAGTGGAAGATGACACTTCCACATGTGACCTTGTTACCGCAACATTTTTGTGGCATGGGTATAACAATGAGCAGAAGATGACACTTCCACATGTGACCTTGTTACCGCAACATTTTTGTGGCATGGGTATAACAATGAGTGGAAGATGAAACTTCCACATGTGACCTTGTTACCGCAACATTTTTGTGGCATGGGTATAACAATGAGCGGAAGATGACACTTCCGCATGGGACCTTGTTACAGCAACAATTTTGTGTCATGGGTATAACAATGAGCGGAAGATGAAACTTCCACATGGGACTTGTTACAGCAACTATTTTGTGTCATGGGTATAACAATGAGCGGAAGATGACACTTCCACATGGGACCTTGTTACAGATATTTTAATTGTGCCCTTTGATTTAGCACGGAAAGGCAGCACACGTATGATAAAAATACAATGACGTCATTAATATATACACTCAGTAAAATGACTTTTAGTAGGCTGTTGTGTCTTTTAACATGCCAAAAATTTCAATTGTCTTGTATTAATTGTATTTAGTAGTTCTATTTTTATTTTTAGCTATTTCAAAACTTCCTCGTTTGTTTTCTTTTCTTTCCATCCAATTCTACCTATTCTTCTGTAAATCCACATTTCAAAGGCTTTAATTTTCTGTTCTGTTTTCTTGTCTAATGTCCATGTTTCTGCACCATACAGGAATATTGAGAAGATGTAACATTTTGCCATTCTTAGTTTCAGCCCTGCTGATATTTGTTTTATTGTTGGTATATTTTTCATGGCATTAAAATTACTTTTTGCCATACCTATTCTTTTGTGTATTTCAATTTTACATTTTTCATCATTGGTTATAGTATGTCCAAGGTAGTTGTAGCTCTGAACTGACTCCAGATGTATTCCTTCAACTGTGATATTTATTTGTAGGTCTTGAGAATTTTCTTTGTTTATGATCATAGTTTTAGTCTTTTTGATATTCATATCTAGTCCATATTTTTTGCTTGTTATGTTTATCACATTAAGCAATTGTTGTAGGTCTTTAGGATTTTCTGCTAGTAGAATAGTATCATCAGCATATCTCAGGTTATTGATTATCTTTCCATTAATGTTTAGGCCTGGCATCTCTGAGACGTTTTTAAAGATTTGCTCAATGTATAGATTAAACAAGCTTGGTGATAGGATGCATCCTTGTCTTACTCCTCTTTTTATATCCATGGGTGTAGAGTTCTCCTTGTTATATTTTATTAGTGCTGTTTGCTCCCAGTACAAATTACATATTAGTCGTATGTCAGTGTCATTTAGATTTATATCTTTTAGGCAGTCTATAAATTGATTATGCATTCGAAAATAAATGTCTAAGGAAAATACTTGGTATGGCGTGGAATGAATTCAAAACAAACGAGGAAATTAGAGAAATCGCCAATCAACCACTAATATCTTCAGCAATAAAGAAAAGACGATGGTCATATGTTGGACATGTGATGAGAAGAGATAATAACTGAATAGCAAAGCAAGCCCTCATGTGGGAAACAACAGGTAAGAGAAAAAGAGGAAGACCCAGAGAGACGCTGAGAAGAATTTTGATGAGAGAGGCAAGAGCAGCAGCAATCGGCTCCCTCAATGAGATAGAGCTGCTTGCACAGAACAGAGACAAATGGCGAGATTTATAAAATATCTTTAAAAGAATTGAAAACTGCTAGAACAAAAATTCAGATGAAGGAGTATCTTGGTCTACGCCCTATAGGCCGGCTACGGCTCGAAAGGCCAATAGATAGATAAGTTGATTATGGTGTATTCTATCGAAAGCTTTGGTGTAGTCTATGAAGCAGGCTTGTTTGATGCTAGGTTTGTTTACTTATATGTACTTTTCAATCAATGTTCTCATGCAGAATATGGCTTCTTTTGTGCCACTGTTTTTCCTGAATCCAAATTGTTACTCATCTAATTCAGTATTATTTGATTCTGAATCCTACCCTGTATAACTTTTAGCAAAATTTTTGTTACCTGGCTCATTGTTCTAAAATCACTGCATTCAACTGCACCATTCTTTTTAGGCAATGCAATGAAAGTTGATGTTTTTAGTTCATTTGGTATGTATCCTGTATGGTATATGTCATTGCATATGTCTGTGATCACTTCAATGCCAAAATCTTCTAGTGCCTGTATCATCTTTATCTGTATATTGTCAGGTCCTGCTGCCTTTCCCTTTTTCATTGTTTTTATAGCTTTTTCAACTTCAGATTTCAGGATTTTATAGTTGTATGTACATTTTATAAATGGTTTTTTGACACTTTCATCATGAAATAATTCTGTTATATATTCCTGCCATCTATCTATTATATCTTTGTTGTCTGTTAGCTTTCTTCCCTCTTTGTTTGCAATACATCCGCTTCCTGCAGCTTTTTTGTCTTCATTAGTCATTCTCTGTATCTCTGTGTGCATCTCTCTCAAGTTTTGTTTACTTTCCATAGTTTCGACTTCTAGACATCTTTGGTTGAGTCAGTCTTCTTTTGCCTTTTTGCACATTCTCAGTATTTCATTGTCAATTTCCTTGTATCTGGCAGTGTTTTTCGCTTGTCTTCTTTCTTCTATTTTTTCTAAGATTTTGTCAGTTATCCATTTTTGTTTTTTGTTACTTTCCTTTTTGGGTAAGGTGTTGCAGGATTCTTGTATGCTGTTTTTTATGCATTGCCATTTTGTTGTGACTTTTTCCTCAGGATTTTCTTCTCTGTACTGCTCAATCCCCTCTTCTAGCAGCTTCTGATATGTGTTCTTTACTTGTACAGTATAAGTTTCTTTAACATCTTTCTGATTTAATGCTGTTATATCTGTTGGTGTAGCTGAATTACTTTTTTGTTTGTTTCTCTTTAATTTGATTTTCATCTTAATCATTACAGGATCGTGATCTGAATTAATATCTGCTCTTGGGTAGGTTTTGGCTTTCTTGACGCTATTACGGAATCTGTCTTTTATCATTATGTAGTCTATTTGATTCCTCTTCCTGTCTCCAGGGCTTTTCCATGTGTATAATTTCCTTTTCTCTTGCTCAAAGAAAGTGTTACATATTATCAGCCTGTTTTCTTCACAAAATTGCATTAATCTTTCTCCTCTGTTATTCCTTTTTCCTAAGCCATGATTTCCTGTAATGGTCTTATATTTACCTTTTCCTACTTTAGCGTTCATGTCACCCATTACAATCAAGATGTCTGATGATTTCACTTGCTTCATAACTGTATTTAGATCTTCATAGTATGCTTCTATTTGTTCATCTGTATAGTCTTGGTATATCTGTATTATTGCTATGTCAAATGATTTTGCCTTCATTTTTAATAATATAATCCTATCATTGTATGTCCAGTGGGTATTTATATATTTTTATAGCTCTCGTTTTATTAGTATGCCTACCCCTCTTTGGTGTTCTGTTGTGTTACCTGAATATATAAATGAACAGAATTTAATAATATTAATCTGGCAATTTCATGTTATTCTCTTAAATAATCTCTTTTGTAGCACATAAAATAAATTAGTAATAAATTATAATAGCATTTTTAGAGATCAGCTGATCTGTATTTTTTGTGCATGCATACAATTAACCTGACCTAGGGGTTTAGTATTTCTATAGTGTTATTTGAAAAAAAAAAATTAACGTTTAAAAAAAAATAACAACATGGTAGCTGGATTCCATTTAACCCTTAATTACAATATCAATCTGTGACTCACTTGTTTACAATATCGTAGTGAAAATTACTGCCACTTAAATGTAACATTTTGATTTTGGAAAATCAAATTTTCTTTGAACTTTTGCTACACAACAGTGTGTTTAGTAATCACTTCCTGCTTTACAGTTGATTTTCAGCTAGAAACACAATTATAAGGTAAGGTAAGGTAAAGTACGAGACTTGAACCGGCATCTTAGCACGCGAGTATATACCCATATGTGCTCGGCCGCCTATCCAGAAATGTTCGGATATTTCTGTATAGTGTAGCCTCAAGCATCGAAACTCAGATGCGAAGCGACATTCCTCACCTTCCCAGGATAATATACCCTGGTACCCATTTCTGCCAACGGCTGGGTCGACCGTGGGGGTATTTTTTTTTTTAATTCCAACCACGAGTACAACTCACACTGCTCCCAGCGGGAATTGAACACGGGTTGTCCGAACGTCGGTAGTCTAGTCGGGTGGTTTTCCCAACTAGGCTACCGAGGCCCACAATTATATGACCTCCCAACAACCCCCCCCCAAGTTTCTGCTAACTACTCATACAGCGGCCATAAACCGTAAGATCAGCACATATGTTGACCGCTCTTTTTGTGTTGTTCACTGACTCTTCCAAGTTATAAAGGTTTCTTTGATGTCAACGTCAATGGCGAAGGAGATTTCCCACATTATGAGGAAAACAAGAAGAAAAATTAATTTCCTAAAAAATTGGCTGAATATGAAATAAAAACGGTGCACCTTTACAATACCATAGTAATTTTTACTGAGCGATTGATTTTAAAAAATCCAAAATCAAACAAAAAAAAACCAAACATTCAGGAGTCACCATTAGTGATAATTAGGAAGTTATAGGAAGAGAGGGGTGATGTTTGCACACGGAAAACTGTCAAATTCCGAAAAAAAAAATATTTTAAAACTGTAATTTTTACTACGGTATCATAATCTAGGGTTAAAGAGTATATGAAAGTCATACATATAGCTATTACAGATATTATTTTTGCATCACTCTGCAGTGTAGATTTGTTATAATCATGTTCATGTGTAGGTTACACTGACTTTTTATCGGAAACGGTCACGATTGATGGTGGCTAGTTTAAAACTTTTTTCTTAACCTAAATGAACATTGTAAAACTTCACAGAACACACGAAATGAATGAAATAAATAAATATATAAATTTGTGGGTCATCATTATTGCACTCTGAACCAGTGGCGTATTCTCTATGAATTCACAGCTACCGCCGGTAGCCTGAACATATTAACGAAATACAAAAGGAAATGATAATTTATTATATTTTTTAAATAATTATATTACAAATTTTTGAATATTCTATTACACATTTCGCAGGCCAATATGATTTATTTGCTTTGATTTGCATTTATTAAAGCAAGGTTTTCCTCTGGCCACCATAACGATTGTGAATGCAACCGAAACTACATTGAAACCTCTATTAGCCAGCGGCACATCTTTCCTATATCCGGACTTTGTATTAACTACCTTGACATTAAAAAATTCTCATCAAAATTATACGGCAAAGAAACCTCTACACTACTGCGGTTTCATGGGTTATTTTTAGCTCTAGCCAATCAGATTCGTCACAAAGTGAAACTGAAACAATGTCTGATTACCGGAACTTCCTTAGCTATTTATAACTACATTATGCGCATCAGCATCTGTAGAAAGAACTTTTTCTGCTCACAAGAGAATCAAATATTATTGTTGCTCAACTCAGACACAAGAACGTTTATCTGGTTTGGCATTAATGCCCATTGAGAAATCATTCCCTCAGAAACTTAGAAACTAACCCAACAGTACTTTCAATGACAAAGCCATCAAGACATTTTCATTCCAAACAAGACGGATATAATTAACATAAATAAGTAAGTAATTTAAAATGTAGTGATGTCAGTTTCCGTTTCCGGTTGTTTCCAAAATGGAGGAATTATTTTTCTCCGGCTTGGTATAGAACCGTTGATCAGAGGTTTAACAAGCCGCTATCGTAAAAACGATGTTGTTAATGAAACGTAGACCTGATACAGAATGTGTAAATTAGCAGTAGATAGTAGTGATAGTTTTTTCGGCCCTAAAACAACAACAAAAATAGGATTCTGGAATGTGCGAACAATGGCCGCTCCGACGAAACATGCACAGGTCGCGAGCGAGATGGACAGATACGATCTAGATATTTTAGGATTAAGCGAAATGCGCTGGCCTGGAACAGGTAGGAGATCTATTGATAATAAAATAGTAGTTTTTTCTGGAAGGGAAGATGGAAAACACCGTGAAGGAGTAGGCATAATGATGACAGACAAAGCTGCAAGAAGTTTATTAGAATGGGAACCGGTAAATAGCCGTCTGATACGAACACGATACAAAACAAAACATGGAAGACTTTCAATTATTCAATGTTATGCGCCTACTAACGAAGCTGATGATGAAGTTAAGGATGATTTTTATAACCAACTGCAACAACTTATAAACAAAATACCAAAACACGATCTTTTAATTGTAATGGGAGACTTCAACGCCAAAGTAGGACAAGATAACGCAGGAGTGGAACATGTGATGGGGAGAGAAGGCTGTAATACAACAAGTCAGAATGGAGAAAGATTAATAGAATTATGTTTAATAGAAAATTTAGTTATAGGTGGGACATTATTTCCACATAAAAATATCCACAAAACAACATGGATATCTCCTGATGATAGAACATCAAATCAAATTGACCACCTATGTATTAAACAACAATTCAGATCATCATTAATAGATGTAAGAGCATACAGAGGTGCTGATGTTAATAGTGACCACAACCTGTGCATTGGGAAAATAAGATTAAAATTTAGAAACCAACAGAAGAGGTCAATTACACATAAAATTGATAGTCATAAACTGAAAGATGAAGCAATAAAGGAAAAGTTTAACATAGAGCTAAGTAATTGTTATTCAGCACTTGGTGAAATAGACTTAGATATCAATGAAATGTGGGACTCACAGAGCAAAATACTAATGACAGCAGCAGAAGCAAGTGCTGGACTGAAGAAAATGGAAAAACGAGCTTGGATCTCAGACACCACATGGAAATACATCAAAGAAAGAAGAGAAGCGAAGAGAGCCATGACTAATGTAAAGACAGATCTTGGAAAGGTTCTGGCAAAAGCAACATACAAAGAATTAGACAACAAAGTGAAAAGTTCGGCAAGAAGAGATACAAGAGCTTATATAGACAACTTGGCAGAGAAAGCAGAGACAGCTGCAATTACAGGAGACAGCAGAACTCTTTATACTGTACAAAAGATGCTGACAAACACCTATACATCCAGTGGAACACCAATTCTAGACAAATCTGGATTAATGCTAACAACAAGCGCAGACATAAAAGCCCGTTGGGCGGAACACTTCAAAGAAATTCTTAACCGTCCACTACCTCACAGTTTAATAGATTTTGAAGCTGAAACACCAGCAGCAGAATTAGATGTAAATTTAGATGACTTCACCTTGAGTGAAATAGAAACCACCTTAAAGCTAATGACCAATAACAAGGCTGCTGGAGAGGATAAGTTAACAGCTGAGATCCTCAAGGCAATTGATAGCCATAATTTAATACATCTCCAAAAAATGTTCAACATCATTTGGAAAACAGAGAAGACGCCTCATAAATGGAAAAAAGGAATCATTGTTAAGATCCCAAAAAAGGGCAATCTTAGAGATTGTAACAATTGGAGAGGCGTGACACTTTTGTCAGTTGCCTCAAAATTATTCTGTAAAATCATCCTAAATAGAATAAAGGATTCAATAGATACAGTAATGCGTGAAGAACAGGCTGGGTTTAGAAAAGGGAGAAGCTGTCTTGACCACATTTTCACTCTACGACTTATATTGGAGGAACACATTGAAAAGCAAAAACCTTTTGTACTTAACTTCATCGACTTCAAAAAAGCATTTGATAGTATTCATAGAGATTCTTTGTGGAAAATTCTGAAGCAATATGGCTTACCATCAAAAATCATAAATATTATCAAAGACATGTATGATGGTTACACATGTGCAGTTCGAACAGAGGAAGGACTGAGCGAATGTTTCCCAATAGAAACTGGGGTTAAACAAGGATGTATTTTATCGCCCTTGTTATTTGGAATTGTTATGGACTTCATAATGAAGAAATGCTGCACTGGTAATAAAGGCATCGAATGGATACAAGGAGACCATTTGGAGGACCTGGACTTTGCTGATGACATAGTTCTCATCAGCAATCAGATAAAAACGATGCAGGAAAACACAAATGAACTATCATCAATAGCCAGCAAAATTGGGCTTGAGGTCAATCATGAAAAGACTAAAGTCATGAAAAGTTTAATTCCAACAAGTGACAAAATATACATGGAAAACAAACCAGTAGAAGAGATCGATCACTTCATCTATCTTGGAAGTCACATTGATCGAGAAGGGGATACGAGCAAAGAAATTAGAATCAGACTGGCTAAAGCAGCAATGTCTTTCAGAAGCCTTGAAAAGTTGTGGAAATCAAAACTCATTAGCACAAACACAAAACTTAGGCTATTCAAATCAAATGTACTATCAACCCTTACGTATGCGTGTGAAAGCTGGAAAACAACAAGAGATATAGAAACAAAGTTGAACGCATTCGAAAATAAATGTCTAAGGAAAATACTTGGTATAGAATGGAACGAATTCAAAACAAACGAGGAAATTAGAGAAATCGCCAATCAACCACTAATATCTTCAGTAATAAAGAAAAGACGATGGTCATACGTTGGACATGTGATGAGAAGAGATAATAATCGAATAGCAAAGCAAGCCCTCATATGGGAAACAACAGGTAAAAGAAAAAGAGGAAGACCCAGGGAGACACTGAGAAGAACATTGATGAGAGAGGCAAGAGCAGCAGGAATCGGCTCCCTCAATGAGATAGAACTGCTTGCACAGAACAGAGACAGATGGCGAGATTTGATAAAATATATTTAAAAGAAAACTGCTAGAACAAAAATTCATATAGGAGAAGGTGTATCTTGGTCTACGCCCTATGGGCCGGTTACGGCTCGAAAGGTCAATAGATAGATAGATAGATGTCATTAGAAAATATTACTTTATGTTAGCGTACTGAATATAATGTATGTTTTTATTTATTATGTCAGCGGTAGCCCAGACTCCAAAACCAGTATATGCCTCTGAACATGTCCATAGGTGCTCAGATCCTCTCCTCAGCAAATCCCAGTGTCCAGTGACTGACAACTCCAGTTCTGTGTTGGTTGATAAGTCCTTTTATACTCCCACCAAGTTTCTCATTTATGGATGTGCCCATTCTAACTCCCATCTCTTTCATCCAATGGAGTGATGTTCATGGTTGTTGAAGTCCTGTGCCCTTCCCACATCTTGGAGAGCATTGATGATGTCCACCTGAACCATTGGTTGACCAATGAGCAGCCAACAACAGCACAGCTAGCCAACTTGTCTGCTCTTTTATTTCCCTATACTCCCGCATGACCAGGGACGTAGACAAAGGTGACCCTACATATTTTTTACTTCTGCAATGACTCTACCCACTGCCTGCGTACAGAGCCCGCCTCCACTTTTCTTATCATGCTCATCGAATCACTCAGTAGTAGCATGGGTGTAGTCTTGTGACTCTAACCAGATGAATGCCCTAGTTACTGCCATCACCTCCATTGTCATGCTACTCATGGTCATAATGTACGCACCATTGACCTCTTTGGCTCTTTCTTCCTGTGCTGTATATGCCCATGCACTCCTTTTGTGTCGTATTATGGATCTGTCTGTAGAGATGACTGCATCTTCCTCATCTGTGTTATCTCAGATGAGACTGTTAACCTCCTCATTGACCACAACTGAGTTCTGATCCCTACATTTCCTGTCGAGTATGAAAATACATGAGAATGTGCCCCTGAATGACGTAGGCACTGGTATCCATTCCTCACCAGAGTTGATATTGGTAAGCCCACAGACCTGTTAGATGACATCATCTGCTTGGCCCACCCAAGATTTGCCTCTTTTTAGCCTGACACCTTTTCCTGTGTTAAGCTCATGAATATACATCTATAAATCCAGACAGTTTTTCTTGTTAGTAATGCAAAAATATGCAATAGGAACAGAGAATTTTTATGTAAATTTTTTACATTTTGGTTCAGCAGTGCTGTCGTGTAATAATTTTTGTTTGCAAAGTGCTCGCAGAGTTATCCTTGAAGGGCAAAACTAAAGTGGTCATTGTTACATAGAAAATAAGTCACTGTGTCTGGTAACCTAATTAACTCTCCCATGTAGTGGTGAATCATAATGTCATTCTTCTCCATGTTAGTCAATTTAATTTATGATTTGCTGAATTATCACCACAGAAGTTTCCCTCTATAATAACATTCATTTATTATTATTTGTCTCCAAAAAGTGGTGCCAGCTTATCTGGTTTATGAGAAAGGCAATGCCCTAAAGTTATTATAACCTAGAATTTTAAACATCTCTCACTAAGACAATGGAAATCTTAAGGCTTACTGATAACTATTTCCTGTATTTCTTAACTTGTATCTCATTAAAAACAATTTCTATATATTAAAGTTCCAGTTCATTGTTCTAATTACATGAGGGCGATTGGCCTCTTGTTAAGACCATTAAAACCCTAAAGCCATTGTTTCAGATTTCTTGTTATTATTAACCATCTAAAGTTTCCACAATGTATGTTGGTGACAAGTCTGTGTCCTAGACAGAAAAGTTGAGGTCACTTCCTACTAATTACCTGTGTACACATCTCACGCTAGTTTTGTGTATCAATGTCAGATTCTATCACATCCACAAATAAAAATTAACAGTAACAGAGTAAACATCTATATTTTTACAATATTAAAAACTAATAATAACAATCATGTTTTAAAAATTCTGACTAATACAAGAAAGAGTATGAATCCATGAATCAAATAAAGAGGTCGAATGGGAAAGAGATAGGGAAACAATATTAAAAGATCAATACTTGTTAAATTGAAAAGAAGATAAACATAATTCACTAAATGCATATTTAGAAAGAAACGCACTAACAATCTTACAACAATAATAAAAATTACGTCAAGAAATTCTAAAAAAAAGTATGTGAAGAGAAAGAAAATAAATGGGAAGTAAAGAAGTACTTTAAAATGTTGTTGGAGCAGTTATTTTAATGAAAACTCTATTTGGAAATAGATTTCAACATATAACATTGAAGATATCACCATAAACACTAACTTGGCTCACATATCTTTGTAGCCATCACTCATGCACAACATGTGCACATGGACAGTAGATGGCCAGTTTTATTGAACATTTATGAATCAAAATTTAAAAATTAAACTGCTGCCCATACATATCAAAATACAAAACGTGCTCACCGCTTCTAACAAGCTGGAAGTTGCCTGAATTTGCTAAAAAGAACCCCAAAACTATTGTCCCAAATTGCAGTTGAGCTGGAGAAAGTTTTATCAATGAACTGACATTGTATTGCATATGACACTTCCACCTGAATCTGGAATCTTATATGGAAACATGTAAAACCTGAGAAATACATGCAATCTGCTTTAAGAAAAAGTGAAACTCAGATCTTTAAGACTGGTAAATTAATAAACCAGCAAAGCAAGACAAAATAATATTACAGAGAGGTACATTGAAAAGAACAATTGCAACTTAATGCAGCAACACTTATTGCTAATTTCAAGGAGCATTCAAGGTTTAAGACTTTCAGACCTAAATGATCAATGAATAGCTTGATCAATGAATAGCTGAAGCACATGATTAAAAATTGGTTGGGTGGGGGTGTACTATATTCTGTGCTGGCATGACTTATTTGGGTACCATATTCTGTGCTGGCATGACTTATTTGGGTACCATATTCTGTGCTGGCATGACTTATTTGGCACATGTGCAGCAGTTGCAACGAACAAGGTGACGAGCAGTGTATCTGTGGGGCAGTGATGTGTACATTTCTTGTGAAGGACAATGCTAAACCACCCCTGAAATTTTAAGAAATTGCAAACACAGTTCAGGGAATAAATGATATCAACAGCAAGAGTGGTATCAATTGTTTGAACAATTTCAGCTGATGACAAATGAAGTGCATGGACACATTCGTCTGACTGCAATCACACCAGTGAATTTTATGTGTTGAGCAAGAGATTCAGAAGAACCAACTTGAAACTGCAGAGAATTGCAACCAACGTGAAAATTAGTGCAGGCAGTTTTGAGACAATCATTCAAGAGCACATATGCTTCCACAAAGTCTGTGCAAGACAGGTTTCCAGACAGTTGCTATATAATTAGAAGTGGACACTCATGATGGTCTGTGAACAGCTTCTAAGCTGGTTTTGAGTTGAAGGTGATGATCTTTTGCTAACCAATCATCAGGTAAACAATTTAACCCCAGGAACTGATAGAAGGAGCATGGAGTGAGGAACCAAGGGTTCACCACTGCCCCAAAAATTATTAAACAGCAACTATGAGCTGGAAAGAGCATGGAAACTGTATTCTGGGCCATGAACGGTGAAATTATAATGGATTTCCTTGAGACCAGGGTTGTAATTTATTACTGCACATCAGTGATTGTTTCTGGAAATCCATTTGCAAGAAAATACCTGGAATGTCTGAAAATGTCATTCTTCTCCATGACAATGCCCACCTCCAGATGGTCATTTTGATAACAACTCTGGATGAAAGGCACTGGGATCTGCCCCATCTCCCTTACAGTCCCCAGTGATTATCATTTATTTGGACCCCTTAACAAACATATGGAAGGGAATAAATTCACGGCAGATGAAGCTCTGCAGAATGATGCCCTCCAGTGGCTACGACACAGCCAAGTTCTTTCTATGCCAAGGAATCAGGAAGCAGCGACAATGAAGGAAACAGTGTATCGATGCAAATGGTGAACACTTTGGAAAAAGTGATATAGTTTAGTGCTTGCTGCACTGTTTATTTTCTCCGTAAAAATAAAAGTCTCAGACAACTTTCAATAACCATCATACATAGTTTCTATACTATAAAATAAATATTCACAATTGAAAAGTTAATAATGTAATTCATTTAAATATTAATTTCTTCTATACAATTACATTCTTATATTCTAGTGATATGTTTTTAAAGCTACCAAGTTGAAACATAACCTTGAAAAATAACACTGATAGTCAATAGTCAATTTAAATTAATTAATCATGCTATTGTAATAATAATCTTTCTAACAATACTTACACTTCATCAATGTTTGGGTGATAAACTCGATTCATGAATCCTGAAAAAAAAAATCAGAAGAAAAAGTGAAAGTGTTCTGTAGGCATTATGACAATCATTAAAAACAAAAGTAGTTATTTGCCTAACATTAGTTTTTCTAAGAAATCTTGCTTAACTGCACTATTTTATAAAGAAAAGAAAACATGATGCAAAAGTAATTAATGGAACATCAAAAGTACTCAGTATGACTGGCTGAATATTTTCATACTTTTCATCATTCACCTTGTGTACAACTTGTTAAAGTTTTCATGAATCTCTAGCAATGTTTCATCAGATATGACACAGAACAATTTCAAGTCTGAGTTCTAAAAACAGTGTCAATATTCTTCTTTTTTGGCACTTTTATTATACTTTTCATATCAAGAGACATAAAAAGTTCAAGTTCTTGCTCATTTGACAGCCTTAATCACTGTTATCTGATGCTGTTTTGAGGGTTTCTTAATGCATGTTTCTCAATCATACTTTAGGTTTGCTTTGAACATTACTTACTTATAATCTTCTTAAGCATACACTGTGTAAATCACTGTATTGATCAATAAGGAAAGAAAAAAAATAAAGTCAGAGCTAAAATAGCAAAGGCCGCATCGGCTTTCAGAAACTTTGAGACCATATGAAAAAATATGAAGCATAATAAAATATAAAATGGCCAGATATTTCATGGAGGTCTGACTGAAATTTAAAAATCAATATGGGTAATAATGTGGGGAAAAAAAAAAGAAAATGTGTATTACCAATTGACGGTGACTTGAAGGGATATTTATCTGGTAGATCCACTCTAACTTTCCATACTCCTCCTTCATAAGGTGCTGGAATGTATCAAAAGAGTATTATAAAAAAAATATAAAAGCATTTTAAGAAAGAAAGCATCTCTCTAGCTATGATTCTTTAATGTTTTATTTAAATTTTAAAATGAAGAATAATTTATCAATCAAAAGAGCACTCTTCTATTATATTTCCTTTTCTTCATCCCAAATGGAGCACATAGTAACTTATGCAATTTGTCTTTTTGAAAGAATCAATTATAAGATCAAACACTTCCTGGTGGATTTATGATGAATGACAAAACTCTTTTAGTATTCTACTTCTTCTGTGTTCGCCCTACTTAAACATTAAACAAACAAAAAACTATCATTACTCACATCCCATTTGTGGGATCTACAGAGGAATTTATAGAACCGGAGAATCCAATTTTCAGGTAGACACCTCACCAGGTGTTCGAGCCTGAGCTTGAAGTATACCATACATACATCCAGCAATGATTTCTTTTCATCATTTACCTTTAGAAAGGACATATGTTGTGGGGGCCTTGGTAGCCGAGTGGGAAAACCGGACTGGACTACCGACGTTCGGACAACCCGTGTTCAATTCCCGCTGGGAGCAGTGTGAATTGCACTCGTGGTTGGAAAAAACAAAACTACCCCCACGGTCAACCCAGCCGTTGGCAGAAATGAGTACCAGGGTACTACCCTGGGAAGGTGAGGAATGTTGCTTTGCATCTGAGTTTCGATGCTTGAGGCGACACTATACAGCAATCTCCGAACATTTCTGGATAGGCGGCCGAGCACATATGGGTGTAAACTCGCGTGCTAAGACGCCGGTTCAAGTCTCGTACTTTACCTTACTTTACCTTTATATATGTTGTTTTCAGCATGTCATATTTGTGTGTCAGGAGAGCAGTGGTTCTCTTCTCTGATAATTTTTGAACCCATCATGTTTGATGTAGCATTAACACTTGATCCTTCCCTTTTGTGTAAAGTGATTATACTTCAATTCTTGTACTTTTAAACATTATTCAATAAAACTTTAATGAAAAAAATTAAAATTTCCACCAAGGCGGTATCAAGTCTATGCTGAATAAGGAAGAGAGATTCTATATGAACTTGTGCAATGTAATGTATTGAAAGTATTATCAGGCACAAACTTTTAACCAAAAAGATGATCTATCATGCAGCAATATTATATAGTTAGTCACTTGCTTTAATTAAATATATTACAATAAATTATAGCATAGGGACAGGAATGCCTTTAAGTTTGATGTTTGTTTGTTTGTGTTCACCAGCCTTATATTTCTTTCAAAGTCCCGAAGGACTGAATTTGAGTGAATATCACTTTTACTCTATTTTTCACACTTGCAGTCGAGTGCTAATGTGTCCCCACCTTATAGGCAGATATTCTCTGCCTTCAGAGATACTCTCATGTTTTTGTTGTTGAGAGTTTTAACATTTTGGGTAGATTTTTTCCTATTAATTTTGCAAGGGCAGCGACCATTTTTGGTCTTTTCTTTTCCCTTACCAACCATCAAGGTTTCTTTAACATGCACAGAATGCACACAGAAAGGCTTTCTCTGACAGTGGCGGCGTAGTCTTCCAGTATAATGATATATCATACCCAAATATTTCTGTGAACACTATTGTAGTCACCACACAAGCGACAATGGCACACATTAAGATTGAGTTCACACCTACCATTTCGCAGGCTGACAGTGCACTGACAGTGTGTGAGGTGCAAACATTTACAGACACCTATTGTCTGGACGAGCATTCTTGGTCGTTTTTGAGCAGTGTGTGTTGCAAAGGCTGCAACGTCATCATCGGTACGTGTCACGGCAACTGTTCACATGGGATCTATGGACACGACTGCTCCGGTCTTGTCTCAGTGTCTGTCTTTATGTGAGGGAAAATCCGGAAAATGCCTACAATGTAAACATCCTGGCTACACCTGTAATGACACTTGTCCCGATGGTAATTTTGGGCTACAGTGCAAACAGACATGTTCTGATGGCTGTGACATCATATGTGACCCGGAAAGTGCAGACTGTACATGCAAGGAAACGTACTACGGGTCAGACTGCACTCTCAGATGTCCGGACAACTGTTTCAACGACACCTGTGAACAGTCAACCGGGAACTGTACATGCATGGGAACATTCTACGGGTCAGACTGCACTCTCAAATCTCCGGACAACTGTTTGAACGAAACAAGTGAACAGTTAATTGGGGCCTGCGTCTCATATGTCAATGATTCCCACGTTAAGAAGAGTCTGCCGACTACAACAAACCCAAGCATATGGATACTTTAATGTGTTTCTGTGCTAGACATGGTTCATTTCTTGGTGTTTTTCCGTGAAGCCATAGCTCATATCTTGATGTGTTTCTGTGCTAGCCATGGCTCATATCTTAGCTTGTGTGTGTGTGTTGGCCATGGCTCATATCTTGGTGTGCCCGTGTTAATCATGTCTCATATCTTTATGTGTGTCTGTGTTTAGTCATATCTCATATCTTAGTGTGTATCTGTGTTAGTCATGTGTCATGTCTTTGTGTGTGCATGTCTGGGTTAGTGATACCTCATATCTTTGTGTGCATGTTTGTGTTGGTCATATCTCATATCTTTGTGTGTGCATGTCTGTTTATGTCACATCTCATATCCTTGTGTGTGCATGGCTATGTTAGTCACATCTCATATCTTTGTGTGTGCATGTCTATATTGGTCATATCTCATATCTTTATGTAAATGTTTGTGTTAGTCATGTGTCATATATATTGATGTGTGTCAGTGTTAGTCATGCCTCATATCGCTGTGTGCATGTCTGTGTTAGCCACCTCTAGTGACTGGGGCAGATGGTGCTCGTAAAACTGGGAGGGCCGACCATCTAAGGGCAGAATCCCCTTACAGAAAAGATCATCTGCTGCCTTGCAGGAAGATTGGGGACAATCAAAGGCTAAGGAAAGCAAACCTGAATAAAATGCTGGCTGAAATCGGATGCACTGGGCCACTGACGCAGAACACAGTACAACGTTTTAACGGGTGTTCAATCAGAGTGGATCTGGCAGACTCTAATTCATGTTCTGTCTGTGAGGGCGATCAACACACTTAACCTGACAGCTGACTTCATGTGAGAGTCTGGAATCCTACTCTGATTGAGTCCTGATCGCAGAGAGAGAGAGAGAGAGAGAGAGAGAGAGAGAGAGAATGCACACAGGACCTGTTTTTCACCATTTTCCGAGAGGGCTAGACATTGGATCTCACTACCCAGAGACCAGGGAAGGGTAAAGTTACAGATCTTATTTAGATTCCCCCCCCCCCCCCCCCCCCCCCCCCCCCCCCCGTGGTGGGAATTGAACCCAGGAACTTCTTGTCTAGAGGCTGACATCTTACATCTAGACCACCCAGTCTCCACTTTAAATTCTTTCTGTACGTTTTGCCGATTTCGACTGATTACATTTTGCCACATAGTGTGCCACTCTCAATTTGATTAGTGTGCAGTCATCAAACCATATTCTTTTAACACTTATATCATATTGGTATTGGTAAAATCTAATACCTTATTCAATTAAATAAAAATTTGTATATATGTTATATGTTAGATAAATATAAATATGTAGATTGTTTTTAAAACCATGAAAAATTGTGTCCCTGAAACCTCTTCCATTGCATCGATAAAAAGCTTCTGTCTAGAATGTGTTAAAAGTGATAAACTGGCATGAAATAATGGGTGAGGGAAAGGAAAATGCATAATAATTTGGCACTCTCTACATAACACTGCGGAAATGAAAATATAAATATGTACAATTTATTAATTACTTTTATCATTGTTACATGCAACTTGACACACTTACTTCCAGAAGGTCCATAAAACTTGACCATGAACTCATTAAGTCCACCAAGGATTGTCACCTCATGTTTGCTTTCAATTCTTGAAATTATTTAAGGAAACTACACTACAATATTACAATTCGGATGCAAAAAAACGTATTTACATAAACCTTACCTTATCTATTACTAGATTAGCATTTATTCTGTAACTAAATTATAAAGAATAGTCGAGTTTTCTCTCTTTTTTCTGTCTCTTTCTTCACATCTTGTACCAGTTTTAGGGTTGAGGGAGATATAAACTTCTGGTTCTTGCTCTTTTGGTGGCTTCACTCATTGTCAATTGATTCTGTTGTAAATTTCTTTGATGCCTGTCCTTCTCACTCTGGGTCTGCCTCTTGCTCTTCTCCCTTCTCCTCTTTTAATATATGCTTTGTATGGTAAAGAATTACATGGCATTCTCTCTAGACGGGCACAGCAGTTTATTTGTTGTTTCTGTATGTAGTTTAGGACTGGCTCAATGCCCACTTTTTCTCTTATAATGTAATTTCTGATTCTGTCTTTTCTGGTTTCTCCAAGCACTTTTCTCAGACACCGCATCTCTGTGGTGACAAGCTTTCCTTTGTGCTTAGACATAAGTGACCATGTCTGACATAGATAGCACAATGTTGGAATGAATATACTGTGCATAAGATGTTTCTTGGTGGTAATAGGTATTGCTTTGTGTTGAATTGGGGATAGTTGTCCCAACATGTTTGTTTGCCTTATTGCATCGTATATCTATTTTCCATGATACCACATTATTAAAATATAAGTATGTGACAAATCATGTCACCATAATGGATTTTACTTTCTCCATCAATCATCATCATCATCGAGTGCCATATCTGCAATGAAGATTGGCTACCATGGAGCGCCATTCTGCTCTGTCTCTTGCTTTGATGGTGCAGGTCCATCAATAAGTAGGAGAAAATTATTTTTTTTATTACCAAACAAATAATATATTATCTTGCTTGCGTTCACCAGATGACTAAAGTATTCTAGTGTATTCATAGACTGTAGAATTCTTTTTCGTCATCCGCCCTCAAAAGAACGTTAAGTGGGTGTGTCTGCGTTGTGTTGTGGTTTGCAGTATAACTGTGATATTTGCGCCTTTTGGCCCAACACATCCGACTTCAGCACGACATTTTTGAGTACCGGGTTGTCTTCCCTCTTCGATCCCAACTCGCTTGGCTAGACTATACAGGTTAGTCTGTTATTAGAGGCACCACGGAGAGGTTGAGAAGGGTCTTGATGGTTCTGGTTCACCGATCCTGGCACAAGCCATCAGCTGTGGGTCGCTGACAACTTCCAGCTCTGGTGCTGTGAGGCACGCCTTCGTATATTATCTATTTGTTCTTTGAGCTGCAGAAGGCACATAGGGCAGAAATTCTAGACTCTCCATGCCTAGCAATCCTTGGTATTAAACATCACACTTTGCACAGAACTCTCACTTTGCCGCCATATGTTCCTGTTCTAGGTGACATTCTCAACCCCTACAAGGGAAGCTGATGCCAGATGTTGCTGCCTCTCACCTAGTGTTCTCATTACTTTTCTTTAGGTTGGTATCTTCTCCTTTTACCCACTGTTACCAATTTAAGGCCTTGCTTTGAAATTCACTACTTGTATCTTCTCATCACAAGGATAAAATTTAAACTTAATATGGGCAGAAGTGAAGAAGTGTTTGTCAATGTTTGGATGTGATGGAAGATACCGGGAGAACAGGTTCATTATATGGTGGCTGTATACAGGTGATTCACTGTTTTCACAATATGTTAGAAGTACCTTCAGTATGGCTCAAGCATTTGGTTTAATCTTTTTTCAAGGCTTTGATAGAAAGGGGCATTTCTGTTCTAGAAACTTTATGTGTCAAAAGAATCACTGAAACAGACAGTTAACTTCATAAGAGAGACCAGAGTCCTATTCTGGATGAGCCATGATTGCAGAAGAAGAATATCCTGTTTTCAGTTGAAAGATAGGACTTTTATTCCTTCTTGCAGTTGTTTGATACTGAGTCATGTTGGTCTGAATTTGCTTCATATTAGAAAAGTGTGCTGCCAGTTTTGGCGGTGGCTCACTACTTAGCCACTCCAGCAGGAAGTTATTACTGAAAATCTGTCTGTATAGGTTGTAACTAGTGCATGTTGAATCTATAAGAATCTCATATATGTAATTGCTAAGAAGTTAATCAATCAGCTTCTCATGTGTGTATTTTTGTCAGGTCCTGTTATATACCTACTATTAAGTGCTGAAGTCAGTTCTATATCTGGTTGTTCTGCTGCTTTTCAGTGAACATACGTGTTTGAGAGAACAAATGACTACAATAGAGCATAATAAAATAAAACAACTCCACTGCCTTTGCGGATGAGACCTTGTCAAAGTTTAATGAGATAACAGCAATTAAACTATTGGAAGGCAAGGGTAGACCACTAGATAGGATAGACACTACTAAACACTAGCGTAATATTGTTAAAATGGATAATGAAGATGTTCTAGAAGAGGCTGAAGCAAAAACAAAAAAAAATTGTTTATAAAAATTGTATAAACACTTAATTATAATTTTTTTTTAAAGTGACCATCTCTGCTAATAAAACCATGAAGGATGTAATATTTAATAGCCAATTGCTCACTTCTATCAATTACAATGCATTTTCCAATAATTAATAATCAATTTACTGGATGGCGTACAAAAAAAAGTATTTTGGATAAAATGTTCCCTTTAAATGAGTGCTAAATTAGGTACATATTTGCTACAAATGAGAAATTTATAAAATATAAGTCGAAGTTGTATTCAGTTGGAACTTCTGAGAAATTATTTATAATATTAAATTGTTACAATTTCATGTACATTTTTTTTCCAAATTATGCACTTTTTTAATCTAGTGTACAGGTTTGCCTCTAATCAATATAGAGGATATGGATTTTATTATGAACAATATAATGCAAGACATAATACATGGTCAAGTATGTCTAATTACAAAAGCCACTTTCAACATCATCAATTCAATCTATTATGTTTAAAAAAGGAAATGATGCACATACTGACAACTTATCAGAAATTATATTTTCAAGTGGCTATGAGGTTCCTCTTCTTCTTTCCTTCCTCATTTGCCTTTCAGCTTCATGGGGAGATACAATCTGCGGTCTTTTGCTCTTCTGTTCACCACTGCTGCTGTTAAATTTTCCAGTGTTTCTAATATGCCATTATTCTATCTTTTTAGTGGTCAACCCTTGGGTCTGGTGTTCTTGCAAAGTTTATTGAAAGCTTGTTGTGGTGTGATTTTTTTGCTTTGTCACAGGATAAAACCATTTTATCTGTTGTTTCTTTATATATTCTATATTCTTCTTCTTTTTTCTTTCCTCATTTGCTTTTCAGCATTGAGGGGAGATATAATTTACAGTCTTTTGCTCTTCTGTTCGCCTCTGCTGCTTTTATGTTTTCTAGTGCATCTAATATTCCATCGATCCATCTTTTTTGCTGTCGACCATTGGGTCTGGTATTCTCACAACATTTGTGTTGTGTTTTGATCTTTCTGCCTTGTCACGTGGCCAAACCATTTTATCTGTTGTTTCTTTATATATTCTTTGGCGGGGGTTATTCCTAGCTTTTTACTCAGTTCTTCCTAGCTTTTTACTCAGTTCTTCCTTTCTGATCTTATATCTCAGGCTGTTTCCTGTCATTTGTCCAGCACATATCATCTCAAACGTGGCTATTTTTCTTATTGTTCTTGCTTCTAGTGTTAGGGCTGACATTGGTAACACAATGTTGGGATGAAGATTACGTTATGAAGGTTATGAGGTTGAATAAACAAAATTATTTAAAAAGTGGATAAAAGTAAAGTATTGCAACTTGAAAACAATATGAGGGGAATAACCAATGAGCCCAAAGAATTAAATGCAATGAAAAACATATTATTGTATAATTAACTTCATTTGGATTATTTATTTGAAGCTTTGTTTATAATTCATAAATATTGAGATTAACCACTAAATAAAAAAAATTACCTCCTTTTCTTACACTGTAATATATCAGACACAAATGGCAATACTATAATAGAATTTGTATTATTAGTGAATGAACTGCAATAACTACAACTAACTGAACTTAACAATGATATTATAATACACACAATACATTCAGTTCATTGTTCATCATACTCATTGTTCATTGAATATTGAAATTGATCATATTTGGTTCATAATTATTACCACTTTACAAAAGTCGTAATTTATTTATTTATATTTTTTGCTTGAAAAATACTGCAAATTCTCATTAACTAAGATTTAAAACATATTTTTTTCAAATTATTTTATTTTATATAAAACTGTCAACTTCAACCACAATGACAATGTCAAAGATGACCTCAGATTCAGGCACTACGTCGTTAACCTGACTAGTGACTTGTTAGAAACATCAAACAAAACATCTAATATTTTGCCCATGTAAAATCGCTTAAACTACATTTTAAAGTCTGTACTATGGCAGATTTTATACATCAAACTTTAAAAAAGATACAGCTTTACAACATCTGTGTCCATGCGACGTTTTCCTGGGCTTGGAGAAGACATATTTGCAATCTTTTTTAGCCTAGGATTTCTCAGTTGATTTCCAAAACAACAACTATGGCGGAGCTCTCTTCTGCTACGGGATTACGTTATGTCACGTGATCTCGTTAACCCCGCCCATTTATTTACATGCGATATGCGCTTTAATAAACGACATTTTACAAATACGTTAATTTTTAATTTAAAAATGCATGCAAATAAATATAAAATGCTAAAGATAGTCAATCTAGTTTGGAAAAAAGGAAAGGATATTACATAACCGAAATGGAGTACAGATCAACCATTGATTGACAGTTGCTCCCAAAGAGGAAATGCACTGTAAAACAGTCAGCTGTTGATGTAAACAAACACCCATGCGGAGCTATTTATTTTTAGATCTCGCTAGCTGTGTATTTCTAGCTTTATTTTTAAAATGTCAAATCAAATTATTTTTATTGTTCTTTTTTTAAATTATTACACTTTAACACATTTATCGGTTGACACACTCAACTCACTGGTATAAACGAAAGAGAACAAACCATCAAACGCAGTTAATTTAAATAGTTCAAAGCACGACACGTCACAAAGAGAAAACAGCACAGCAAGAAGATACACTGAACATAGAACGCAGTACTGAGTACACACTCGCAGTCAGTGGTTATGCTGATTAGTGTACATGTTGTACAAACTATAGTGGCATCATAACCTATTCCAATAAATCTAGAAGTATTTTATTAATAAAGAAATTAATGGACAGGGCTTTCCCCAAGACACTCAGTGAGACAGCTTTTCTTACATTTTTGTTTATATACAGTTATACACCACACAGGTCTTCAATTCCAATATTTAAATATGAAAAATTCCTATCCATGAAGTAATCTAATTAATAATATTAGTAATACTAATCTAAAATTATATATATATATATATATTATATATATATATATATATATATATATATATATATATATATATATAATAAAATATAATTTTATAATAATAAAATAGATTTGTTTATTTAATCAGTTAATGTAATTAATTATTATTTATAAAATATGGTACAAATTAACATTTAGTAACCATTTAAAAAAAAAATATGTTAATAATTATTGTGTAAATTAACACATATTTTTTTACTAACTTTTATTTAGTAATTATTTTAAAAATGTTAGTACATACTTTTTAAATTACATTTTTTGTTTTACATTTAAAAAATAAACACATAAAGGATACACACTGAGACAAGACCCGGAGCAGTCGTGTCCATAGATCCCATGTGGACAGATGCCGTGACACGTACCGATTATGACGTTGCAGCCTTTGCAACACCCACCATACACTGCACAAAACGACAAAGAATGCCCGTCCAGAAATATGTGTCTGTAAATGTTTGCACCTCACACACCGTCAGTGCACTGTCGGCGTGCGAAATGGTCGATGAGAACTCAATCTTAATGTGTGCCATTGTCGCTTGCGTGGTGACTACAATTGTATTCACATAGATATTTGGGTATGATATATCATTATACTGGAACACTACGCCGCCACTGTCAGAGAAAGCCTTTAGAGTGGCATTCTTTACCCGAATCATAGTGCTAGCTCGATGGTAGATTCGAATGGCGTGAGTCTTCTGGTGCGTGGCAAAGTTCAGATGCCAGTAAACAGAATTGGTTCCACTTCTCAAATGTGTGAGGAAAAATCTGGAAAATGCCTACAATTTAAACATCCTGTCTACGCCTGTAATGACACTTGTCCCGATGGTAATTTTGGGCTACAGTGCAAACAGACGTGTTCTGATGGCTGTGACATCATATGTGACCCGGAAAGTACAGACTGTACGTGCAAGGAAACGTACTACGGGTCAGACTGCACTCTCAGATGTCCGGACAACTGTTTCAACGACATCTGTGTACAGTCAACCGGGAACTGTACATGCATGGGAACATTCTACGGGTCAGACTGCACTCTCAAATCTCCGGACAACTGTTTGAACGAAACAAGTGAACAGTTAATTGGGGCCTGCGTCTCATATGTCAATGATTCCCACGTTAAGAAGAGTCTGCCGACTACAACAAACCCAAGCATATGGATACTTTAATGTGTTTCTGTGCTAGACATGGTTCATTTCTTGGTGTTTTTCCGTGAAGCCATAGCTCATATCTTGATGTGTTTCTGTGCTAGCCATGGCTCATATCTTAGCTGTGTGTGTGTGTGTGTGTGTGTGTGTGTGTGTGTGTGTGTGTGTGTGTGTGTGTATGCTGGCCATGGCTCATATCTTGGTGTGTGTCATGTTAGTCATATCTCATATCTTGGTGTGTCTGTGTTAATCATGTCTCATATCTTTATGTGAGTCTGTGTTTAGTCATATCTCATATCTTCGTGTGTACCTGTGTTAGTCACGTGTCATATCTTTGTGTGTGCATGTCTGGGCTAGTGATATCTCATATCTTTGTGTGCATGTCTGGGCTAGTGTTATCTCATATCTTTGTGTATGCTTGTCTGTGTATGTCAATATGATTTTATAACAGCAGAGACACTGGATAAAATTAAAGAAAGAAGGAACAAGAAAGCAGACATACATTTAAAATAAAAGTAATAAAGCCAAGACACAGGAAGCTCACACAGAGGTGAACAAAGAAGTGAGAAGATGCATTAAAATGGATAAGAGGAAATATATAGATGAACTAACTAAAGAGGCAGAGTGAGCAGCAAATAAAGGGAATATGAAAGAACTGTACAACAGAATAAAGAAATTAAGTGGAAAATACAAACAGATCAATGCCTTTATTAAAGATAAGAAAGGAAATTGCCTAGTAATATAAGGGAACAAATGGAGAGCTAGAAGAGCACTTTGAAGAACTTTTGAACAGACCAGGCTCAAATAATCCTCCAGTACTACCAGCAGAAGAAGAGTTACACGTTAACTGCGGAAAACCAAGCAAAGAAGAAATAATGAAAGCCATCAAATTATTAAAAAATGGTAAAGCCACAGGACCAGATGAAATTCCTTCGGAAGCCATCAAAGCAGATATTAACACCTCTACCAAGATGTTACAGGATCTATTGGATAAAATTTGGGAGAGGGAAGAAATACCTAAAGACTGAAGAGAAGGTTATATGATCAAACTACCAAAGAAAGGAAGTTTACAGGAGTGCACAAATTATAGGGGAATTATGCTACTATCAGTGCCAGGAAAAATATTAGGCAGAATCATTCTGGAGAGACTAAAAGAGGCCATATAGACGCATTTGAGAGATGAGCAAACAGGTTTTAGGAAGAACAGATCATGTGCTAATCAAATAACTACTCTACGTATAATAATTGAACAAAGTTTAGAACTAAAAATCTCCACTTTATATTGGATTCATAGATTACGAAAAGGCATTTGATAGTTTAGACAAAAAGTGCTCTGGAAGTTGCTGAGTCATTACGGAATACCCATAAAGTTTATTAACCTGATAAAAACAATGTATGAATGAACAAATGTAGTGTGGTGCATGAAGGACAGATTACAGAAGCATTTGAAATAAGAACAGGAGTAAGGCAGGGATGCCTTCTGTCTCCATTCCTCTTTCTACTGGCCATAGATTGGATTATGAAAATAACTCAAAACAACAGAAATTGTATCAAGTGGTTACTGACCAAACAACTTGATGATTTAGACTTTGCTGATGACATAGCTCTCCTATTACACAACCTTCAACAGATGCAGGATAAAATGAGCATACTTGATGAGAGATCACAACAGCCGGGACTGAAGATTAATAGAGATAAGACCAACATTATGAGAATTAATGCAGTTGGCAATAACCAAATAAAATTAGGAGAAATACTTCTACTAAACGTACAGTCTAACATATATCGATGCAGTAATATAGATAAAGAGGGAGGAACAGAAAATGATACCAAAATAAGGATATCAAAAGCAAGAGGAGCTTTCATTGCACTGGGAAACATATGGAAATCCAAAGATATTATGTTAAATACAAACATAAAAAATTCTCAACTCAAATGTTAAGTCGGTCCCTTTATATGGCTGTGAAACATGGAGAACAACAAAATTGAAAATCATGAAGATACAGTCTTTCATTAATGGATGCTTACGCAGAGTAAAAGGATGGAATTGGCAGGACAAAGTCGCTAACATAGAATTATGGAAATGTACCAGTCACATACCAGTGGATAAAGAGACACAGCGAAGACGAAGGCGCTGGATAAGACACACACTACGGAAGCCAACTGAGAGTATTACACAACATGCCCTTTTTTGGAATCCCCATGGGAAAAGGCAAAGAGGAAGACCAATGAATTCTTGGAGAAGACAGATAGAAGCAGAGATGAAGATGATGGGGAAGACGTGGAATGATCTTAAAAGAATGGCAAAAAACAAAACGACTTGGAAAGTGTTTGTTGAAGACCTATGCTCCACTGGGAGCTAAAAAAGGTAGAAGAGGAAGAACATCATCTAGTAAAACTATATCTGTTTTTGGTATCCAACTGCGGGTTTATGCCTTGGACTAAATAAAATATGCACAACACTGAGATACACACACACACACACGCACGCACGCACGCGCGCGCACATACACACACACACACATATATATAAGCAGTGTGAGTTGTACTTGTGGTTGGAAAAAAAATACCCCCGCAGTCGACCCAGACACTGGCAGAAATGGGTACCAGTGTATTACTCTGGGAAGGTGAGGAATGTCGCCTCGCATCTTAAGTTTCGATGCTTAAGAAGCATATACAGAAGTTTCCGATCACTTATGTATAGGCGGCCGAGCACATATGGGTGAAAACTCGCGTGCTGAGACGCCGATTCTAGTCACGTGCTTTACCTTTACGTACATTTATACTTCGAATATTTGGTTTCTGTTGTCGATTTAGAAATGTGAAGAAATGGAATTAACAACAAAAGAAAGACTCAAATGTATGCACAATCATCATCATCATCATGTGCCATACCGGTTGGCGTAGGTGATCATGTCCCTCCACAATCTTCTATCTACAGTGCATCGTATCAGTTCTGTTGTTGACTTTTTTCCATGCCATGACACCAAGCTATCCAATATTTTCTCTCTTTGTCGTCCGCGATCTCTCTTTCCTTTTATTTTGCCAGTGGTAACCAAGTATTCCAACTTTCCTCTTCTCATGATGTGCCCGAAAAATGTCGATTGCTTCTTTCTTATGTTTTTTAAGAGCTGCCTTTTTGTGTTGGCCTCTTTGAGAACTTCCTCATTGGTCTTTTTATGCACAATCAGTTAAATGAATTAACAGGAAGAAAAGAAGTCAAAGTTTCAGGATGTGTAAAGTCAAAGGAAGGAAATATAATAATGGGACTGGAGAAGACATTAGAAAGATTGACATAATATATCAGTCAACTCTATGATGATGAAAGACCAGAGTTGAACAATTCAAACAAAGATATAGGACCACCAATTATGCAGAGTGAAGTGGAGGACACAATTCAACACATGAAAAGAGGCAAAGCTCCAGGTCCCGACAATATAATAATAGAATAGATAAATGCATTAGGAGAGCTGGGAGTACAAGTCATAACAAAACTACTCAATGACATATATAACACTGAACACATACCCGAGGATCTACTAAAATATATTTCTGTAGCCATACCGAAGAAGTCAGGCACCACTGATTGTGATGACCATCGCACTATTAGTCTCATGAGCCATATGACGAAAATATTACTAAGAATCATCATGAGACGTGTAAGAAGCAAAATAAAACCAGAAATAAGTGAGTAACAATGTGGACTCGTGGAAGGAAAGGACACCAATAATGCAATATACATCTTAAGAACATTGATGGAAAGATCTTTAGAGGTAAAGAAAGATATATATATATATATATATATATATATATATATATATATATATATATACACTGTATATATATATATATATATATATATATATATATATATATATATATATATATGTGTGTGCTTTATCATCATCATCAAGTACCGGGCCTACTGGCGTAGGTGATCATGTCTCTCCACAACCTTCGATCTCGGCAGCTATTTATCATTTCTGTTGTTAACCTTCTGCCAAGCCGTTCTCTTAAGCCGTCTGTTATTTTTTCTCTTTGCTTCCCTCTATCTCTTCGTCCCTAAATTTTTCCAGTTGTTACAACATACTCCAGTTGTTCTCTTCTCATTACATGGCCAAAAAATGATGATTGTTTCTTCCTAATATTGGAAATTAGCTCTCTTGTTGCTTTGACCTCTCACAGAACATCTTCATTACTCTTCTTAGCTGTCAATGGTACTCTCAACATTCTTCTGTAAAACCACATTTCTACAGATTTCAGTGATTTTCGTATCTGTTGTCCTATTGTCCAAGATTCGCATCCATATGTTAAGACTGGCTCTACATAACATTTAAGAACTCTTTTTCTTGTTTCTATTGTCAAAAATGGATTGCATTGTATCTTCCTCATTTTTTGGAAAGCTGCTTTTGCCTGAGCCATTCTGCATATCACCTCTTTTGTATATCTTCTATCTGAGGTTAACAAAGTTCCCAAATATTTAAATTCATTTACCTGTTTTAATATTGTTCCACTTGTCTTTATTTTGCACTGAGGTGATGGCTTTTTCTTTCCTGTTACCATTACCTCTGTCTTTTTGCTATTAAGGCTGAGTCCTTTATTTTTGCATTCTTTCACTATAATTTCCAACATTTCTTGTAACTCATTTTCACTCTTAGTGATTATGACTGTATCATCAGCATACCTTAGATTATTTATATTATGACCTCCAATTGTTATTCCAGGCATGTCCCTTATGGATCTTAAAATAATCTCACTATAAATATTAAACAAATCTGGTGACAGCACAACCTTGTCTAACACCCTGTTATATTTGTTGAAACATTCCCAATTGGTTTCCAGTTCTTATGGCCGCTGTTTGTTGCCAGTACATGTTTTTTTAATATTCTTAGATCTTTGCTGTCTACGTTTATGCTTTCTAAAATTTTGATTATTTCTTGGTGCTTTACTTTGTCAAATGCATTGGTGTAATCTATGAAACATAGGTATAGTTCTGTTTTCACCTCTATGGCTATTTCTACTAAAGATCTTATGATATAAATGGCATTGCTTGTTCCTTTATCTCTAACAAAACCACACTGTTCATCTCTAATTTCTGGACTGATTTTGTTTCGCACTCTTCGCATGATGATTCTTAATAATATCTTAGTCATATGACTCATACGGCTTATTGTGCGATGATCATCTCATTCAATCGCACCCGATTTCTTTGGTTTGGCTATGAATATAGATTTGAGCATGTCGTCTGGTATATATCCGCTGTTGTAGATATCATTCAATATTTTTTTTATTATTTCTATTCCAAATCACCCATGGCTTCAATCTCTTCTTTAGTTATATTATCTGGTCCAGGAACTTTGCCTGCTTTCATATTGCACAAGGCGTCTTCCACTTCTTCTCTGAGTATTTCTGGTCCTTCTCCATTATCCTTAATATTTACTTCCGTTCGTTCATCATTATAAAGATCTTTAATGTATTCTGTCCATCATTTCCTTATGTTTTCTTTATCAATCAACAGTTATCCTTCCTTTGATCTTAGACATCCATTTTTTATTGCGCTTTTCTCCCTGTTAATTCATCAATTTGTTTGTAGATAGCTTTAGCATCTCCTTTTTGTTGCATTTCAATCTCTTTGCATCTCTCTTTTAGCCATGTTTCTTGTGCTTCATTGTATTTTTCAACAATTTCTTTATTTAATCTCTTATGTATATGTGATTTATAGACTACACAAAAGCATTTGACAAAGTAAAGCATGTTGAAATAATCAATATGCTGGAGAAATTAAACATTGATGGCAAGGATCTGCGAATCATTAAAAAAAACATGTACTGGCAACAAACAGCAGCAATACGAATTAACAACCAAACAGGACAATTTCAACTTATAAAACAAGGAGTCAGACAAGGTTGTGTTCTGTCGTCGGATTTGTTTTCACTTTACAGCGAACATTTTATGAGATCAATTGTAGACAAAAAAATTAATTGAAGTCAACGGTCACAACATAAATAATTTGCGATATGCGGATGACGCAGTCTTAATAGCAGAGACAGAGAATGAACTATAAGAAATGATAGACATAATAGTAAAAGAAAGCATCAAGAAAGGTCTCAGTCTGAATAGTAAGAAAACAGAAGTAATGGTCATAACGAAGAAACAATCATCACCAGCATGCAGCATAAAAATAAACAGGACAAATTTGAAACAAGTGCAACTCGTCAAATACTTGGGCACAATAATAACATCGGATGGAAGATGCACCACGGAAATAAAAAGTAGAATAGCTCAGGCCAAAATAGCATTTCAGAAAATAAAAAAAAAATATCTTATGCAACAAATCTATGTCAATAGAAATGAGAAAGAGAGTTCTTGGGTGTTATATAGTACTAATTCTGATCTATGGAAGCGAATCATGGACAGTAGACAAACAAATCTCTCTCTCTCTCTCTCTCTCTCTCTCTCTCTCTCTGCGATCAGGACTCAATCAGAGTAGGATTCCAGACTCTCACATGAAGTCAGCTGTCAGGTTAAGTGTGTTGATCGCCCCCACAGACAGAACATCACAATTAGAGTCTGCCAGATCCACTCTGATTGAACACCCGTTAAAACGTTGCACTGTGTTCTGCGCCAGTGGCCCAATGCATCCGATTTCAGCCAGCATTTTATTCAGGTTAGCTTTCCTTCGCCTTTAATTGTCCCCAATCTTCCTGCAAGGCAGCAGATGATCTTTTCTGTAGGGGGATTCTGCCCTTAGATGGTCGGCCATCCCAGGTTTACGAGCACCATCTGCCCGAGTCACTAGAGGTGACTAACACAGATATGCACACACACAGTTATGAGATGTGACCAACTCAGACATGCACACAGCGATACGAGGCATGACTAACACTGACACACATCAATATATATGACACATGACTAACATAGACATGCACATAAAGATATGAGATATGTCTGACATGGACATGCAAACACAAAGATATGACACATGTCTAACATAGACATGCACACAAAGATATGAGATATGACCAGCATAGACATGCACACACAAAGATATGAGATGTGACTAACATAGCCATGCACACACAATGATATGAGATGTGACATACACAGACATGCACACACAAAGATATGAGATATGAGTAATATAATCATGCACACAAAGATATGAGATATCACTAACCCAAACATGCACACACAAAGATGTGACACATGACTAACACAGATACACACTAAGATAAGAGATATGACTAAACACATACACATAAAGATATGAGACATGATTAACACGGACACACCAAGATATGAGATATGACTAACATGACCCACACCAAGATATGAGCCATGGCCAGCACACACACACACACACACACACACACACACACACACACACACACACACACACACACACACACACACACACACACACACACACACACACACACACACATACTAACCATGGCTAGCACAGAAACACATCAAGATATGAGCCATGGCTAGCACAGAGACACATCAAGATATGAGCCATGGCTTCACGGAAAAACACCAAGAAGGAACCCTGTCCAGCACAGAAACACATTAAGGTATCCATATGCTTGGGTTTGTTGTAGTCGGCAGACTCTTCTTAACGCGGGAATCATCGACATACGAGACGCAGGCACCGATTAACTGTTTACATGTTTCGTTGAAACAGTTGTCCGGAGATTTGAGAGTGCAGTCTGACCCGTAGAACGTTCCCTTGCATGTACAGTTCCCGGTTGACTGTTCACAGGTGTCGTTGAAACAGTTGTCCAGACATTTGAGAGTGCAGTCTGACCCATAGCACGTTTTCTTGCACGCACAGTCTGTACTCTCCGGGTCACACACGATGTCACAGCCATCAGAACACGTCTGTATGCACTGCAGCCCAAAACTACCATCGGGACAAGTGTCATCACAGGTGTAGCCAGGATGCTCACATTGTAGGCACTTTACGGATTTTTCCTCACATAAAGGACAGACACTGAGACAAGACCCGGAGCAGTCGTGTCCATAGATCCCATGTGAACAGTTGCCGTGACACGTACTGATGATGACGTTGCAGCCTCTGTAACACCCACTACACACTGCACAAAGCGATCAAGAATGTCCGTCCAGACAATAGGTGTCTGCAAATGTTTGCACATCACACGCGAACAGTGTACTGGCGGCCTGCGAAATGGTCGGTGAGAACTCAATCTCAATGTGTGCCATTGTCGCTTGTGCGGCGACTACAATAGTGTTCACAGAAATATCTGGGTATGATTTGAGAGCCACATTCCGACCCCCGCCAATGTAGATGTAGTAGATACTTGCAACTAACAAACAAATGAAAAAACGATTAGAGGCCATAGAGATGGGTTTTCTCAGAAGAATGTTGAAAGTTCCCTGGACAGCTAGAGCTACCAATGAGGAAGTTCTCAAAGAGGCCAACACAAAAAGGCTGCTCGTAAAAAACATCAGAAAGAAACAATCAACATTTTTCGGGCACATCATGGATGTTCAGAGGAAAGTTGGAATACTCGGTTGCAACTGGCAAAATAAAAGGAAAGAGAGATCGCAGACGACACAGAGAGAAAATACTGGATAGCTTGGTGTAAAAGCATGGAAAGCATTCAACAACAGAACTGATACGATGCACTGTAGATAGAAGATTGTGAAAGGACATGATCGCCTACGCCAACCGGTATGGTACATGATGATGATGTTGTCGATTTAATTTGTGAATGTTGCAGACCCTCTATATATGTTTGTAATAATTATTAATATTTGGTTGATATTCAGGAAGGTTACAGTATTTTCCACAGGCTATCTCTATGTTTAGCCCAACTGCCTTTTTTCCAAGGACAACCATTAAGTGTTGTGGAAATAAGCAGTTTTTTTTTTTTATACACAGTCAATAATAATACAGTAACACCTCTCCTATAAGTGCAGTCCGTAAGGTCTTTTTTTTAATTTTTATAAACTTACCACTATTCCTTTGTTTCCTGCCACAATCATGCGATTTCTGCCATTTATTTTAAGAACGATCAATAATTAGAAGACACAACAGTCTACTAAACGTAAATTTTGGAAGTGAAAATACAAGGTAAAAGAGGCAGAGGCAGACCAAGACTAACATGGACGAGTAACATCAAAAGATGAAGTCAGCCTATGACAACCTGCGCCATCATAGCAAGAGACAGAGCAGAATGGAGCTTCATGGTAGCCAACCCTCGTTGCGGAGATGGCACTCGATAATGATGATGAAATCAATCATTTCAGTTGCTAATGCTGAGTTTCTATGGATATATCTGCATTTTAGGCTGACATGACCGGGGGCTTTTATGTTATTATATCCTTGATCGGGAGCACGATCTCAGAATTAGAGGCCAGTAGCTGATCGAAACCTCCCTTCTTTGTATAGTCTCATTAGAAATACTTTTTGTTCCAACAGACAGGTAAGGTGCGCGTGGCCGTGCGGCTAAAGCCACTGTTCCGCTATCTGAGAAGCCGGCGTACGTTGTTCGAAACCCGCGGTAGACAGGGGTGAAATAAAAATCCGGAGTCTCACACGTCGTGGCGACCGCTTGACCAAGCGGCCTTTATCCCTCGGGTTCTATCGTTGCCCCCCCCCCCCCCCCTACATACACCATATTATTGGTACAATGTGTCGTGAAGATAGTAGTATAGGCCTACAGGTAAACCTGGCATGGATCATTGTAGTGTTGAATCAGTTATATAGAATACCTGGTAATGCAGCAATTATATGCATAAATGTAAGTACACCAGAGCTTCGAATACATGTTTATTTACGATTTTCTCGTTTATATGAGATTTGAGTATAATTTATATTACAGAAAACGTGCTGCTAATATATACCATCTGATGTCGGCAATAGACCAATATAGATTCTTCATAGTTTTATTAATTTCTCATATATGTTAAATCTTGTATTCATCTTAAAATTAGTTTTAGCCTTTTAAATTCAGGAATATTTAACTTATGGGGCGGTTTCTGATTGAATGTATCTCTGAAGTGTTCCATTCATCATTCTTATCGCATTGTTTCTTAGTTCTTTGAATCATCATCATCATCGTGTGCCTTCTTCGCAACTAAGGTTGGCTACCATGGATCGCCATTTTACTCTGTTTCTTGCTTTGATGGTGCAGGCTGTCATAGATTGACTTGACCATCTTTTGATGTTACTCGTCCATGTTAGTCTTGGTCTGCCTCTGCTAGTAGAACAGTATCATCAGCATATCTTAGGTTATTGATTATCTTTCCATTAATGTCTAGGCCTGGCATCTCAGATATGTTTTTAAAGATTTGCTATAGATTGAACAAGCTTGGTGATAGGATGCATCCCTGTTTTACTCCTCTTTTTATGTCCATGGGTGTAGAGTTCTCCTTGTTATATATTATTATTGCTGTTTGCTCCCAGTACAAATTACATATTAGTCGCATGTCTGCGTCGTCTAGATTTATATCCTTTAGGCAGTCTATAAGTTGGTTATGGTGTATTCTATCGAAAGCTTTGGTGTAGTCTATAAAGCAGGCATATATTGGTTTGTTTACTTCTGTGTACTTTTCAATCAATGTTCTCATGCTGAATATGGCTTCTTTTGTCCCACTGTTTTCCTGAATCCAAATTGTTGCTCATCTAATTCAGTATTGATTTTATTCTGAATCCTTCCCTGCATAACTTTTAGTAAAATTTTTGCTACCTGGCTCATTAGGCTTATTATTCTGAAGTTACTGCATTCAACTGCACCATTCGTTTTAGGTAATGCAATGAAAGTTGATGTTTTTAGATCGTTTGGTATGTATCCTGTATAGTATCTGTCATTGCATATGTCTGTGATCACTTCGACTCCAAACTCTTCTAGAGCCTGTATCATCTCTATCTGTATATTATCAGGCCCTGCTGCTTTTCCCTTTTTCATTGTTTTTATTGATTTTCTACTTCAAATTTCAGGATTTTATAGTTGTATGTACATTTTATGTCTGGCTGTTTGTCCCTTTCGTCATGAAATAATTGTGTTATATATTCTTGCCATCTATCTATTATATCTTTGTTATCTGTCTTTGACTGCTGGTAAAAAAGTAAATTACCCCCGTCACGCCAAGTGGCGTATAGGGAATATGGTGTTAGTGACCATAAATTTTACAGACTTTCGGCACATGATTTTTAGGGTAATGTGGTCGGTTTTACGCCCGTGCCGCTCTACTTTCCCAGAAAAAAATCCGGTACCCATTCAAGGCCAGGTGAACTGGAGCCGTCGGTTGGGATTGAACCTTACCTTTTGTCCTTTGTAGTCAAGTCCACTAACCACTGAGCTATCGCGGCTCCCTTTGACTGTTGGTGCCTCTATTTATCTATTACTTTTTTGACGCTGGCAATTTGTTTTCCTTTGATGATTTTAGTTAATTTTGACACAGTATTTTGCAGATTAAAAATAAAAATTATTTTGTTTGCCTTGCAATATAATTCATTAGTGTCATTTGCTGTTTCTAATCATACATTTTATTTATTTACTAAGCTGACTGTATGTCTATTGTTTGTTCTATTGCTTCATTAGCTGTCACTTCGATAACATTTTCTTTCCTTTAATTGTTTGTCTTCAATGCCTTGGTCGTCAGTGTTCGAAGTCATCAAATCGTATCACTGGTGTGCCTAGTTTATCAATGCGTGTGATCTTTGCCATTCATCCTTTCTCTCTCTCACTCTCTCTCTCTGTGATCTTGTGTTCAATCGATGACTAAAAGAATAGTTGAACTCCTGGATAGTTCTGGCTCACCGATCTCGACGCAAGCTATTCTTTTTCGTCATCCGCCCTTAATGGATGTTAAGTGGGCCTAACTAAATGCGTTGTGTTGCTATTTGCAGTTAAAAATTGTAATGTTTGCGTCTATCGGTCCTTCACATCTATCTTCGGCAAAGCGTTGTTGAGTATCAAGTTCTCTTCCCTCTATATCCCTACTTACTTTGGCCGTTGTTTCTAGAAACACCACGAAGAGGTGGAATAGGGTCTGGATGATTCTGGTTTACCGATCATTGCGCAAGCCATCAACTATGAGTAGCTGACAGGTTCCAAACTCTGTTGCTGTACGGGAACCTTTGCTCCAGTCTTCATTTCTCATAAAATGGTTTTCTTTTTATCAGGGGCTTCGACGGTGCTACTGGAACGATCTTCAATGCTTTTACTTACGTGTGGCTGCAGTACTGCACACTGAGGGAGGTGCTGGAAAGAGGATCTGAACACTATGGAGCTGGATGTGCAATAAAAAGATGATCTGTCGACTAAACTAATCACAATTTGGGTTTCTTTTCTACTTTAGTTTTCGGCATAGGTAAAACAATTCAAGATATACTTTTTCGATCCGTGAATGATAAATAGTTTTTAAAAATACAGAAGCTGTAGATTATTTTTTGGTATGTCTCGCAGCATGTAATATATTTGCAATATACATTCTGAGAACATTGACAGAAAGAGCTATAGAGGTAAAGAAAGATCTTCATATGTACTTTATATACTACGCAAAAGCATTTGACAAAGTAAAGCATGTGGAAATAATAAATATGCTGGAGAAATTAAACATTGATTGCAAAGATTTGCGAATCATAAAAACATGTACTGGCAACAAACAACAGCCATAAAAATTAGCAACCAAACAGGTCAGTTCCAATATATAAAACAAGGAGTCAGACAAGGCTGTGTTCTGTCGCCGGATTTGTTTTCACTTTACAGCGAACATATTATGAGAACAATAGTAGACAAAAAAGGAATTGAAGTCAACGGTCACATCATTGGGAGAAAAGACGTATTCAATTTCACCGACAGAATCATCTTGTGCCGTCTCATCATCGAATGTTGGCTATCATGACACGCCATTTGTTTTGGTGGTACACCTAGATTCTTCAGTCCATTTCTTGACCTTATCGGCCAACTTTATTTTGTCTTATCTGCCAGTACCTCTGAAAATTGTAAAGAAATTGAACTATCTTGACTCCACAATAAAAGAGAAGAAGGTATATGTCACTAAAGGTCGAACTACAAAAAAAAAAAAAATAAAAAAATAAATAGCATGTCTTTATCAACACTGTCTAGCTTGGATCGAAGAGCGTAGAAAAACACGTTGATATGGCACAAAAAAAAAAAAACGCTGTATGCAAAGTATTATACTGAGCATACCTTTATATATTAGTGAAACCTTCGTATGTATTAATGTCCTTTTTACACCTGCCAAGAAAGAGGGCTGAATGATTTCATATGTGCTGCATAAGACGTATACTCTGTATCTTCTAAACAAAGTAAGCAAAGAAGTGTTGGGATGACAAGTATGTTCACTTTCCTCCAACAATGCCGTCTAAGATGTCTAGATCACCTGTACTGAATGCAGGAGGGTTGGATTCCCAAAGACATCCCATATGAATAGACAGCCGAAAGTATCAGTCATCCAGGAAGACCACTTCATCGCCACAAAGTCATCGGTAAACGACTGCATGACATGAATGTAAACGATCTAGAGAATTTGTCAAGTCACTCTTGGCTGGAGTTCTGGCCTGAAAAGTAGATGAACTTTATTTTAAAAAGGGCTGCCGAATTTAGACGAGCAGAAAAAAGAGCACCATAACTGTTATGTTCTGATTTTTTACATTTCTGAGTTTAACAATTCTGTTAACTCCATGATTATCGTCACTGCGTAAGAAAAGCTCTGTTGCGTCATGACCAGAGCAGGCGTAAAAGTATCAGACATCCTTAGGCGAATAATTTTTAGACGTAAAAAAAAAAAAATGTAAAGAGCCCCCGTCACGCCAAGTGGCGTATAGGGAATATGGTGTTAGTGACCACAATTTTTACAGACCTTCAGCACATGATTTTTGGGGCAATGTGGTCTGTATTATGCCTGTGCCGCTTTACTTTCCCAGAAAAAAAATCCGGTACCCATTTAAGGCTGGGTGAACCCGGGCCCCCGGTTGGGAACGAACCCTACCTTTTGTCCTTTGTAGTCCAGTCCACTAACCACTGATCTATCGCGGCTCAAAGAATTTTTAGCACCCCTAAAATTACCTTTTAGTTATTATTTTTGTTGTCTTTTTCTGAGAATAGGTAAATTAGATGAACATACTAAATGTATTTATTTACAAAATGTAAATAAATATCTGATTAATATTAGTTTAAGCAATATTTTACTAGAATATAAAAAAATCAAAGGGATTTAACTATCGAACTTTTCTTTCCTTATAAATAAAGCTGATGTCCCCGTATCTTGGCACCCCCAAGGCGATCCTCTATATTCGCTTAATGGTAAACCAGCACTGATCAAGTCTATACACAGGGCACACATTGTTGGCAAAGCAAAGAATGAGAAAATCCATTAAATTAAAAATGATCTACCTTGAATATTTTATATTCCAAAAAAATATTTTATTTCTTTAAATAATCACATATCATAAATATATTGCTATTTTCATTTTCTGTATTTATTTCATTTCCGATAATGTATAACACATGCTACATTTATCTAAATTATTGTGTGAAGTAGTCAAATGAAAAAGGTATATGGCAACATTTCTGGAAACTGGTCCAAATCTGAAAATTCCTGTTTCCTGTTCTGGTCCTGAAAGAGTTAAGATCATTCCATGTCTTCCCCATATTTCAAATCTGTACTTCAACCTATCTTCTGCAAGTAAATGTTGGCCTTCTTCAAACTCATTTATTTATAATGACATTTTAGTGCTGTCACCATTTAGAAAAATGACCACAGCACACAAAGCAAATGAATAAACTACACAGTATGGATGAAGCAAACCAACTAAGCTATTATAGATATTACAATATGACTCAATATGTCAATATATGATACAATATGTCAAAGAGCAAAGGTCTACTGTTTTTGAGTCAATAACCATCCAGTTTCTCAATTATTTATATTTATTTCTGCCTCTCATGACACTAACACACTCTCTCACCTTTTCTCAGTCTTTCTCTCTCTCTCCGACTCTTTTTATGATAAATTCCAAACACAAACATTACTCAAATAAGAATTTTTTTATTCACTTTCTTCTTTTTCCATATGACATTGTCATTTGACATCATCCATCTCCTTGTGCAATTCACCCTTAGATTTACAAGTTAACATACAAGTTGTAAGATCTCTAACTACATGTACATATTTGCAATTTGTAATTAATATAGAAAAAAGAAATGGACACATGTTAAGACATGTATAAAATGACGAAGAAAAGCACAATCTTACAACAGTTCTTTAGAGCAATGCCTCACAACCTAAAGACTCAAATATCTTCAGAGAAGTTGTTTTAATCATTAAGTCAGATCCAATCTTATGACTCTGCTTAAAAAATATATATGTTTATATTTAGCAAGAATTAAAACTAAAACTGCTGGAGAAAATAAAAAAATATGGTATACTTTCAAAGAATGAGCATTTTATTATAGTCCACAGTTTAAAATAATTTTTGAAAATATAATCAGTATCTTGCAAGAAAAGAAAAGCAGTGATTTTCAACTTCTGCAACAAGTCATACAAGTTTATAAAATATTAACTGCACTCTGTCACTCATTTAAAGAGAAATAATTTAAATTCAAAATGAAGAATTATGATTATTCCTCATTGTCTAGCAATTACAATTATAACTGTTACCAAATAAATATGATGTTGTTCATGGATGGTAACTATAATATGTATTTTATTTTTTAGTTTTGTATTATATTTTTAAAATGAAATATGATATGAATGAGTGGTTAATTCTAGAGTTCTTTAATTTTAAGCTCTTGAAGCTGCAGCAGATATTGTCCTCCAAAATAAAAATATTTTACATAAGAATCTGGTGCAGTTGACATATGAGGTTCATCATCATCAAGTACAGGGCCTGCTGGTGTAGGTGATCATGTCTCTCCACAATTTTCGATCTCGACAGTTATTTATCATTTCTGTTGTTGACCTTCTGCCAAGCTATTCTCTTAAGCTGTCTGGTATTTTTTCCTCTTTGCTGTCCTCTATCTCTTCGTCCCTCAATTTTCCCAGTTGTTACAATATATTCTAGTTGTTCTCTTCTCATTACATGGCCAAAAAATGACGATTTTATGGTGAGATTATCAGCCATAAAAGCATAGAAATCTCCCAAAGTAACAACTGAATTAATTTAAGTCAACTCTAGTACAACAGTTTCATGATTTCTAGAGAGTTGTGATCCAGTAGCTCTCATGAGCTGCCAGGACCTAAAAGGTGAGTAAAGAATAGTGATGTTGTACCCTAACAGGCATGTTGTAAGAGGTGACTAAATAAAGTTTAGCAAAGGACTGGCTATCTAAACTGTATGAAATATGGTGCAAAAACTTTACTCTGACCCCACACTGAAATATGGCAGATATTGATTGATCTGCTATGAAAATTTGGTACATGAAATAATGGAAATCTAATGATGGATTATGTCAGCCACCATGACAGGTAAGAAAGATGTCATTAAAAAAATGAAAATGTCTGTTCTTAAAATTATAATGGAAAATTATTTTTAAAATACTGCATTCGAGAAAGGTGAACATTCAGTAGAAGAACTAGTAGAAAGAGATTGAAATCAAGTGAGTCCTGAAGTCTTATCTTTCTTCCATGGACCACTTTCAATGATCAAAGATCAAGCTTTGGCAGCCTACTAGGTAAGGAGTTCCTACCATGCCTTATGTTATATGGAGCATATGGTGTTAGTGGACATATTTTTCATCATCAACACACACATCTCATGAGTGGTGTGGATCACCAGACCACCCTACTTTTCAAAAAAGAAACACAAAAACTCTGGTACCCATTTTCTGAGGCTGGATGAACCTCAAAGACATGTCTAAAAAAAATTTGGCACATTTGAGAATTGAATTCAGAACATTCTGGTTAGTGGTGAGTGCTCTAACCACTCACCCGCTGGGGCTTCTGTATCTTATTAAACATAATTCAAAGGTGATGTGATTAAATTGTTATTATACATAACAAGTATCTGAGAAATTAAATAATAATAATTGTTTGACTTGTTACTTCTCTAAAGGCATGGAAAGCATTTAATGGGCTGCTTTTCCATCAATCTTCATTAGAAGAGAAGGAATATTTATCAAATAAGTTTCCAGCCCATTGAGTTATTGAGTGGGTCATCATCATTGCACTCTGAACATGTCCATAGGTGCTCAGATCCCCTCCTCAGCAATTCCCGCCCATTACTTCTTGACATTAAAAGACATGGTCATGACTCCCAGGTGTCATATTTCTATTGCCGCCTGCTCTCTAAAAGTTCAAGAAAAATTATAATGGACTATGCTGCTGAGCATGCACATTCAGACATAGAAACTTATATATTCTACACCAGAGGTGGACAACTAATGGCCTGCGGGTCAGAACTGGTTTGCCAAATTATTTTGACCAACCCTTGTGCTTGATTTGAAAATTACTATACACTCCATTCCCTGAACTGGAAAAAATAAATAAATAAAAAGTAACACATAAATGCACAAAAATTCAGAACCCATTAAGAAATAATAATAATTTTATTAATGAATTTGCCAAAGAAAAATAATTGTAATCATATCTTTAATCTATTAGTTGCTGCGTGTTACAAGCCAAGACTGCAAAGTTTATTGTCTTTGATAATAGACATTATGCGGCCAAGCAATCCTCTCAATGTCACTGATTAGTTGACATCACAAGAGTGGTGTAATTTTTGTTGTTAGTGTCTCACGATGGCTGGAGGATCATGGTTTTTTGGAGTAGATGGCATGGTATTGTCATACATTGAAAATTATATAAGGGAACTTTTATTTGATGGCAATTCTGCATCAGATTAATTGGATTATGTATCTATGTCTTTAGAATCGGTTTTGGTAGGGGTTTACGAATTGCAGTGAATGAAGGATGTTATGTAATTTTTCATTAAATAGCAATGTGTTTAAAATTAATAACTGGTTGTCACCAATTAGTTACATAATGGCACCATCAAGCAAAAGGAGGAAAGTAGATATAGAATATCATACTTTTCCGGAAAGATGGACTTTGGATTATTTCTTTACTCTGTATCGCAGTAATCTAGTGTGCTTAATATGTAATGAAAAAATGTTTGTTCTTAAAGAATACAATTTGATGTCACTTTCAATCCAAACATGAAAATTATAGCTCATTGAAAGGACAAGTTAGACAGAACAAAATGCACATTTAAAGAAGTCCTTAGAAGGTCAATGGAATGTGCTTTACAATTTAAATAAATGTTCAGAGAATGCTGTTTGTGGGAACTATATTATTAGTGAAAACTCGGTAAAGATTTTGAAACCATTCTTCTAAGAAGAATTTGTGAAAGAGTGTTTCAAAGCAGCTGCTAAAGTGCTTTGTTCTGATAAGAGTTATTTATTTCACCAAGTAGTGTATCATGCTGGACTGTCAAAAGACGCATAATACCATGGTGGAAGATGTTAAACAAAGCTTTAAAAAGCAAGTGTCATAATGGATATAATACAAATTCTTTAACATTATGGAGGACGTATTAGCATTTCAATGGTGCTGGAAACATCTCAACAAAGTCCGCAATCACTTTTATGAGATGTTGGATTAAATTGGGACAGGCTCTGTGGAGTGACAACAAACAGAGCACCAGCTATGACTGGTCAAAAGTTTGGCCTGATTTGCAAAACAAAATTCCACTTATTAAATATTACCTAATGTTGCTCATCCTGTTTGATTCCTACATTGTGTTATTCACCTAGAAAATATGTGCGCCAAAGTGTTTAAAGTTGTTGATATCATGGCAGTCATGGTTTCAGATGTGACTTTTATAAAAGCAAGAGAACTCAGCCATCGTCAGTTCCAAGAATTTCTTCCTGGTCTAAATCAAAAGCAAGAAATCAATTAATTGACCAAATTTAGAAAACATACTATGCGATGCTGTTAGTCAAATACCACCAAACATGTGCATGTGCGTAAAGTTCAGCCACACCTTTCTCACTAAACCGGTAAGCTTTCTATTTTTAATTTATTGTTGATAACCCTCCTTTTCTGTCTTACCCCTCTCCTCTTCAGTCCTCTGTCTTTTTAATCTTTCGCTCTTCAACACTAATAAGATTTGTACATTACATTCGCTTGTGGATGTAAATTAGTTAATTATAATATAATAGCTTTATTAGGTGATGGTATCTGCCCCTCGACGTTGTCATAGTTTTCACATCTTGCCTTCAGAAAATATAAGGTTGCCCACCCCTGATTTACAGTGACATAAAGTGTAAAATAAAGTGACAAATCCATTGTCCATAAAGTGGTAAATTAGTCATTAATTGCTATAACATTTTATGATGCAGCTAAGATGTAAACAAAACAAATTGAGAATGCTGTACAATTTGAAAACCTCAGGTTGTGAAATACTGTTCTATGAGATAACACTAGTTTCTACTAGAAGATGTTGAGTTAGAAGACACTTGAAAATGAAGCTACCACAACAATGAATTACCATTACACTTATCACAGTCACAGCCTGATGTTCGCAAACAATAAATTTGTATATTTTAAAGAAACAGTTTATAATAAAAAATGTACAAATATTAATGTTGTAAACAATTTTATTGGTTACTTGGTTCCAATCTGCAGTATTTTTTTAGATTTTGTTCACTCTGCTACACTGGCATCTCTCAGTATCTGTAAGTTGTTTATTTATTTAATGAGACACATTTAAATTATCTTGGCTTGGAGAGTGAAAATGTCTTTCCCGAATATCATCGAAGCCTGGACCAAATGCTTGTGGTAAAGTTTCACATATTTACATACACTACTTCTGATAGTGTTTGTTGCTGGATTCTGTTTATGTAACTGTAAAGTTGTTTACAAATGTGAAAATTTGGAAAATAGTGATTTGATTTCTCCTTGTCTTGGAGTTTTCCTTTTTCCTCTGCACTTCCATCCTCAATATGCTGAAGCAGAACAATTGTTAGTCCTTGCTTACTAATATAACCATACAATTTGTTTTAAATTGGCTTCATATGAGCCTTCTCTGGTCATTGTAAGCTTGACATTTTTTTTAGCAAATTGCATGTCTCTCAACATCCAGAGAAATCAAATTTGGCCTACAGAAGAAAGCCAGCATGACAAAGGATGGAGAATCCATTTCCCACATCTTTCTGGCTTGGAGCTCAATTACCAGTGCCAGGGAGGAATAAATGGGGAGTTAGTAAACATCAAGCACACTGCTCTATTCACGATTCTTGCCATTCTAGAATACTGAATAAGAAAAAGAGGCCATTTTCCCTGTATCAGAGTCATAAGTATAGACCTTCCAATCGTATAATGTTTACAAAGGTGGGACCTAAATTATTTAGATGTGGATTCAGAATATATTTATTTAGGTTTCTTTTCAGATTTTTGTGTAATACATTAATTTTTCTTAGTAAGCCCTAATTGATCAATAGCTGTTGCCATTATTCTCCTCTATTTCTTTGCTTTGAAGTCATAGCAAAGGATGCATTGCTCAGAAAAATCTTTTGAAATGAATGGAGCTGACACAATTGTAGTCTGTTTGGACATTAGATGATGAGATCATATTGCATTCTTCATTAAAGCATGCAAAAAATCACATTTCACTGATTCATTTGGCATGTGGACCACAATATGTTTATGTCTCATTTATACTGGTCTCAAACCATACATTTTTTTACATAGACTTCTCTGACAGTATTGCTATTATTGCCATATTTCTAAGGATGGAAGCAAAGTGCCTGACAGCTACAGAACTGGATGTTTCAGTGACTCATAGTTGATGGCTTGCACCAGAATCAGTGACCAGGTTCACAAAGACCCAACTTCACCTATTCATAGTGTCTCTCGAAAAAGACTAACTTGTTTAATCTGGCTCTGGCCAAGCAATTAGGGAATGAAGAGGAAAGGCAACCTGCTACACAACAATGCTGTGCTGAAGTCAGATGTGTTGAGCTGAAAGGCTCAAATTGAGTTATTTGCGGGTCATCATTATTGCACTCCCAATATGTCCATAGGTGCTCAGATCCCCTCCTCAGCAATTCCCTCAGTGTCCAGCGACTGACGACTCCAGTTCTATGTTGGTTGATAAGTCTTCTTAAACGGCCACTAAGTGTCTCATTTCTGGCTGTGCCCAACTTAACTCCCATGTCCATCATCCGAAGAAGTGACGTGGATTTGTGTTTGTCGAAGTCCTGTGCTCTTCCCACATCTCGGAGGGCATTGATGATGTCCGCCCGATCCATTGGTTGTCTGTCCTCAACGACAGCGCAGCTAGCCAACCTGTCCGCCCTTTCATTTCCCCGTACTCTCGCATGTCCAGGGACATAGACAAAGGCTCAAATATCATAGCTCTACTGCAAACCTCAACACAAGGCATCTGTGCCAACTTAACGTCCTTTTAAGGACTGACAATGAACATGTCAATCAGTTACTTTATTAGTCATCAGATGAATGCCACAAAGAAAGAGAATAGTGATCCTCTTAGGATTATATATATTTGCAAAAGTTCACTAAATAGCAAGTAAAGGTAAATCAGGTGAGTTTTAGGAGGTTCACATTGACTTTCAGATTCAGACTTTGATATATTTACATGTGGACAATATCTTTGCAGTTCTTTCTCCCAGTCCTTCCCATTAAACAAAATTTAATTTATTTAGTATGTGTGTTGTATGTTTGCTCCTGATGAAGGCCTTTGTGCCGAAACATCGTTCTGATTTGTGGTGTACACTTGTTACGTGAAGCTTTACCATACTATTTTTTTTCTATATATATTTTTTTCATTTCTCCTCACTGTTAACTTCTCTGCAGAGTCACATTTTGATGCATTGATGCGTATTACCCTCCTTCCCATTACCATTTCAAGCCTCTTTATTTGAACTTTAAATAATTTCTTGCTTGCCTGCATAGTTGTTTTGTTTGCCAGTTTTTGTCTTAATCATGTATTTGCTAGTTTGTCTTGCCATGTGTATTTGTGTGGCCAGAACGTATTTGCGAACATGATCTTGATTTCAAGGAATGTAATAAGCTGGATGGTGCCTTGGATTATGTGGACAAATTTATGCTCACAATGATCACTATTTGTTAGAGGTTGAATGAGTCTATGTTTTGAACTATTCTATTCTATTCTGTTCTGTTCTATTCTGTTCTATTCTGTTCTATTCTATTCTATAACCACCATTCCCAGCATTTCTCAAAGCATATGTAGACTGAATGTTCCTGTGAGGTGTTGATTGTAGATACATCTGATTTTCCCACTAAGCACTCTGGATCGACCAAATCCCATTTCCACCTTTAGACACATCAGTATCTCAATGTATACATCTTTGTCCCACCCACTCACCCATCCCCCTCCTCTACTATTATGGAGTGAAGAAAAAACTTGGTGATGTTCTCTTTGTCCAGAGTCAGGCCACACTCAGTCTTAGAGCTGCCAGTGAGCTTATTGGCTTTTTCATTGCCATGTACACCGGCATACCCAGGACAGTACACCCATGTTAAAACACTTACTCTAGAGCCTTCCAAGAGCTGCATCCACTCCTGCCACTGCCTGTCAATCTTCTGCACCATACTTTGTGAATCAGTCACCAAGACTGTGTGAATGATATTCTATGCAACAAGCTATGTTATCACCACTGTTGGTGCTTCTATTGCCATGCTGGACACCAAATGCCACACTTGCCAGATTCCCTAGCCATTTCTCTGTCACGTTAGTATACCACAAAACCCCAATGTATTGGACGTACACTGTAAATGAATTAAATGCTGCCTGCAAGTAGTACAAGAAAACTTACTGCACTGTAATTTTGGCCTCATAATTGTGGTTTCTCTGGAAATGTATATTAATTCCAGATCCTGTTTTAAAAGTATTCTTAAAATCTTGATTCTTGATCCTACCAGCACCACTAGACATTGTTCAGGGCTTGTAGTGTTTTTTGCCATCTTAAAATCAGACACCAGAAAAGACATTTATTCATTCTCCTAGATAGGCATCAATAGTTCTCTATGGAGCTATTATTATTCTTAGTCAATTTAAACTTTTACTTGTATCTTTTACTTGTGTTTTAATTTCTATCATTTGTAGACATGTGTGTGAAAGTAATCTTCTTGCATTTTGTCTGAAAGGAGATATCTTATTTTTCTTCTTCTTCTTTTTTCTTTTGTTTTTTTTCTGTTGGGAGAGTTAGTCTACATTTTAAGGGGCTTTCTGTTGGTCAGAATCTTGGTCTCTCTCTTAATTGTAAAAGTGGCATTTCTTTGATTTCGCTGACAAAGTGAAGGACTAACTTTTATTTTATACTTTGCTCTTAGTGCTAGTTTATTGCAATATTCTCTGGTCATTATTTTATTTCTTTCATAACCTTCCATTGCACATACATTTCATCATATCACAAGCAGTTCCACATTTGTCTGTTTTCATATGCAATAGTTGACCTCATTACCCACTATTAAGGCATAAAATTAAATTATTTGTGCGCTCTGTCTAAGGATTTTTTTGTTTGTTCTTACACATTATACAACTTATGCACTTGAAGAAAGTAAGAGGCATTCTTCATCAAGAAGTGGTCTTTGTTGCAGTAGATTCTATGAGATTTATTAAAAGGACCCACAGTAGTGGTTCAGTTGTAAAAAAATTATCACATAAAAACTGTTGACAATCACTTTCTTCTTTTTATAATTAATATTCTGAACAATTAAGATAATAAAAATAATACAAACAGTAATAACAATAATAATATCAATAACAATATCAATAACAATAATTGCAATTGGATTAATGTACAAATATATAAAAAAAAAGAAAACATGCATACAGACATGAGTAGGAATTTTAAAAATGATGAGCTAACCATATGTCTTAGCTATAACAGTACAGGCACTTTTCTAAACCTCTATAAACCTATGAGTTATCTTCAATAATATACATTTGACATTCAATTTCATTCAATTTTTGCTTATTTTGTTATTTTAGTCTTCATGTTGACTTTCAAACATCCATATTGATGAAACTGATGCAAGGCATAGTCAAATCTTGGTACTAACACATTAGGTTAACAAATAGATTATCATGATCAGAGATGTATCATGGGCACGGACTACTTATTATATTTAAAGAAATAGTAATAATCAATTATAATTTTTATTAAGTTTAGCTTTACAATCAATGTCACATAATCAATGTCACACCAGCTAAATTAAATTATCACTGAGACAAGTCCACTCTTAAACTGTAAACTGAAGCCTACTTATCATATAGTTAGTCTAAAAGTAAGACAGAAATAGAATAGAAGATGGTGACATAGAAGTTCAAGTTGCTGTTTTAGAATTAAATTAAGTCAGGAATTTTTATTAAAAGCAGGGTATTTAACTGGAGATAACTTCAGGAGCAAAACAAAAGTCCACAAGCAGAAACATGGGTGACTACCTTTTTACAGATGAGTGTGTATATCGTGAATACAAATATAGAAAGATACAAACAAAAAATGCCGATTATAGCAATGTGAAAATGATGCAAAAAAAAAAAAAAAAAATCAGTGCCCTGTTACCAATTCTTTAATAATATAATTCTTCTGAAGAAGGCCGCATGTAGGTGGAAACATCAGTATTTCGTTGTCTTCCTTTTTTGTAAAGCTGTCACAATACCATGTAGGAGTGTACGTCACACCCCACTACTGGCTCCTTGATACCAGCTTTACCGCAGCACTGTAATTATTTGCCTGTTTTCTATGAAAGCATGCACTATCAATTAGTAGAGTTAAATGACACTCCATGATAGCAAACCTTTGATACAGAGGCAGCAAAAGACAATGAAAAGTGCTAATTTTTCTACTACATCACAATATTCTGCACAAACAGATTGAAAAGACTTACTTTAGCCCATAATACCTGAGTAGTAACAGATTAACAAAGAAGTTGCCAGATTACAAAGCAGTAAGAATATCAATCAGAAGTGAAAAGAAGATGTTGGTAATGGCTAGGCTTAATTTACAAACAAATTAATTTTGACACCACCTGGCAAATGAAGGAGAGACAGACAGACCATTGGGGACATGGCAATGAATTATACATGATGAAATGAAAGAGGCTGGCAGGTCCCTGGCATGTCCCTAGTAACAGAGAGAGAATACAAAAAACATCATGAAATGTATAGTATTTGTGACAGATGAAGTTTAAGGAACATATTAACAATAGACAAACAAGAAGACAAATGTTATACACAAAGTGAACAACCAAGCAGAACACTCAAAATATTAAACACTGTGGTCAGATTTAAAAATAAGCTGCAAAGAAAAAAATAAACACTGCTATGAATGCTCTGCTATACTTATAATAATTATACCAATGTAAAAAAAATACACAAAGGCTAGAAATGGAACTATCTCTTCAAATATGTGAAAAGACCTATGACATGTTTGCTAATAACACTTAACTTTAATAACTTGAGTGATTAAAATATTTGAAGTGCCTGTACTGTCATTTATTCATGTTTGATTACAGTATTAATGTAGCCAAAAATATTGTACAAAAATTACTTACATTACAATGCAAATGCATAGACTTAATGACACCATAAAAGAAACAGGTGAAAGATCATATTTTATATATTCACACATACATTTAAAAGCAATTACAATGTTATCACCGTTGTAGAAACTACTCACTGGTTTGAGCAAAAATTGTGTTAAAATATGTTTATTCTATCTACCCAAACATTAAGCATATTTCAAACTGTCAGCAAATTAATAAGCAGTTAATCACTTCATACAGAAGATTAATTGTATACTGGAAACAATTAAATGTAACTATATATGAAATATAATAAATATTAATTTTTTTAAAAATTCATGCATAAAAACTGGTTAACAAATTATTTTTTTTTAAAACGCCATATGGACACAATACATATGAAAAAAATCATACAGTAATCAGAAAAAGAACATTTTACTTTCAGCTCTAAAAACTTAACATCAAATTCCCAGCTGGAATTTTGTTTCTTATTTAAATTATCAATATTTAATTAATTGAAGAAGAATGAGATTAATGACGGATGGAGAAAATAAAAAAAATACAAAAACAAAATAATTAATTCACTGAAAATAAAATTGGGATATTGTATTAATTTGTAGGATGTCATTGGGAATGTAAAATTATGAAATTCGAATATACAATTAATCTCTTAATAAGAATTGAGACTTTGTGGTAAATATATGAATTTACAAGACATTTGGTTTCAGACAATTGCAAAATCTTATATCTATCTATCTATTGTCCTTTCAAGCCGAAGACGTCACATAGGACAGAAATTCTAGACTCTTGTGTCCAACGATTTTTCAACAGTCAGACCTTGTGCAGGACCTGCATTGTGTCTCATCACATGGCTCTGTTCTGGGTGAGTTGTTTAATCTTAGAAAGGGAGCTGATGCCTGCTGTTGTTGCCTCTCATTCTTTAGTGTTTCTTTAGGTCAGCCTCTTTTTCTTTTACTCTCTGGTTCCTATTTTAGTCCCTGCTTTTAGATTCTTTTGTTGTCAATTCTCATCACATGGCCAACATATGACCACCTTCTTCTCTTGATTATAGTTAATATTTTTTTATGCTTTGCCACTTCTCTTATTTCAGCACTAGTCTTGAACTCTTTCCAATGGCATACCCTACCTTATTATTTATTTTATCTATATAATTCACTCCAATGAATATTTTATTTGATTTATATAATATTCCAGGATTCTCAGCAAATGTGAACAAAATTGGTGTATTTCTTTATATTTTTTGTTTCACTACAAATTCTCTTTATGTCTGTTATTATGTTTACTAGAAATATTGTATTCGTATGGTTATGTTTAACTGCTTTTATATGTATAATAATAAATCTCTTTGGTGTGTTAATCTGCATTATTCCACAGTTTAGATCAAATTAGATTACATCTTTGTACTGATCAGTAGACTATAATAAAAATTAAATTATCCAATTCTTAAACAGAAAATGTTCATACCTTCTACTTATTTAAAGGCAAAATCATACACCGGACCAAAAACAAGTCTTACAAATTTAATAAAAAAAATACCTTTCATGTAAATTTCAAATGTACTATCAACCCTTACGTATGCGTGTGAAAGCTGGAAAACAACAAGAGATATAGAAACAAAGTTGAACGCATTCGAAAATAAATGTCTAAGGAAAATACTTGGTATAGAATGGAACGAATTCAAAACAAACGAGGAAATTAGAGAAATCGCCAATCAACCACTAATATCTTCAGTAATAAAGAAAAGACGATGGTCATACGTTGGACATGTGATGAGAAGAGATAATAATCGAATAGCAAAGCAAGCCCTCATATGGGAAACAACAGGTAAAAGAAAAAGAGGAAGACCCAGGGAGACACTGAGAAGAACATTGATGAGAGAGGCAAGAGCAGCAGGAATCGGCTCCCTCAATGAGATAGAACTGCTTGCACAAAACAGAGACAGATGGCGAGATTTGATAAAATATCTTTAAAAGAAAACTGCTAGAACAAAAATTCATATAGGAGAAGGTGTATCTTGGTCTACGCCCTATGGGCCGATAACGGCTTGAAAGGTCAATAGATAGATAGAAATTTCTTTTAATCTTTTCTTGACGAAGCACAATTTATTAAGCCTCATAAAATTTCCCTTAGCTTATATATTGGACCACATCTGCAGGTTAAAAATATTTGTAGTGAAAACTACATTTTTAATGGTTATGTAATTTGATGAGTTGGCCTCAGTTTTTAAAGACTATTTCAAATGTAGATACAAATTAATTGTTAGAATAAATATAATAAGCAGCGCTATTGTTGCACTACATAAATTTTATTTTTGTAAAATGTTATGTAAGGATAGTTCCAATATATATAAAACAGTTGCAGGATTTGTTCTCGATTTACGGTGAAAATATTATGAGCTGAATATTATGGAATTGAAGTCAATGGTCATAATATAAACAATTTGCAATATGTGGATGCAGTCTTAACAGCAGACACGGAGAATTGCAAGAAATGATAGACATAATAGTAAAAGAAAGCAACAAGAATGGTCTCAGTCTGAATAGTAAGAAAACAGAAATAATAATCATATCGAAGAAACAATCCCTACCACAATGCAACATAAAAATAAATGGGACAAATCTGAAACAAGTACAAAGCGTCAAATACTTGGGCGCAGTAATATCAAATGAAAGATGCACCACAGAAACAAAAAGCAGAATAGTTCAGGCCAAGGTAGCATTTCAGAAAATGAAAACTGTTTTCTACAAGTTTGTGTCAATAAAAGTGAGATAAAGAGTTCATCAGTGCTGTATAGAGACAATTCTGACAGATGAAAGTGAATCATTGACAGTAGACAAACAAATGAATAGATAATTAGAGGCCACAGAGATGGGATTTCTCAGAAGAATGTTGAAAGTTTCCTGGACAGCTAAAAAAGAACATCAACAATTACACTCTCAAAGAGGCCAATACAAGAAAAAAGCTCTTAAAAAACATCAGAAAGAAACAATCAAAAGTCTTTCTGGCATATCATGAGAAGAAGAAAGTTGGAATACTTGGTTACAACTGGCAAAATACAGGGAATGAAATATCGCAAACAACAAAGAAAGAAGATACTAGATAGCTTGGTATCATGGCATAGAAAACAGTCAACAACAGAACTGATATGATACACAGTGGACAGAGAATTGTGGAAGAACATGATCATCTACGCCAACTGGTATGGCACATGATAATGATGCAAAGATTATTTTAATTTTTTTTTTAAATAAAAAGATGCAGAAATTTGTACTTATAGGTCTGTCTTCCCTTACAAATTGCCTCATAAAGCTTTTAAGCCTATTTTTAAGAAAAACACATGCAAATTAAGGGAAAACCCTTACAAGCCTTTAGTTATCAACAAGCCTTTGTACTATTTGGTAAAGTATTTCATGAAAGCTTTTTCTCATTCAAAACTTACCCTAAAAAGACGTTTTTGCAGAAGCTATCTTTGATTCCAACCTTTTTATAAATAGGTACAAAATATACTTATACTTATTTATTCTAAAATATCAAATTGATTTTAATCTGCAAGATAATATATTTTTCGAAATAATTATGCTTTAATTTCTCATTCCTGACTTGTTTATTTCCCTCATTAATATAACAGTTATTTTGATTATTTTCTATTAAAAATGTAGAAATTTATTTGTAAAACGTTTACTGTAGTAAGCCTAATGCTAATAAAGTAAGCAACTTGCAGCCTTTTTAATAACGGTCATGTCATTGTTGAAATGTTTTGATTAAGTATCTACGAAGAAAAATTAACAACTACATGTCTCCAAAAATTCCTGCAAATGTTTTTCTCAAATTCTTCATGGTGTCTTCTTCATCTTTGCCTGCTGTTTTGGTCATGTTGTGAGGTCCTGAGTTTGGAATTGGAAATGCCTGAGGGTTGGTGAGGTTGGGAACTGGGTTGACAGTCCCACCAGGGACACTGGAGCCTGGAGATCCCCTCAACTGGCCAGGTGTTTGCTGCATTGGCCTGCAATTATACACAATCTGACATTATTTTTTAACTTTATGGCATTAAGTAATTATATTCTGACTCGACATAAACCATAGTGTCAAGTCAGTTGATATCTCTACAGTGAAGATTTACTGTAGCTATTCTTCAACATTTTATATGTCTGCTTTTAATTCCACTTTCAGAAAGACTGTTTCTCTCACACACAAGCGTGCACACTGACTAAAACACATACATTCACAATCACATGAAGTTGCTCTTTCATTTATTATATATATTAACTAATTAATTATTTTTCTTCAACATTTACATTAAGTACAGTCTTTAGCTGATTAAAAAAATATATATCTTTATATCTGTATTTTGCTCATTGTTTGCCTCTTGAAATGTTCAATAGCCATGATATTATTTTCACCCTAAGAATTGTGTTAGAGGAACATATAGAGAAACAGAAACCGCTTCTTCTAAATATAATTGATTTCAAAAAGACCTCCGACAGCATATATAGAGCAGACTCATTGTGGAACATACTCCGACAATATGGAGTACACCAAAAATGACTAATTATTATAATCAAAGATCCATATAACGACTTCTCGTGGGCAGTTCGCACAGAGGCAGGTTTGCGTGAATGTTTGCAGATTTATACCGTCGTAAAACGAGTATGTATTTTATCTCCCTTGTTATTTGAAATTGCCACCACTTCATGATGTAGAAATGCTGTTGAGGTAACAAAAGCATTGAAAGACACTTGAATCTCAGTTGGAGGATCTTGATTTTGCTGACAACATAGTTTTTTATCAATAGCAATGTGATCAGGATGCAACGTGAAGAAAAAAAAATGCAGTGTCATCAATGGCTAGGAAAAAATCGAAATTGAAATCAACAAAGAGAAGACAAAAGTGATGAAAAATCAAATTCGCCCAGAAGAAAAAAATATACATTGAAGGAAAAGCAGTTGAAGAAGTAGATTAATCTGTTATTGAGTTATTAGCGGGTCATCATCATTGCACTCCGAACATGTCCATAGGTGCTCAGAACCCCTCCTCAGCAAGTCCCGGAGTGTCCAGCGACTGACGACTCCAGTTCTGTGTTGGTTGATAAGTCTTCTTACACGCCCACTAAGTTTCTCATTTCTGGCTGTGCCCATCTTAACTCCCATCTCTTTCATCCGAAGGAGTGACGTGGATTTGTAGTTGTCAGATTAATTTGTATATCTTGGAAACTGCATAGATCAAGAAGGAAAAAAAAAAAACTGGGTGCATTTGAAAACAAATGCCGCAGGAAAATACTTCGTACACCAAGGAAAGAATAATTGGAATAATTGGAATAGCTATTCATTAATTGGAATAATTGGATTAGCTCTGGAAGCGAATCATTCGCTTCCAGAGGTTTATGATGTAAACAAAGCAGTTTTGTCATTGCAAGTGAATAATGTCCACACCTATAATTGGTCAGGATTGGGTAGCAGCAGCAGTTTTATAGCGAACACAGAAAACATCACAGGATTGTGCTGTTCTGAAACAGCTATGCCATGCTACCCTAGAATTGCCTTTAATGGGATTACTGTGACCACAAACCACTCTCCATGTGTGTGCCACGTATTTACACCCCTGAAAGAAATTCTGAATATAACAACAGCATGTGCCGTCTGTGATATTAATGACCACATAGCAGGAGCCTCCACTATGATTGATACAACTGTTGCACCAAGCACTTCATCAGCAAAGCCATATCTATGGAATGTTCATCTGACATTGTTCTTGAATGATGTCCAAGTTAATGAGACATCAGAATCGTGTGGCGGCAGCTACAAGAAGGGAGCGGAGAACATCATCAATTGTGTTTTTACTAACTACAGGTCATGTGGCTTCTGTTGGATTGGAAATGATAACTTACCACCACTGTGTGTCTATATGTTTGGAATTGGAGTCATCAATGATGGCCTAACATCATAAAGTGCTACGACGATCATCATTTTTATTGAGGACGTAAACTCCCATGGTATATGGTGGATAGGCGGCAGGAACCATTGAAGGCTATATCTGAAAAGTGTTCCTTCTTGCAGTTTCCTCATATTCCAAGTCCGGCTTGTTGCAGGAGCTACTGAGTTAAGTGCTCTGTGCACACCGTGAGCTGTGTGTCTCATCCGTTTTGATCCTGCTTCAATATCCCGCTTGTTTACGATGAATGATGATATCGTATGACGGGGAACAGTTGGCTGTGTTCACTTTCTGCGCGGTTTCGCCTTATGTCTTTTGGCGTGTGCTGAGACTGCTACGATGGGGACTACAGTTACCTTTCTTTGTTTGGGAGATGAGTTAGTAATTCGGATGATTCCACTGGCACGGGTGGTTGAGCAATTATGGATTTTAATTCGTTTGCTGTGAGACCGAGGCCTTCCATAGTCAAGAACAATAACAATAACAATAATTGGATTAGCTAATCATTAATTGGAATAATTGGATTAGATAATCATTAATTGGAATAATTGGATTAGCTAATCATTAATTGGAATAGCTATTCATTAATTGGAATAATTGGATTAGATAATCATTAATTGGAATAATTGGATTAGCTAATCATTAATTGGAATAGCTATTCATTAATTGGAATAATTGGATTAGCTAATCATTAATTGGAATAATTGGATTAGCTAATCATTAATTGGAATAATTGGATTAGCTATTTCTCTCCTACTACTTTTAATGCTACGCTTCTTGCTGTAACTCGTTTTGTCAGTTATCGACTATGGACTGAACCTTCTTACACTATCTCGCACTCATTTAGCTAAGTTGGAAAGGGTACAGAACGATGCTAATCGAGCCGTGATGTACCAGGGATACACCAATACCAGCGAGCAATACCTGATGGACATTCCAAGCATTCAAGCGCGACAAAAGTACATGCAAGCGTGCCTGGGGGTGGCATGTAACAAAACACATCTACAGATAACCAGCATCTCAGTCAGTGAAAGGTAACCGCATTAAGCGGAAGCAGATCGTGGTTGACAGAGAATGAGACAACACTACAGGGCGTTATGCAACAATGTGGATATACCCACAGGCAGGGGATGGATAGATGTGCATGACAGGCGAGGGCTAGTCGAGGTCATCATATACTTGGACAAGGCAATGCTGTGACTGGGTGCAGGGCTCGATTGATTCCGAGATCCAGGAGGTACTGCAACTTCACTCACAACCTCAAGACCCGATCATCCACACTGATATATGGGGGACGTGAGGTGTGCCCTGGGAGTCTGGAGTTTTATTGTGTGTTCTAATGGAAAGTTGATAGATAAAGGTGCAGGAGCCTACACGACTACTACCTCCAGCACACGCATGGAAACGATAAAAAAAGTAAAAGTAAAGAACCCCGTCACGCCAAGTGGCGTATAGGGAATATGGTGTTAGTGACCATAATTTTTATAGACCGTTGGCACAAGATTTTTTTTGGGTAATGTGGTCGGTATTACGTCCGTGCCGCTTTACTCTCCCAGAAAAAAAAAAATTCGAAAGCAATTTAAGGCTGGGTGAACCCGGAAGCCGTCGAGCAGGATCGAACCTCTTGTTCTTTGTAGTTCAGTTCATTAACCACTGAGCCATCGCGTCTCCCGCATGGAGATTGTAGCTGTAACAAAAGCCTTCACATGGCTGGTTAAAAACCCATCAACGCATGTGGTTGTATTGACTGACTCACAAAGCATGCTTCGCTGGATTGACAAGAACACACTCCGCAGGGAGAGGGTGCACCTTCTCGACATGTTTCATGTCAACAGCCTATATTGGACATATTACCCTGGGCACGCAATGAGTTCGTGGCACTGAGATGGCCGACAGGTTGGCGGGGTCTGCCATTGCGCAGGAAATCTTAAAATTGGACACATATGAGATTGTGAGGCCTTTAGAAGGATATTTCTCACAGGATGGCGACAAGGAAGCTGAGGATATTCAGTCATCGACTACGATGACGCTAGTCCGAGCTAAAGACTATTTTCAGTTGATGTAATGGTTTACAAAAAATAAATAAAGGTAGGAGATATGTATCGACATCAGGACAACTGTTCAATATCATATATCGCTCTACTGCTACCCAGCCAACAGTTGACCAGAAACTTTCGACTGCGGTTGCCTTCAGCATAAACTGTAGCAATGACGATATTGATCGATGCCATCCATATACAATACATGACATACACAATACATGACATACACAATACATGACATACACAAAACATGACATATACAATAAATGTCATACACAATACATGACATACACAATACATGACATACACAATACATGACATACACAATACATGACATACACAAAACATGACATATACAATACATGACATACACAATACATGACATACACAATACATGACATACACAATATAAGACATACACAATACATGACATACACAAAAAAGAGGTAAACGAACATAGTTCAAAGCAGACCAAGACTAAGATGAAATGAGAACATCAGAGAAACTCTACAACAGCAAGTGCCAGTAACTGAGACTATCAAGAGAGCAAGAATCATAATTTTGTTTCTCCCTTGATTCCTAAAGTGGTAAATGAGAAAACACAGAAGAAGATAAGATACCAAATTCAGAAGACAATTTTAGAAGTCTGGAGCCAGTTTATTGCTAGGTCGACTGTAGATTTACAGACTATGAGTGTCTATTTTGCACCTTTTTTTATATTAAAACACATCAGTACATAACATTTTACAAAAATAAAATGTATGCAAAAATGCAAAAAAATATATCTGCTTTTATGTATACTAACCAATCAAATTGTACCTAAATGTGTCCGACAATACGTTAATTGTTTTACAAAAAATAACTTAACTTAGACCTACCCATCAGGTTGTCTGCTCTGTGGTGGTCTAGCTGGGTTGGCAGCTGAAGGACCCTGGTGGGCACCATTGACTTGATGCATAATTGCATGACTGCTTGTTGCTTTACTGGGAAATTAATATAACACATAAGTTGTTTCATGTACAAATATAAGTTAAATTGTTTTAATAATTAAATTGTTCCAAAGGGGATTAGTTGGTCTCGAGGCAAGACGCAGGACTCGAGATAAAGAGGTTGCGAGTTAAAATCTCGGCTGCACGAGTTGGGATTTTTATTTATGATTTCTCTCTGCAGCAACCACCCACGGTCTCAGCAGTGAGACCCGGCTTGAAACGTCATTTTCTCATCGACGGAAGAAATATAAGTACTTCGGTAGACGGAGTTATCTACCAGTGCGGCGAGGGACCCCTATGCATACGGCTGCCAGGGAAAAACGGATTAACATGCAGAATCCAGTTCCTAGTCTCTAGCCGTTTGGTTCTTCGCCAGAGGTGAAAGCTGGCAAACGAAAAAAAAAAACTGTTCCAAGTAAAGCTAGACAAAAGGGTTATTTTACAAATAAATTCAAATTATTTTTAATAGGTTTAAAGGAATCATTACAAATCTTTCAACAACAACAACAACAACAACAAACTGTTCCAAGTAAAGATAGGCAAAAAGGGTTATTTTACAAATAAATTCAAATTATTTTTAATAGGTTTAAAGGAATCATTACAAATCTTTCAACAACAACAAAAAATCTAACGACAATCACCACATTTCTGAAGTCTACTGCAGTGGAGTGTGGAGTTGAAGAGCGGCTAAAGGGCGACAATACAGGCCTTCATGTCCAGTGCAGTTGTACGAGATGTTCAGGTTAAACATTTTATTTCAGCCACAATTTGAGAGAAATACAACTCTTTTTTTTTGTTAACCCTTCCTTGATTAGAATCCTCGTTCTCCTGATTTGGACCACGCGTTTTCAATTCGGCCACCGCTCAAACCATAACTATGTTTTATCAGGCACAGATCTCAATGAAGAGCGCTACCTGACGCCACAAGAACACTCTGACACGATAACAGGCAATCCCCGCCAAAAATAATCTTCACATATTGTAGGTCAGTGCTGGGATCCTATCATTATTGAAACATCCCAAGCTATCATGCAAATAGCTGTCTCAGTCGACAATAGTACTCTTACAATGGGTACGCTTACACTGTGGAACTACTGAGAACGCGGTATCTCGCCAAAGCCTGAAGCATCCATTGAAGTACAAAGATCAACATACGGGATAGCTGGAGAACAATCTGGAAGCAGAAGTTACAGATAAACAACAAATGAAACTCAGACCATCAGCTACTATTGTACGCCCAGACCATCATTTTTCCAACACCAGACGACAACATTAACATTCCCTGCCTTATATAATCCACACCAATGAATACCTGCGCAAGGTGAGGGATTTTATTATATTTTTTTTTGTGGATGGGGGAGAAGCCTCCAGAAATCATTCAGGAGTGTAATGTCCATGCCAAACTTGGACGTTCAACTTGGCCTAATCGTAGTGACTAGATATGGCCCTTTTCGTCTTGTCAGACGGTCTAGTAGAGGCTATTGTGTATTTTTTTTAGGTTTTGTTTTTGTCGAACAACTTCTCTTTTGGCTAATTCTACCAATGTTTGACAAACACACGCTGTCACAGAATGAACAAGTCAGGCCCACTGGTCCACAGGGTTTTCCATCCTTTTTCATGAGTCTTTTCTCTTCTAAGTTTTGCCTTAGCACAGTCTCAAATGGTGCTATACCGTTTCTTATACATTGTCTCAGTGATGTGCTATCACTTGCCAAATGTTCCCAGTCATATTCACATATGGAGTAGTGACTGCAGTGCAGAAAACATTGAGGGCAACACGAAGACATGGGTGTAACCTCATTCTGGGTACATGGGAAAGACATAACAGGACAAACAAATCCCGAATGAGTTATATATATCAAACAATCTTGTGGAATAAATAGCAAGCATCCTCTTTGTGATCATTGGAATGAAACTATTATCTGCTACACATTTCATGTTGCAGTCAACATAATTTATGCAAACTCATTTAATATGCCTCCCACTAAATGAATATTTATATTTAAATTGTATAGGCAAAATCTACAAGTTGCTGTAATTATAGATGTATTGCGGCGTGAAATGCAGCAAATGAAGATTATTTCTAAATTTTGAAAATTAAAATAATATGCAAAACATCATTAACATTTATTTGTTTGTACAACTTGCTTATTTCCCCTATTAATAAAGCCCCGCAACCTTCACTATTTCTCATTCGTTTAATTTTATTTTTCTGTCTTCGTCGATTCAGTACAATCAACTAAAGACAACGCATTTGAAGTGTTTACCTCCCTTTGACGAGAACATAGTTTCTTGTACGATATAATTTTTTTTCTATTTTCTTGCTTGTTTGCATTCACTCGATGACTATACGGAAAATCATTCGTCATCCGCCCTTAAAAGGACGTTAAGTGGGCGTGTATGTGCTGTGTTGTTGTTGTTTGCAGTATAACTGTGATAGTTGCACCTGTGATCCAACATCCTATTTCAGCCCATTTTTGTGCCAGCTTTACCTTCCCTTTCGATTCCTACTCATTTGCCCAGACTAAACTTGTTAGTCTGTTTCTAGAAGCACAGCGAAGAGGTGGAGTAGGGTCTCAGAGTTACTAGAAGTTGTGTTTCTATTTTGAAATAAAAGGTGAAAAATAAAGTACAGGAAACAGAGTACAGTTAGTCTCCCCCACCCTTTATTTTTTCCCGGTTCTAACTTTTTAAAACGCATTCTATTCTTTTTTTCTTCTTGTTTTCCTCATTTGTCTTTCAGCGTCGTGGGGATATATAATTTGCGGTCTTTGCTCTTCTGTTCGCCTCTGCTGCTGTTTCCTAGTGCTTCTGGTAATCCGTCGATCCATCTTTTCCGTGATCGACCCTTGGGTTTGGTATTCTCGCAACGACGAGGGCTCGTTGTGTCGTGATTTTATTTTTCTGCGTTTCATGTGGCCAAACTATTTTATCTGTTGTTTCTTTATATATTCTTTAGCGGTGGCTATTTCTAGCTTTTTTCTCATTTTTTTCATTTCTGATCTTATCTCTCAGACTGTTTCCTGTCATTCGTCTGGCACATTTAATCTCAGTAGAGGTTATTTTTCTTATTGTTCTTGCATCTAGGGTCCAGGACTGGCATGGGTAGCACAATGTTGGGATGAAGATTGTACTGTAGAGTGCCAGTTTTGCCTCTAGAGTTATTTCCTTGTTGGACAATAGTGGTGATAGCTGTCCAATGATTTGACAAGCTGTTTGTGAATTATCGTTTGTCACTAAACTAATTCTATGGTTTCACATCTCTCCTTTTCTTTTGTATGTTTCACTTTAATTAAAACAAGAACTACAACTCTGTAACGCAACGCGTGTATTGGGAATTCGGTGATAGTGCTACTTGATTTTTTAATTGTTATTTAACGGCGCATTTTTGGCACTAGCAGTGCCAGTTCGTTCCTCTTTCTTAGTTAAACTGTGGTGTTAATTTACACCTTGGTGGATATAAAAACTAATAATGAGAGCATTATAGTTACGAGAGTATTCTAGAAATGGGAGTTTTATATGAGAATATAGTAGCAACGAGAGTATTTTAGTAATGAGGGGTATCCACGTAATGGGAGAATCCTCGTAATGTATTATATGAGAGCATAGTAGTAACGAGAATATTTTAGTAATGGGGGTATTCTAGTAATGAGAGTATTCTAGTAATGGGGGTCTACTCGTAATGGGAGTATTATATGAGAATATAGAAGCACCGAGAGTATTTTAGTAATGAGAATGTAGTAGTAATAAAGTTGGGGTGGTGGGGGGGGGGGTGTGGCGGGGCGAGTTGTCTAGATAAGACCTCGTCCTCCTTTTCTAGACAAGAAGGTCCTGAGTTCGAGTTTGCCCACAGGACGGTGGACTTTTTCTTTTCTGTTTTGAATCCGTAATTTTTCAGTGGCTTTAGCTTACCCCTCCCAATCTCTGCGCAGTGAGATCAGATCGCCACAACCCCCCCCCCCCCACCCCCCTCAACTTTTTTGAATAACAATGAAAAATAAGAGGTCATGTGTGTATTTTGCGCTCTTTAAATAAAGAACCATTGGCTGTTGAGAATCGAAAGAGTAGGCCAAAATCTGGCTGATGTTCGGGCTACAGTGGCAGAAAAAGCAGAAAAAGTGTACCCAAAACGTCACAAATCTAGATGACAAAATAAAAATGAAAGTGCCTCTGAAGTAGTTGCATACCTCTATGTGTGTGTGTGTGTGTGGCCAGGGACACCTGAGCACATTGCTACCGGGGTGAAAACAAAGGGGGAAAAAGAAATATTCACACAAAATGCAATACCTCGGTACTTTGCTAGAGAAGCAAAGTTGTCGTGCGCAGATAACTAGAATTGCAAATATACTAATATTGACATGTTTTTGATATTTTCAATTTCTCTTATTACTGCCGCTAATAACATAAAATGTAATGCCGAGTATCAAGTATACAATTTTTATCTCGATGCTCCGAAGCACACAAGAAGAGGAAGGAAGAAAGACAGAAAAATAAATAAATAAAGAAAGAGTAGATTATTCGACTGCAGACATTACTGCCTCTTTATTTTGGGTGGTAATATTTAGATAACAATATAGTTAAGCTACTTTGGTCTTTTATTTTTTTCTAAATCCAGTCTTTCCCTCTGGCTATTTCTCAGGTCTTCTTTGGTTCCCTTTCCTGAAACATTATCATTCATGAGTTGCCAGGAAGGACTTATATGATTACTGCTTGGCTACTTCCCGCGGGCATATCCTATCCGCCTCCATCTTCTCTATTAAATCTAGGAATAGATTGTCTTTTTAGTTCAGCTCAACAAGTCTATGTAAAATTGATTTTGCCAAGACACCAAGAGACAGGATGTCATTCAAATTGATATAATTAGGATTACAGTAACACAACTTAGAATATAAATGGTAAAACTAAATAATCTTCTTCTTCTTCTTTCCCTACCCCATTTTCCTTTGAGTGTCAAGGAGAGATATAAATTGCGATCTTTTGTTCTTCTGTTCGCCTCTGTGCTGTTGTTTCCTAGTGTTTCTAATATTTCGTCAATTCATCTTTTTTCGTGGTCGGGCCTTTGGTATGATGTTCTCGCAACGTTTATTGAAGGCTCTTTGTGTTGTGTTTTGATCACTCTGCCTTGTCACAACCGTTTTATCTACTGTTTCTGTATATATTCTATGGTGGTGGATATTCCTTGTTTTTTCCTCAGTTCTTCATTTCTGATCTTTTCTCTCAGACTGTTTCCTGTCATTCGTCTAACACATTTCACCTCAGTGTTAGGTGTAAATGAGAATGTAAGGAAAGAATGAGAGTAGGGGGCGGTATGGAGAGAGTTGAGAAACACACGTGTGTGGAAGTGAAATTCCTGAGAATTCTGAGTAGAACTGTTATTTGGGTGACAGATGATAATCTGATGAATGTGGAGATGAGTGACAAACACGGGGAAGTGAGTGAAATAGAGCGGATGACGTTAGGAGAGTCCATTGGATAGGAAATTAAGGAAGTGGTTGTTGATTGGCTGAGGGGTGAGGGATTTAAGCGCCTGCAGAGGGTAAGAAAAGGTCTCTAAGAGAGATCCACATGTAGCTAAGGAATAGAGGCGGCTACACCGCTAGGCGTGTATCCTTATAGCCGCATATGAGCCCAAGCTCATTGTCAGTTAGTAATGATTAGTTAGAAAGAATCCCAGAAGAGATTTATGCTTAAGGTAGGGAGTAGAAATGGCTACGTCGCATGCAGCCTTATAGACGCTCATGAGCCAAAGCTCATTTTTAGTTAGATCATCATCATCATGTGCCATACTAGTTGGCGTAGGCGATCATGTCCTTCCACAATCTTTTATCTACAGTGCATCATATCATTTCTGTTGTTGACTGTTTGCCGTGTCATGACACCAATCTATCTAGTATTTTCCCTCTTTATCGTCCGCGATATCTCTTTCCTTGTATTTTGCCAGTTGCAACCAAGTATTTCAACTTTCCTCTTCTCATGGTGTGCTCGAAAGATAGGACGTGATTTCCAAACAACTGAGCAATTAGGAAGATGTAGCAGATTGAGCAACCACTCATTGTAGTTAGGAGTGATTTTAGTGAAGGACATGAGAGGCGATGACAGTGATTGTCAGAGTTAGTCGATAATTTATAATTCCTTAACATTTACAGTGAATAATCGAGCGGTGATGTTAGACCGCCGAATTGTAATATTTGATGTATTATTATTGTGTGAACTTTGCCAATAAAGTTGTGATGTTCATTTTTATGAGAGGCTTCCATGTGCAGTAATTTTCAAGTAGACAGTGGTACTGTCTCTTCTTTTACCTTTTAGCTCCCAGTGGAGCATAGGTCTTCAACAAACACTTTCCAAGTCTTTCTGTTTTTTTACCATTCTTTTAAGATAATTCTATGTCTTCCCCATCATCTTCATCTCCACTTCGATCTGTCTTCTCCAAGAATTCCTTGGTCTTCCTCTTTGTCTTTTCCCCTGGGGATTCCAAAAAAGGGCCTGTTGTGTAATACTCTCAGTTGGCTTCCGTAGTGTGTGTCCTATCCAGCGCCATCGTCTTCGCTGTATCTCTTTATCCACTGGTATTTGACCGGTACATTTCCATAATTCCACGTTAGTGACTTTGTCCTGCCATTTCCATCCCTTTATTCTGCGCAAGCATCCATTAATAAAAGTCTGTACCTTCGTGATTGTCAATTTTGTCATTCTCCATGTTTCACAGCCATATAATAGGACCGACTTAACATTTAAGTTGAAAATTTTTATTTGTGTATTTAGCCTAATTTCTTTGGATTTCCACATGTTTCCCAGTGCAATGAAAGCTCCTCTTGCTTTTGATATTCTTATTTTGGTATCATTTTCTGTTCCTCCCTCTTTATCTATATTACTGCCCAGATATATGTAAGATTGTACGTCTAGCAGAGGTATTTCTCCTAGTTTTATTTGGTTTGCCAACTGCATTAATTCTCATAATGTTGGTCTTATCTCTATTAATCTTTAGTCCTAGCTGTTGAAAGAACTAGGGGGCGCCCAAAACTTCGATTTGTAGATGTGTGTACACGCAACATGAAGACTCTGAACATAAACCCTGCAGCATGGGAAGACATAGCAGCAGACCGCAATCTCTAGAAACACACTCTAAAGGTTCACCTCAAAGAAAAGCAGAGAGATTCATAGAGAAAGAGAATACACGACGAAAGAAAAGAAAGGAAAAAATAACATTTTTAGGGGCGCCGAAAAATCCATAGTCAACTATGACTAACGGAGGCTACTACTATTATATTTTATTTAAGGTTCCCTTTATCTCTTCATCCCTCAATAATTCATTGACGCTCTCTCAATCTCCTCATCCCTCAATTATTCGTTGACGCTCTCTCAATCTCCTCATCCCTCAATTATTCATTGACGCTCTCTCAATCTCCTCATCCCTCAATTATTCATTGACGCTCTCTCAATCTCCTCATCCCTCAATTATTCATTGACGCTCTCTCAATCTCCTCATCCCTCAATTATTCATTGACGCTCTCTCAATCTCCTCATCCCTCAATTATTCATTGACGCTCTCTCAATCTCCTCATCCCTCAATTATTCATTGACGCTCTCTCAATCTCCTCATCCCTCAATTATTCATTGACGCTCTCTCAATCTCCTCATCCCTCAATTATTCATTGACGCTCTCTCAATCTCATCATCCCTCAATTATTTATTGACGCTCTCTCGATCTCTTCATCCCTCAATTATTCATTGACGCTCTCTCGATCTCTTCATCCCTCAATTATTCATTGACGCTCTCTCGATTTCTTTATCTCCCAATTATTCGTTGACGCTCTCTCGATCTCTTTATCTCCCAATTATTCGTTGACGCTCTTTCGATCTCTTCATCCCTCAATTATTCATTGACGCTCTCTCGATTTCTTTATCTCCCAATTATTCGTTGACGCTCTCTCGATCTCTTTATCTCCCAATTATTCGTTGACGCTCTCTCGACCTCTTCATCCCTCAATTATTCATTGACGCTCTCTCGATCTCTTCATCCCTCAATTATTCCTTGACGCTCTCTCGATCTCTTTATCTCCCAATTATTCGTTGACGCTTTCTCGATCTCTTTATCTCCCAATTATTCGTTGACGCTCTCTCGATCTCTTTATCTCCCAATTATTCGTTGACGCTCTCTCGATCTCTTTATCCCTCAATTATTCATTGACGCTCTCTCGATCTCTTTATCCCACAATTATTCGTTGATGCTCTCTCGATCTCTTTATCTCCCAATTATTCGTTGACGCTCTCTCGATCTCTTTATCCCACAATTATTCATTGACGCTCTCTCGATCTCTTGATCTCCCAATTATTCGTTGACGCTCTCTCGATCTCCTAATTCCTCAATTATTCATTGACGCTCTGTGTATCTCTTCATCCCTCAATTATTCGTTGACGCTCTCTCGATCTCTTTATCTCCCAATTATTCAATGACGCTCTGTGTATCTCTTCATCCCTCAATTATTCGTTGACGCACTCTCGATCTCTTCATCTCCCAATTATTCGTTGACGCTCTCTCGATCTCTTTATCTCCCAATTATTCGTTGACGCTCTCACGATCTCTGTATCTCCCAATTATTCGTTGACGCTCTCTCGATCTCTTTATCTCCCAATTATTCGTTGACGCTCTCTCGATCTCTTCATCCCTCAATTATTCATTGACGCTGTCTCGATCTCTTCATCCCTCAATTATTCATTGACGCTCTCTCGATCTCTTTAACTCCCAATTATTCGTTGACGCTTTCTCGATCTCTTTATCTCCCAATTATTCGATGACGCTCTCTCGATCTCTTTATCTCCCAATTATTCGTTGACGCTCTCTCGATCTCTTTATCTCCCAATTATTCGTTGACGCTCTCTCGATCTCTTTATCTCGGAATTATTCAATGACGCTCTGTGTATCTCTTCATCCCTCAGTTATTCGTTGACGCTCTCTCGATCTCTTTATCTCCCAATTATTCGTTGATGCTCTCTCGATCCCTTTATCTCCCAAATATTCGTTGACGCTCTCTCGATCTCTTTATCTCCCAATTATTCAATGACGCTCTGTGTATCTCTTCATCCCTCAATTATTCGTTGACACACTCTCGATCTCTTTATCTCCCAATTATTCAATGACGCTCTGTGTATCTCTTCATCCCTCAATTATTCGTTGACACACTCTCGATCTCATTATCTCCCAATTATTCAATGACGCTCTGTGTATCTCTTCATCCCTCAATTATTCGTTGACGCACTATCGATCTCTTCATCTCCCAATTATTCGTTGACGCTCTCTCGATCTCTTTATCTCCCAATTATTCGTTGACGCTCTCACGATCTCTGTATCTCCCAATTATTCGTTGACGCTCTCTCGATCTCTTTATCTCCCAATTATTCGTTGACGCTCTCACGATCTCTTTATCTCCCAATTATTCGTTGACGCTCTCTCGATCTCTTTATCTCCCAATTATTCGTTGACGCTCTCACGATCTCTTTATCTCCCAATTATTCGTTGACGCTCTCACGATCTCTTTATCTCCCAATTATTCGTTGACGCTCTCTCGATCTCTTTATCTCCCAATTATTCGTTGACGCTCTCACGATCTCTTTATCTCCCAATTATTCATTGACGCTCTCTCTATCTCTTCATCCGTCAATTATTCGTTGATGCTCTCTCTATCTCTTCATCCCTCAATTATTCGTTGACGCTCTCTCGATCTCTTTATCTCCCAATTATTCGTTGACGCTCTCTCGATCTCTTCATCCGTCAATTATTCATTGACGCTCTCTCGATCTCTTCATCCGTCAATTATTCGTTGACGCTCTCTCGATCTCTTCATCCGTCAATTATTCATTGACGCTCTCTCGATCTCTTCATCCGTCAATTATTCATTGACTCTCTCTCGATCTATTCATCCGTCAATTATTCGTTGATGCTCTCTCTATCTCTTCATCCCTCATTTATTCTTTGACGCTCTCTCTATCTCTTCATCCCTCAATTATTCGTTGATGCTCTCTCGATCTCTTCATCCCTCAATTATTCTTTGACGCTCTCTCTATCTCTTCATCCCTCAATTATTCATTGACGCTCTCTCGATCTCTTTATCTCCCAATTATTCAATGACGCTCTGTGTATCTCTTCATCCCTCAATTATTCGTTGACGCTCTCTCGATCTCTTTATCTCCCAATTATTCAATGACGCTCTGTGTATCTCTTCATCCCTCAATTATTCGTTGACGCTCTCTCGATCTCTTTATCTCCCAATTATTCGTTGACGCTCTCTCGATCTCCTCATCCCTCAATTATTCGTTGACGCTCTCTCGATCTCTTTATCTCCCAATTATTCGTTGACGCACTCTCGATCTCTTTATCTCCCAATTATTCGTTGACGCTCTCTCGATCTCTTTATCTCCCAATTATTCGTTGACGCTCTCACGATCTCTTTATCTCCCAATTATTCGTTGACGCTCTCTCGATCTCTTTATCTCCCAATTATTCGTTGACGCTCTCACGATCTCTTTATCTCCCAATTATTCATTGACGCTCTCTCTATCTCTTCATCCGTCAATTATTCGTTGATGCTCTCTCTATCTCTTCATCCCTCAATTATTCGTTGGCGCTCTCTCGATCTCTTTATCTCCCAATTATTCGTTGACGCTCTCTCGATCTCTTCATCCGTCAATTATTCATTGACGCTCACTCGATCTCTTCATCCGTCAATTATTCGTTGACGCTCTCTCGATCTCTTCATCCGTCAATTATTCATTGACGCTCTCTCGATCTCTTCATCCGTCAATTATTCATTGACTCTCTCTCGATCTCTTCATCCGTCAATTATTCGTTGATGCTCTCTCTATCTCTTCATCCCTCATTTATTCTTTGACGCTCTCTCTATCTCTTCATCCCTCAATTATTCGTTGACGCTCTCTCGATCTCTTTATCTCCCAATTATTCAATGACGCTCTGTGTATCTCTTCATCCCTCAATTATTCATTGACGCACTCTCGATCTCTTCATCTCCCAATTATTCGTTGACGCTCTCTCGATCTCTTTATCTCCCAATTATTCGTTGACGCTCTCACGATCTCTGTATCTCCCAATTATTCGTTGACGCTCTCTCGATCTCTTTATCTCCCAATTATTCGTTGACGCTCTCTCGATCTCTTCATCCCTCAATTATTCATTGACGCTCTCTCGATCTCTTCATCCCTCAATTATTCATTGACGCTCTCTCGATCTCTTTATCTCCCAATTATTCGTTGACGCTTTCTCGATCTCTTTATCTCCCAATTATTCGTTGACGCTCTCTCGATCTCTTTATCTCCCAATTATTCGTTGACGCTCTCTCGATCTCTTATCTCCCAATTATTCGTTGACGCTCTCTCGATCTCTTTATCTCGGAATTATTCAATGACGCTCTGTGTATCTCTTCATCCCTCAATTATTCGTTGACGCTCTCTCGATCTCTTTATCTCCCAATTATTCGTTGATGCTCTCTCGATCTCTTTATCTCCCAAATATTCGTTGACGCTCTCTCGATCTCTTTATCTCCCAATTATTCAATGACGCTCTGTGTATCTCTTCATCCCTCAATTATTCGTTGACACACTCTCGATCTCTTTATCTCCCAATTATTCAATGACGCTCTGTGTATCTCTTCATCCCTCAATTATTCGTTGACACACTCTCGATCTCTTTATCTCCCAATTATTCAATGACGCTCTGTGTATCTCTTCATCCCTCAATTATTCGTTGACGCACTATCGATCTCTTCATCTCCCAATTATTCGTTGACGCTCTCTCGATCTCTTTATCTCCCAATTATTCGTTGACGCTCTCACGATCTCTGTATCTCCCAATTATTCGTTGACGCTCTCTCGATCTCTTTATCTCCCAATTATTCGTTGACGCTCTCACGATCTCTATATCTCCCAATTATTCGTTGACGCTCTCTCGATCTCTTCATCTCCCAATTATTCGTTGACGCTCTCTCGATCTCCCCATCCCTCAATTATTCGTTGACGCTCTCTCGATCTCTTTATCTCCCAATTATTCGTTGACGCACTCTCGATCTCTTTATCTCCCAATTATTCGTTGACGCTCTCTCGATCTCTTTATCTCCCAATTATTCGTTGACGCTCTCACGATCTCTTTATCTCCCAATTATTCGTTGACGCTCTCACGATCTCTTTATCTCCCAATTATTCGTTGACGCTCTCTCGATCTCTTTATCTCCCAATTATTCGTTGACGCTCTCACGATCTCTTTATCTCCCAATTATTCATTGACGCTCTCTCTATCTCTTCATCCGTCAATTATTCGTTGATGCTCTCTCTATCTCTTCATCCCTCAATTATTCGTTGACGCTCTCTCGATCTCTTTATCTCCCAATTATTCGTTGACGCTCTCTCGATCTCTTCATCCGTCAATTATTCATTGACGCTCTCTCGATCTCTTCATCCGTCAATTATTCGTTGACGCTCTCTCGATCTCTTCATCCGTCAAATATTCATTGACGCTCTCTCGATCTCTTCATCCGTCAATTATTCATTGACTCTCTCTCGATCTCTTCATCCGTCAATTATTCGTTGATGCTCTCTCTATCTCTTCATCCCTCATTTATTCTTTGACGCTCTCTCTATCTCTTCATCCCTCAATTATTCGTTGATGCTCTCTCGATCTCTTCATCCCTCAATTATTCTTTGACGCTCTCTCTATCTCTTCATCCCTCAATTATTCATTGACGCTCTCTCGATCTCTTTATCTCCCAATTATTCAATGACGCTCTGTGTGTCTCTTCATCCCTCAATTATTCGTTGACGCTCTCTCGATCTCTTTATCTCCCAATTATTCAATCACGCTCTGTGTATCTCTTCATCCCTCAATTATTCGTTGACGCACTCTCGATCTCTTCATCTCCCAATTATTCGTTGACGCTCTCTTGATCTCTTTATCTCCCAATTATTCGTTGACGCTCTCACGATCTCTGTATCTCCCAATTATTCGTTGACGCTCTCTCGATCTCTTTATCTCCCAATTATTCGTTGACGCTCTCTCGATCTCTTCATCCCTCAATTATTCATTGACGCTCTCTAGATCTCTTCATCCCTCAATTATTCATTGACGCTCTCTCGATCTCTTTATCTCCCAATTATTCGTTGACGCTTTCTCGATCTCTTTATCTCCCAATTATTCGTTGACGCTCTCTCGATCTCTTTATCTCCCAATTATTCGTTGACGCTCTCTCGATCTCTTTATCTCCCAATTATTCGTTGACGCTCTCTCGATCTCTTTATCTCGGAATTATTCAATGACGCTCTGTGTATCTCTTCATCCCTCAATTATTCGTTGACGCTCTCTCGATCTCTTTATCTCCCAATTATTCGTTGACGCTCTCTCGATCTCTTTATCTCCCAAATATTCGTTGACGCTCTCTCGATCTCTTTATCTCCCAATTATTCAATGACGCTCTGTGTATCTCTTCATCCCTCAATTATTCGTTGACACACTCTCGATCTCTTTATCTCCCAATTATTCAATGACGCTCTGTGTATCTCTTCATCCCTCAATTATTCGTTGACACACTCTCGATCTCTTTATCTCCCAATTATTCAATGACGCTCTGTGTATCTCTTCATCCCTTAATTATTCGTTGACGCTCTCTCGATCTCTTTATCTCCCAATTATTCAATGACGCTCTGTGTATCTCTTCATCCCTCAATTATTCGTTGACGCACTATCGATCTCTTCATCTCCCAATTATTCGTTGACGCTCTCTCGATCTCTTTATCTCCCAATTATTCGTTGACGCTCTCACGATCTCTGTATCTCCCAATTATTCGTTGACGCTCTCTCGATCTCTTTATCTCCCAATTATTCGTTGACGCTCTCACGATCTCTTTATCTCCCAATTATTCGTTGACGCTCTCACGATCTCTTTATCTCCCAATTATTCGTTGACGCTCTCTCGATCTCCTCATCCCTCAATTATTCGTTGACACTCTCTCGATCTCTTTATCTCCCAATTATTCGTTGACGCACTCTCGATCTCTTTATCTCCCAATTATTCGTTGACGCTCTCTCGATCTCTTTATCTCCCAATTATTCGTTGACGCTCTCACGATCTCTTTATCTCCCAATTATTCGTTGACGCTCTCACGATCTCTTTATCTCCCAATTATTCGTTGACGCTCTCTCGATCTCTTTATCTCCCAATTATTCGTTGACGCTCTCACGATCTCTTTATCTCCCAATTATTCATTGACGCTCTCTCTATCTCTTCATCCGTCAATTATTCGTTGATGCTCTCTCTATCTCTTCATCCGTCAATTATTCGTTGACGCTCTCTCGATCTCTTTATCTCCCAATTATTCGTTGACGCTCTCTCGATCTCTTCATCCGTCAATTATTCATTGACGCTCTCTCGATCTCTTCATCCGTCAATTATTCGTTGACGCTCTCTCGATCTCTTCATCCGTCAATTATTCATTGACGCTCTCTCGATCTCTTCATCCGTCAATTATTCATTGACTCTCTCTCGATCTCTTCATCCGTCAATTATTCGTTGATGCTCTCTCTATCTCTTCATCCCTCATTTATTCTTTGACGCTCTCTCTATCTCTTCATCCCTCAATTATTCGTTGATGCTCTCTCGATCTCTTCATCCCTCAATTATTCTTTGACGCTCTCTCTATCTCTTCATCCCTCAATTATTCATTGACGCTCTCTCGATCTCTTCATCCCTCAAGTATTCTTTGACGCTCTCTCTATCTCTTCATCCCTCATTAATTCTTTGACGCTCTCTCTCTATCTCTTCATCCTTCAATTATTCTTTGACGCTCTCTCTATCTCTTCATCCCTCAATTATTCTTTGACGCTCTCTCTATCTCTTCATCCCTCATTTATTCTTTGACGCTCTCTCTCTATCTCTTCATCCTTCAATTATTCTTTGACGTCTCTCTATCTCTTCATCCCTCAATTATTCTTTGACGTCTCTCTATCTCTTCATCGGTCTATTATTCTTTGACGTCTCTCTATCTCTTCACACCTCAATTATTCGTTGACGTCTCTCTATCTCTTCATCCCTCAATTATTATTTGACGTCTCTCTATCTCTTCATCGGTCAATTATTCTTTGACGTCACTCTATCTCTTCATCCCTAAATTATTCTTTGACGTCTCTCTATCTCTTCATCCCTCAATTATTCGTTGATGCTCTCTCGATCTCTTCATCCCTCAATTATTCTTTGACGCTCTCTCTATCTCTTCATCCCTCAATTATTCATTGACGCTCTCTCTATCTCTTCATCCCTCATTAATTCTTTGACGCTCTCTCTCTCTATCTCTTCATCCTTCAATTATTCGTTGACGCTCTCTCTATCTCTTCATCCCTCAATTATTCTTTGACGCTCTCTCTATCTCTTCATCCCTCATTTATTCTTTGACGCTCTCTCTCTATCTCTTCATCCTTCAATTATTCTTTGACGTCTCTCTATCTCTTCATCCCTCAATTATTCTTTGACGTCTCTCTATCTATCTCTTCATCGGTCTATTATTCTTTGACGTCTCTCTATCTCTTCACCCCTCAATTATTCGTTGACGTCTCTCTATCTCTTCATCCCTCAATTATTATTTGACGTCTCTCTATCTCTTCATCCCTCAATTATTCTTTGACGTCTCTCTATCTCTTCACCCCTCAATTATTCTTTGACGCTCTCTCTATCTCTTCATCCCTCAATTATTCTTTGACGCTCTCTCTATCTAATCATCCCTCAATTATTCTTTCCCATTCAAGATCTTCACCAGTGTTATAGATTTCGAGTATTTGAGATGAAACCATCGTCAGTGCTTTTGCTAGCGTTTGGTGCAGTGGATATACACACCATGGAGTTGTCCAATCTACAAAGAAGATGATCTATCGGTTAAGTTAAACTAAGCTAAATTAAACTAAGCTAAATTAAACTAAGCTAAATTAAACTAACCTAAATTAAACTAAGCTAAATTAAACTAAGCTAAATTAAACTAACCTAAATTAAACTAAGCTAAATTAAACTAAGCTAAATTAAACTAAGCTAAATTAAACTAAGCTAAATTAAACTAAGCTAAATTAAACTAAACCGAAGTAATCCTCTTCCCTCAAATTTTCCACTTGCCACAATTATTCCAGCTCATCCCTTCTCATTAAACGTCCAAATATATGAAGACAAGATGCAGCCAACACTGTTTTTCTGCCAATATTATGTTATGAATGTCAAACATTGACATTAATAATAATAGGGGAAAGAAAGATATTAGTTTTGAAATAAGATGTCTCAGTAGATAATATTGAATATAACGAGAAAAGACAACAATCGCGACTGAATATATTAAAACAAGAAATATTTGTGACGCGCGATCTGGAGTTTCATTAAAAAATGCACATAATTATAAGGTTTGGACTTACAATGCCTATCAGCAAACAGCACGAATTATAAAATAAATGCAAGAATACAAGATGAAAAAGAAGACATTCAAAATGTACTGCTGCAGCATCAGCGCCACACAAACTACCACATCAGAAAGCACAAAAAGCACACAAATCTATAAAGCGCAGTCCATTTTTTTACCTGCAATTTTAGCGCACATTATGAAACTAACAGGCTGTGGCAGGAAAAAAGTAACCGGAAAATACTAGATGAAACAATGAGAATGAATAGGACACATATTTCCGACTATTACATGTATTACCAGTCACGTGCTCATGTGGAACCCACAGGAGAAGTGAAAACAGAGTAGATCATTATCATCAAGTACTGGGCCTGCTGGCGTAGGTGATCATCCGGTCGAGTCGGGTAATTTTACCTGCTACTGTATGCAGTAAACAGTACAACCTGTGGCTGCCCCGCTGCCTTGCAGGTAAGCTCGGGAGAGTAAAAGGCTCAGGGAGGGTACCCAGAAATTAAACAACACCACTGCCTTGTGGGTGAGACTTTTTAGTCAAAGGCTAGCGGAGCCAACCGTGAACAAACCGACGGAAGGCAACAGAAAACCACCGTCGTAACTTCTTTGTACAATCGTGAAGTAGACCAACAAAAGGTGGAAAAGAGTCTTGAGGCAAAAATCAAAAGGAAAAATTATAACATGAAAATACAAGAAAAGGTATTCTTCTTCTTCTCCTTTACTTCCTCATCTGTCTTTCAGCGTCGAGGGGAGATATAATTTGCTGTCTTTTGCTCTTCTGTTCGCCTCTACTGCTGTTTCCTAGTGCTTCTAATATTCCATGGACCCATCTTTTTCGTGGTCGACCCTTGGGTCTGGTGTTCTTATAACGTTTGTTGAAGGCTCGTTGTGTTGTGTTTTGTTCTTTCTGCCTTGTCACGTGGCCAAATCATTTTATCTGTTGTTTCCTTATATATTCTATGGCGGGGTCTATTTCTAGCTTTTTTCTCAGTTCTTCATTTCTGATCTTATCTCTCAGACCATTTCCTGCCATTCGTCTAACACATTTCATCTCTGTAGAGGTTATTTTTCTTATTGTTCTTGCATCTAGGGTCCAGGTCTGGCACTGGTAGCACAACGTTGGGATGAAGATTGTATTGTATAGTGCTCGTTTTGCCTCCAGAGTTATTTCCTTGTTGGACAATAGTGGTGATAACTGTCCGATGATTTGACAAGCTTTGTTGCATCTTGATTCTATCTCTGCTGTTTGAGAATTATCGTTTGTCATTAGACCTCCTAGGTATTTGAATTCCTCTACTTGTTTTACTTGTCTGCCTTCTATAGTTATGTTGATGTTCTGTTTATTTTTGGCAACATTCATGACTTCTGTTTTGTTGATGTTGATTTTCATGTTGTATTTTATGCCTGAGATGTTGAGTTTGTTTAAGTGCTCTTGTAGGTCTTCTATTGTTTCATGTATTAGTGCCTGATCGTCTGCAAATAGAAGCTCGTTGATCTCCTTTGTCTCTGGTGGGTTGGCTAGCTTGCATATATAGTCCATATATGTAATAAACAGTAGGGGGATAGTACGCACCCCTGTCTTACACCTGATCTAACTTCGAAGTGGTCTGTGTAGCCTGCTGCTGTTCTGACCCTGCAGTTGCTGTTGACGCAGACTTTTAATAAGATTGGTTAGACATTGGCTTACTCCATATGTTGTTAGTATCTCCCACAGTTGTTCTCTGTTTACTCTGTCGAGTGTTTTTACCTGGTCAATCAAGGCTATGTATAAGTTTTGATTGTGTTCTGTCGTTTTTAATGCAAGCTGTTTTAATGTGAATAGCGCGTCGGTACATCCTTTGTTTTTACGGAACCCCAATTGAGAATCGCTTAACTGTAGTTCTATTATTGGTCTCAGCCTTTTTTCCAAGAAAAAGTCATTTTAGAAAAGGTAGTAAAGAGCAGAAATGATAGGACAACTTTTGCCACAATGGGGGTTATGTTATATTGAATGTAACAATACTAATTAACACTAAGTAAGCAAATAGTAACAATACTAATTAACACTAAGTAAGCAAATAGTAACAATACTAATTAACACTAAGTAAGCAAATAGTAACAATACTAATTAACACTAAGTTAGCAAATAGTAACAATACTAATTAACACTAAGTAAGCAAATAGTAACAATACTAATTAACACTAAGTAAGCAAATAGTAACAATACTAATTAACACTAAGTAAGCAAATATTTTCTTAGTAAAATTACGAGGAGCGGCGAGAACAAATAATGCGGGAAAAATATTTATTTATTCAATGATTATGACCGAGCTTAGGTCAACAAGATGAATGTGCAAAGTTTTATTGCAGATTAAATAAAAGTAAAGAGAAAAGTAAAGTACCCCCGTCACGCCAAGTGGCGTATAGGGAATATGGTGTTAGTGACCATAAATTGTACAGACCCTCGGCACATGATTTTTTGGGTAATGTTGTCGGTATTACGCCCGTGCCGCATTACTTTCCTAGAAAAAAATCTGGTACCCATTAAAGGCTGGGTGAACCGGAGCCGTCGGTTGGGATCGAACCCTACCTCTTGTCCCTTGTAAGACAGTTCACTAATCACTGAGCTATCCCGGCTCCAAGACTAACTAAAAGATTCTATCTTTTTATTGTCCTTTCGAGCCGAAGACGGCACGTGGGGCAGAAATTCTAGACTGGGTTCCGAGGATCAACTGCCAGACTTTGCACAGGATCTGCATTGTGTCTCATCACACTGCTCTCTTCTGGGTGAGATGCTCAATCTCAGCGAGGGCGCTGATGCCTACTGTTGTTGCCTCTCACTGTAATGTTCTATTTAGTGTTTCTATAGGTCGACCTCTTTTTCTTTTACCTTCTGGTTCCCATTTGAGGACATGTTTTGAGATTCTCTTGTTGTCCTGATATCATAGTCAAAATATGACCACCTTCTTCTCTTGATTATAGTTGATATTTTTGGATGCTTTGTCATTTCTCTTATTTCTGCACTACTCTTGAAACTCATTCCATGATAAACGAAGTATTTTTCTCAGACATTTGTTTTGAATTGAATCCAGTCTATTTCTATTTCTTTAGTTGTTCTCCAGCTCTTGCACGTATGAGTATGGATGGATAATATATTTGATTTGAAAATCCTGAGCTTTGTTTTTGTGCTTAGTAATTTTAATTTCCATATTTTATTAAAGTTTCTGAAAGTCATTGCTGCCTTCGCTATTCTGAATTCTAATCTCCCTCCTTGTGTCATCCTCCTGATCTATGTAGCTGCCATGATATACAACAGGATCTACTTCTTCCACTACTTTTGCTTCAAGGTATATTTTTTCCTTCCGTGTGAATTTGATTTTTCATTACTTCTGTCTTTTCTTTGTTGATTTCAAGTCCAAATCTCTTAGCCATTGATGACATGGGATTTGTTTGACATGGCATCGAACAATGTAGGCACAGAATAAAGCAAAACAATTCTGTTATACTTTCTTTACCATGCTATGTGTTTTCTTTCTTAAAAGGCAACGCTAACGGCATAAGCGAACAATAAGACTGTTATAACGAGCATGTATATCTAATGTTATAGCCAATGTACTAGAAATGATAAATACTCTAAGTCACATCTCAAAGGCAGCCCCGAAAATAAGGTGGTCCGCCTGTTCAAGTAATTGTGGTCGAAAGAAGAAGAAAAGGTGAGTTCCAAAAATACCATGAAAGTGAAAATATACTCACTTTGGCCAACAGGAGCAAACATTACTGTATTGCTATAAGGTAAGCTTCAACACAGCAAACTTTCTTCTCATGACAAATTGAAGAAGATGAAAGAATATTGTACGACGATGCCAAAGAAAGACAAAATTGAATCAGAAGAAAGAAAGTAAGAAAAGAAGGAAGGAAGGAAGGAAGGAAGGAAGGAAGGAAGGAAGGAAGGAAGAAAGGAAGGAAGGAAGGAAGGAGAACAAGGAAAGTAAGGATGAAAAAAGGTGGAAAAAAAGGGGTTAAGGCAAAGAAATGCAAATGAATGCATAAAAATGCGAAGCTGCAGTAAAGCTGAATGTGAGGAAAAATTAAAACATAGAAACAAATGGTATGTTAGAAGCTTTACGTGATTAGTGGACGACACAGATAAAACGACGTTTCGGCCCAATAGGCCTTCAGCAGGAACAAACAAACAAAACACACACACTGATATGTAATTGTTCCTGCTGAAGGCCTATTGGGCCGAAACGTCGTTTTATCTGTGTCGTCCACTAATCACGTAAAGCTTCTAATATATCATTTTTTTCTATTTTTTAATTTTTCCTGGAAAAAAAAAAGAAAGGAACACGGCCGTGATAAGAAGGAAAATGAAGAAGAGAGAGAGGAAGGACAAGGTGAAAATGAAAGTAAGAAGACGTAAGTAGTTAAATACCACGACAGTACCACGACAGTACCTGATAGAATTCACAATTGGCTTGCACATGGTTTGCATTTTGGCCAGGACCAACTCGGAAATGAGTCTTCTGTCATCATCTTGGGCTTCTCCCAGCAACGTCATGGAAGATCCGTTCACCTGTACACATAATGCACAATATGAATCCGAGCAGAACGTACATGTGCACAGAACATTTGTGTGAGTTTCTTTACATTGAACACCGAAGACTGTCATTTTTATGGCATTCCTCACAGTTTTGGTACTTTCTTACATTTTTTGTTTGTTTTGGAACCTCCTCTCTATCAAGTTGCATCATTATTCTATAACAAAAAGTCTATTAGTATATAAAAAACAAATCTATTATAGTGTGTACAAACATATTAGCGTACATAGGAAAAAAAAAAACTGTATGTGCACACATCTATAAGGGCGAACACGAAAACAACCTAATAGCGTGTACGCACAAATCTATAAGTTTGTAATAAAAAGAAACCACACACACACACACATACATCACACATTAAATCTTGTGTGTGTAGATACACATCTATAAGATTAGAGAGTAGTAAAAAAATAATCGATTACGCATGTGCTCAAAATCATTTATTGTGCGCGTACATAAAATACCATGGACAGCTAAGAAGAGTAATGAAAATGTTCTGAAAGAGGTCAAAGCAAAAAGAGAGCTAACTTCCAATATTAGGAAGAAACAATCATTATTTTTTGGCCATGTAATGAGAAGAGAACAACTGGAATATATTGTAGCAACTGGAAAAATTGAAGGATGAAGAGATAGAGGGAAGCAAAGAGGAAAAATAACAGACAGCTTATCAGAATGGCTTGGCAGAAGGTCAACAACAGAAATGATAAATAACTGTCGAGATCGAAAGTTGTGTAGAGACATGATCCCCTACGCCAGCAGGCCCGGTACTTGATGATGATGTACATAAAAGGAGCCGCGATAGCTCAGTGGTTAGTGAACTGGACTACAAAGGACAAGAGGTAGGGGTTCTATCCGGGTTCACCCAACCTTAAATTGGTACTGAATTTTTTTTTTTGGGGGGGGGGGAAGTAAAGCAGCACGGGCGTAATACCGACCACATTACCCCAAAAATCATGTGCTGAAGTTATAACATACTATAAAAATTATGGTCTAACACCATATTTCCTATATATATATATATATATATATATATATATACTTGGCGTGACAGGGTATTTTTACTTTTTTTTTTTTTTACAATGCACATAAAAGCAATATATTGTGTGTAGAGATTCTATTAGTGAACTCAAAAGATAAAGAGACCCCATCAGTGAACTCAAAAGATAATCTATTAATACACACACATTAACATTTAGTTTAAGAGTACAAAAATAATCGATTTTGTACAGAAAATCCACGAGTGTTCTGTTAGAAACAATGTGTATATACGGAATCTTTCTTATATGTATGTACACAATATTATAACGTGTGTATATAAAATTAAGATATTAATGTGTACATATTAAGTTATTGAGTTATTTGCAGGTCATCATCATTGCACTCCGAACATATCCATAGATGCTCAGATCCCCTCCTAAACAAGTCCCAATATGTACACAAAACAATTTACTGCATGTACACATTTAATGTGTACACATTTTTAGTGTGTTTGTATGGAAAAAAAAACACATCACTACGTGCAAACAAAAACTGCATTATATTAGTATATGTTATTGAGTTATTCGTGTGAGTTATCATCATTGCACTCCGGGCATGTTCATTGGTACTCAGATCTCCTCAACATGTCCCGTATGGTCCAGCGACTGACGACTCCATCACTGTGTTCATTTTTAAATGAATGTATACAAGCAATATAACAGTGTGGATATATAATAAAATATGCAGCGAAAAAGACAGTGATAAATATATACGTTGTACTTTTAGCATTGGCGTAACGTGGAAGTTAATGCAGACTGACTTCATGGTCGGGGGTTGGTCTATAGAACTGTTAATTATTAATTTTATGTCTCATTGAGTTATAGAAGGTATAAAAAACAAGTAAACACATTTTCTTTCTTTCTTTCTTTTTTTCTTTCTTTCTTTCTTTCTTTTCAACATTCATTATATTATTCAGCCATGTATAATAATAATTATTATTATTATTGCTACTACTACTACTACTACTACTACTACTACTACTACTACGACTTCTGCTGCTACTGCTGCTGCTGATACTACAACTACTACTACTGCTACTGCTACTACTACTACTACTACTACTACTACAACAACAACACTACTACTACTGCTACTGCTACTGCTACTACCACTACTACTACAACAACAACTACTACTACTACTGCTACTGCTACTACTACTACCACTACTACTACAACAACAACTACTACTACTACTGCTACTGCTACTACTACTACCACTACTACTACAACAACAACTACTACTACTACTACTACTGCTACTGCTACTACTACTACCACTACTACTACAACAACTACTACTACTACTACTGCTACTGCTGCTACTACTACTACCACTACTACTGCTTCTACTACTACTACGTCTACTACTACTACAATTATTGCCACTACTACTATACTACTACTATTACAATTGTTCTTGCTGCTGTTATTAGTGCTGCAATTACTGCTACTATTACCGTTACTACTACTCTAATACTGTTATTGGGTAAGTAAAAAAAAGTAAAGTACCCCCGTCACGCCAAGTGGCGTATAGGGAAATATGGTGTTAGTGACCCTATATTTTACAGACCTTCAGCACATGATTTTTGGGGTAATGTGGTCAGTATTACGCCCGTGCTGCTTTACTTTCTCAGAAAAAATCCGGTACCCATTTAAGGCTGGGTGAACCCGGAAGCCATTGGTTGGGATCGAACCCTACCCCTTGTCCGTGGTAGTCCAGTTCACTAACCACTGAGCTATCGCGGCTCCCCTTAAATGGGAGCCACCATGAAAATCAACATAAATTAAACAGAAATTTTGATTGTCGTCAAAAATAAACAGAACATCAACATAACTATAGAAGGTAGACAACTAAAACAAGTAGAGGAATTTAAATACACAGGAAGTTTAGTGACAAACGACAATTCACAAAAAGCAGAGATAGACTCAAGATGCATCAAAGTTTTTTCAAATCATTGGACATATTTCACCACTATTGTCCAACAAGGAAATAATTCTAGAGGCAAAGCGGGCACTGCACAATACAATCTTCATCCCAACGTTGTGCTACCAATGTCAGTCCTGGACCCTAGATGTCAGAACAGATGAACAGACCCTAGATGTAAGAAAAATAACTTCTACAGAGATGAAATGTGTTAGACAAATAACAGGAAACAGCCTGAGAGATAAGATCAGAAATGAAGAACTGAGAAAAAAGCTAGGAATAGCCCATGCTATAAAATATATAAAGAAACAACAGCTAAAACGGTTTGGCCAATGGCAAGGCAGAGTGATCAAAACACAACACAACGAGCCCTCAATAAACGTTGCGAGAACACCAGACCCAAGGATCGACCACAAAAAAGATGGATCGATGGAATATTAGAAGCACTAGGAAACATAACAGCAGCATAAGCGAACAGAAGAGAAAAAGCCCGCAAATTATATCTCCCCTCGACGTTGAAAGGCAAATAAGGATGGAAAGAAGAAGATATATTTTACGTATTCTGCGTGATGTCACGAAATGAAATCACTTCCATCAAATATCAATTTTATGAATGAGTGGAATGTACCAGGCCTAGTACACTTTCATTCATAAATGCTGCAAAATTGTCGAGACTGTATCTAAAATGCTACTTTGGATAAATAAAAACAAAGAGCTGTGTCGAATGTGATGAATTTGTCAACATTTTTGGTTCACTGTACATATTGTACAATATTTGCACATATTGTCTGCCTATTAATTGTTTTTTAATACTCGTGACTTATAAAATAACAGACTTTTTAAAGTTTTTGACAGTTTTTCTATGAAAAGCTTTCAAGAAATCACAGACTTATCAAAATATTAGACAGTTAAAGATCTATCACAGCTTGCGAAAAAATCACAGACTTACCCTCAATACTTGATACTCCCAGGTCCATCAAATGCTTTCTAGAAATCACATACCTAATCCAATATTTGACAACTAAATATCTATCATTGATTGAAATCAAGGGTTTAATCCAATATTTGACAGTTAACTATCGATCAATAATTAAGAAATCACGGATTTAATTTAATATTTGACAGTTAAAGATATATCAATGCTTAAATAAATCGTATACTGAATCCAATATTTGGCAGTTACAAATCTATCAATGCTTAAAATAATCATATACCGAATCCAATATGTGACAGTTAAAGAACTATCTATGCCTGAAGAAGTCACATATTTACAAATATTTCATAGTTAAAGATTTATCAAAGCTTTTAGAAAACCACAGACTTGGCGTCAATATTTTAGACTACGAATTAATCAGTTCCTGTGAGTCACACGAAATTCTAAACGTATGTCAACATTTGTATGTGTCTGCGTGCAGTCTCAGCCGATGGAAAATCTAGAAGCTGGGTGCAGCAAACATGGCCTGCCACGTTGCAGGTTTCGCCCTCAGACGTTCAAAAACCTAATTACGTTCTGGACCCATCACAGAAGAATCCACTACATCGATCAAGAAGATGAACTCGTTCAATTTGGCGGGTCAGCAATTCGATTCTTGTCTACGTTTTCTTTCTGATGCCGAGTTGTTGATGTAGAGGCAGTGTTTCACTTCGATATTGTAGAGCACAAAACGAAGCTGCTCAGTCTACAAAATATGATGTTGTTTGTTTGTTTGTGTTCGCCAGCTTTATATCTCTAATGAATCTCGAAGAACTGAATTTTACGTGAACATCACTTTTCACAATTTCACACCGGTAGCCGTGTGCACATTCAGATATTTTTCTACTTCAGAGGTACTCTCATTTTTATGATCATGAATTGTTATGTTTTGGAGCGGATTTTTTTTCCCTATCAATTTGTTCCTAGTAGCGGCTATTTTTTTTCGATTTCCAAATACCAAGAGTTCTTTAACGCGCGTAGAATGTACACGGGACATCCAGATTTTTTTTCGTTGTTATCCAAGATGGCAAGACATCGAAACTCACTATCCACAAGCTAGGGGAGGGAAAGACGAATAAACCAAGAATTCAATTAAAATAAAAAAAAATATTCCACCGTCTGTGGTGAGAATCGATCCGGGGACTTTCTTATTAAGAGGCCGACGTCTTACTTGCTGACTACTCAGCACCACCCTCCTCACCCCAAATCTGAAGAACCCCCCCTCCCCCCCACCACATAGTTTAGAAAATAAATTAATATTCATTATTAAAGTCTTTCTGGAGAAACAATAGCTACCGGTATATTTTCTTAATTTAACATTGTCTCGTTCGATGGCGCATGAATTTCTCGTGCGTATCGGAACCTTTTATGGTGACTAGTAGAACCTTTTGTGGTGAGTACCAGTACTTTTTGTGGTGAGTGCCAAAACTTTTTATGGTGAGTGCCAAAACGTTTTATGGTGAGTGCCAAAACTTTTTGTGGTGAGTGCCAAAACGTTTTATGGTGAGTGCCAAAACTTTTTGTGGTGAGTGCCAAAACTTTTTATGGTGAGTGCCAAAACGTTTTATGGTGAGTGCCAAAACTTTTTGTGGTGAGTGCCAAAACTTTTTATGGTGAGTGCCAAAACTTTTTGTGGTGAATACCGTAACCTTTTGTGGTGAGTACCGAAACATTTTGTGGTGAGTACCGAAACATTTTGTGGTGAGTACCGAAACATTTTGTGGTGAGTACCAGTACTTTTTGTGGTGAGTGCCAAAACGTTTTGTGGTGAGTACCGAAACATTTTGTGGTGAGTACCGAAACAGTTTATGGTGAATACCGTAACCTGTTGTGGTGAGTACCGGAACATTTTGTGGTGGGTACCGAAACATTTTGTGGTGAGTACCGAAACATTTTGTGGTGAGTACCGAAACATTTTGTGGTGAGTACCGAAACATTTTGTGGTGAAGACTGTAACATTTTGTGGTGAGTACCGAAACATTTTGTAGTGAGTACCGAAACATTTTGGAATGAGTACCGAAACATTTTGTGGTGAGTACCGAAACAGTTTATGGTGAGTACCAGAACATTTTGTGGTGAGTACCGGAACATTTTGTGATGAGTACCGAAACATTTTGTGGTGAGTACCGGAACCTTTTGTGGTGACTGCGAGAATCGTTTGTGGTGAGTACCGGAATTTTTTGTGGTAAGTACCGGAATCTTTTGTGGTGACTACGAGAATGGTTTGTGGTGAGTACCGGAACTTTTTATGGTAAGTACCGGAATCTTTTGTGATGAGGAAAGCAAAACGGCACGGGCGTAATATCGACCACATTACCATAAAAATCATGTGCCGAAGGTCTGTAAAATGTATGGTCACTAACACCATATTCCCTATACGCCACTTGGCGTGACGGGGGTACTTTACTTTTTTTACTACCAGAACCTTTTGTGGTGAGTACTGAAACTTTTTGTGATAAGTACCGGAACTTTTTGTGGTGAGTACCGGAAACCTTCTATGGTGAGTCCTGAACCTTTTGTGGTGAGTACTGAAACCTTTGTGGCGAGTACCGGAACCTTATTTTCGCTAGAAAATGACTATATACGTAGGGAGGTCAAAAAGTAATGCACACCAATTTTTTTCTCGGAAACTATTCGGGCAAAATGTGTGAAATTTTCACAGATTGTAGCTGAACATCCCCTTTACACTACCTATTTGTCAACATAATCTCCGTCCAAGCGTATTGCCTTACGCCAACGCGAAACTAGGTCATGAATGCCTCGTTTGTACCAAGTTTTGTCCTGCTCGCGTAGCCATTTTTTAACTGCACGGATCACACCCTCATTATTGTCAAAGTGTGTCCCACGCAGGAATTTTTGAGTGGTCCAAACAGATGGAAATCTGAGGGAGCCAGATCAGGGCTGTAAGGAGGATGGGGCAGTACAGTCCAACCAAATTTGTTGATTGCTTCCCGTGTTACCAGACTTGTGTGAGGGCGTGCATTGTCATGTTGAAGCAACAAATCTGCAGATGGCTTTTTAGGCCGAACTCTGTGGAACCGATTTTTGAGTTTTGTCAGTGTATTGATGTAAGCTGTCGAGTTGATTGTCTCACCTCTTGTCATTACATCAACAAGAATCACACCATCAATGTCCCAGAAGACAGTGATCATCACCTTTCCGGCTGATGGAGATGTTTTGAATTTTTTTCTTTTTGGTGACTGCGGATGATGCCATTCCATTGACTGCATTTTTGTTTCAGGCTCATAATAATGTGCCCACGTTTCGTCACCGGTAACAATTTTTGACAAAAACATTTCTCCTTCAACACCGAAACGCTCCAACAATTCAGAACAGAATGTTTTCCTTTGAACTCTGTGATCATTTGTTAGGCACCGAGGAACCCATCGAGTGCAAATCTTTGAATATCCGAGAGTTTTAAAAATTGCGATTGCACTTCCCTTGCTGACTGTAAGCTGCAATGCCAATTGCTGACTAGTGATACGCCTATCCTTACGAATAATGGCATCAGCCCGGTTTAACATGTCTGTGCTGGTAGCCGAGGCAACACGTCCAGAACGCGGTAAATCATGCAGCTCCACTCGTACAGTTTCTGCAGCTTTAATTCTCTGAACCCAGCGACTAACTGTGCTCCTATCGACTGCAGAACATTTGTACACTGCACACAGTCGTTTATGAATGTTTGCCACAGTTTATTTTTCCGCAACCAGAAATTCTATGACAATTCGCTGTTTGTAACGGACATTGTTGACAAGCTCCATTTTAACGGTTCATAGATTGCGTAATATTTATCAGAATGTTGTGCAATTTGGTACACATAATTGGAACATGTCATATTCCAAGTGTGCAAAATTTCATATTCCTATTTTTATTATTAACCGAGAAAAAAATTGGTGTGCATTACTTTTTGACCTCCCTTTAGTATAAGACCATCGTCAATGCACTTAAGAAGCGTGAAGTAACTCTAATCTCTGGTATGTTTAAGGAAAACTTGGCACAGCATTAGCAATATCGATAGTCTCTGTGAAACTTTATAAAGTTGGTTAGTAACATCTTTTTCTTGTCCCTGTAGCAAATAGTAGTGACACTATGGGCTGCAAACCTATCCAAACGCAGCGCCTGCGGCTGCTTTAGCGCTCTCTACTTACTATCCTGGCGTCTGCGACATAGTTTCCTGTCGCTAAATTTTACACAACCAACTTTAACGTTAATTGTAAAGACAAATATAAAAAATAAAAAAATGGTATGTAAGAAGCTTTACGTGACAAGTAGACGACACAGACTAAACAACGTTTCGGCTCAATAGGCCTTCATCAGGAACAAAAATAAATAAAACTATCCTGTAAACTTTTATTTTTAAAACAATGCTTTTATTTATTTTTGTTGTTTTCTTTAACACATTTCGATTGTTTTTGTTTTGGTTGTTTCGTTATCAGTTTTGTGTGTGTGTTTTTTTGTTTGTTCATGATGAAGGCCTATTGAGCCGAAACGTTGTTTAGTCTGTGTCGTCTACTTGTCACGTAAAGCTTCTTACATACCATTTTTTTATTTTTTTTATTTTTCCTTATATTCAGCTTTACTGTAGCTTCGCATTTTTATGCCTTAACCCTCTAATTGTAAAGACACTTGTTTCAGGGTTGACTTTCATATTTCAATTTTAATTACGGTAATATAACAAAGAATGGTACTTTCATTATTATTATTATTATCATCATCGGGATAGTAACTTGGCGCTCGTGTCTCCATCAGTCAGTTGCGCTCCAATATGTACCAACTTTGGACAGCTCTGCATTACGATATTCGGCTTCATTAGAGTACTTATTTGAATCACGAAACAGGACATAGTAAGTTCGCATGATCACAAGATCTGAACGATGAGAAAGAAGAATACCCTGAGATTGGAACTTGTTATGGTATATGTATATATGTTTTATACTTTAATTATGGGTTTCTATTGGGGACAGATAAAAGATGTCAAAAATCTATGGTAGTTGAAAAGTAAAAAAAAAAAATTATATTGCTTGCTTCCTTTGACAATAACTAAATAAGAAACGGTTCACTTAATTTAGTGATATTTATGGAGGTTTTTCTCCATAGGAGAATAGTTCTCATAGGAGAATAGTTCTCATAGGAGAATAGTTCTCATAGGAGAATAGTTCTCATAGGAGAATAAGAGAATATTTCTCATAGGAGAATACGAGAATATTTCTCATAGGAGAATATTTCTCATAGGAGAATAAGAGAATAGTTCTCATATGAGAATAAGAGAATAGTTCTCATAGGAGAATAAGAGAATAGTTCTCATAGGAGAATAGTTCTCATAGAAGAATAAAAGAATAGTTCTCATAGGAGAATAAGAGAATAGTTTTCATAGGAGAATAGTTCTCAAAGAAGAATAAGAGAATAGTTCTCATAGTAGAATAGTTCTCATAGGAGAATAAGAGAATAGTTCTCATCGTAGAATAAGAGAATAGTTTTCATAGGAGAATAGTTCTCATAGGAGAATAAGAGAATAGTTCTCATAGGAGAATAAGAGAATAGTTCTCATAGGGAGAATAAGAGAATAGTTCTCATAGGGAGAATAGGAGAATAGTTCTCATAGGAGAATAAGAGAATAGTTCTCATAGGGAGAATAAGAGAATAGTTCTCATAGGAGAATAAGAGAATAGTTCTCATAGGAAGAATAAGAGAATAGTTCTCATAGGAGAATAAGAGAATAGTTCTCATAGGGAGAATAAGAGAATAGTTGTCATATGAGAATAAGAGAATAGTTGTCATAGGAGAATAAGAGAATAGTTCTATAGACCAAAGCATTATCTCCATATTATTGGCCCTGGCATAGCAAACAAGCTGAAATGTCAGTTCCATCCTCGTTAGGACACAGCAGAAGGAAGACACGATCTCTCATACTCGGCACATGGAACGTTAGCAAACAAATATTGTATGGCGAACTTAAGGAGGGAAAGAGACCAAAGGGCAGACCAGTGCTGAGATATAGGGATGTTTGCAGGGCTTCCTTGAGGGAATTTTCTATAAGTGAAATGAACTCAGAAAATGTGGCTACGGATCGTAGCACATAGAGAGCAAACATAAAAAATGGCACAGCAACTTTCGAGACGGTGCTGATATCAAATTCAGAAGACAAAAGGCGCAAGAGAAAGGAGACAAGGCCGGGTACCGCGGGTACACCTTACTCGTTCTGTGGATGGATCTGTCTGTCTAGGGTTGGCAAATCCAGCCACGAAAAAAGATGTTCAGTAAAGTAGCACCCAGTACGAGACACTAATACTTTACTAAACTACTGACGTATCATGATTGCTTACTACCAACCGTCTGTCAAGACGATAAAGGTCGTACAATTTATGGAGAAAATAATATTGGTGCCCATAATTATCAAGGACCATCCACATTTATAGGTAATGTTGTCGGTATTGCGTCGGGTAACACTTATTTGCCAGATACAATTTATGGCACTCACTCTAAGGAGCTCTGTTGTTATTGGTTTTATTATTATTATTTTTTTGGGGGGGGGGGGGGGTGGGGGGAAATGCCACATTTGGGACAAGCAATCAATTCTTAGATAATATATTTTCTTCTTCTTCCTTTCAACTCCTTATGCGGTATAAGTCTTCAGCAAACAATTTTCAAGCCGTTCTCTTTGCAATTCTGTTAAGATCATTCCATGTCTTCCCCGTCATCTTCATCTCTGCTTCCATCTGTCTTCTCAAAGAATATTTTGGTTTCCTCTTTGTCTTTTTTTATTTGCGGATTCCAAGAAAAAGGTATGTCGTGTAATACTCTCATTTCGCTTCCGCAGTGGGTGTCTTATCCAGCGCCATCGTTGAATTTCTTATTTGACTGGTAATTTTCCATAATTCTATATTAGTAATTTTGTCCTGCCATTTCTGTCCTTTTATTCTGCGCAAGCATCCATTAAAAAAAGGTCTGTATCTTCATGATTGTCATTTTTGTTGTTTTCCGTGTTTCACAGCCATATAATAGGACTGACTTAACATTGCAGTTCAAACATTTTATTTTTGTATTTAACCTAATTTCATTGGACTTCCATATATTTCCCAGCACAACGAAAGCTCCTCTTACTTTTTGTATCCTTATTTTGGTATCATTCTCTGTTCCTCCCTCTTTGTCTATATTACTGCACAGATATATGTAAGATTGTATGTCTAGTAAAGGTATTTCTGCTATTATTATTATTTGGTTATTGCCAACTGCATTAATTCTCATAATTTCGGTCTTATCTCTATTTATTTTCAGCCCCAGATGTTGTGATCTCTCATCAAGTAGGCTCATTTTATCTTGCATCTGTTGATGATTATGTGATTGAAGAGCTATGTCATCAACAAAATATAAGTTATAATGTTGTTTGATTAGTGATCACTGTATTCTATTTCTATTGTTCTGAGTTATTTTCATATTCAATCTATGGCCAACAGAATGAGAAATGGAGATATTCCTATTCTTATTTCAAATGCTTCTGTAAGCTACCGTTCGTGCGCAACACTACATTTCATTCCTTCATACATTTGCTTTATCAGGTTAATAAACTTTATGGGGATTGCGTAATAACTCAGCAGTCAGTTCTTATACAAAAAGTATCTACTCATTACGTTTCATGCTGTTGGATTTGCTGAGAATATCTAAACACTTTTGGGTAGATGTTCGATGTGTGATAAGGATATTCCACTGAATAACACTCTGTTTTTCTACTTTACTTCCACATTTGCCTTTCAGCTTCGAGGGGTGATATAATTTGCGATCTTTTGCTCTTCTGTTGACCTCTGTTGCTGTTATGTTCCCTAGTATTTCTAATATTCCATCAATCCTTCTTTTTCATGGTCCACTTTGAGTCTGGTGCACACGCAACGTTTATTGAAGGCTCGTTGTGTTGTGTTTGTGTCTTTATGTCTTATCACGCGGCCACATCATTGTATCTGTTGTTTCTTTATGTGTTTAGTGGCAGGAATTATTCCTAGCTTTTTTTTTCTCAGCTCTTCATATCTGATCTTATCTCTTAGACTGTTTCCTGTCATTCGTCTAACTTATTTCATCTCGGTAGTTATTTTTCTTTTTGATCTTGATTCTAGAGTTCCGGTCTGGCATTGGTAGCAGAATGCTGGGGTGAAGATTGTGTTGCAGAGTGCCCGTTTTGCCTCTAGTGTCATTTCCGTGTTGGACAATAACTATATAAAGTTCATTTCTATTGTCTGATGCATAGATATAGAGAGATTGATAGGTAGATAGATAGATAGATAGAGATAGATAGATAGATAGATAGAGAGAGAGAGAGAGAGAGAGAGAGAGAGCGAGCGTACGTGTGAGAAAACATAAAAATAGCGTGTATAACTAATGATAACATGAACAATAGGGGACTATACAATTCGACTTTACAACTTTATTTGGTTAAAGAAAGAAAATCATTTATATAGAATTCGACTTTACAATTGTATTTGATCAAAGAAAGATAATCATTCATGGATAGAGGACACTGGTAACTGTTACCCCGAAAATAAGACGATGTGCACACGAGAATTGAAAACACTACATTCCACTCTCCAATGACTGTAATTCTAAAGAAAACCTTCCTTTATTTATTTACCTTGTCTCGTTATCAATTAACCTTTATCTTTACTGTTCACTGTTATCTTTCTTATTCGCCTCTATATCATTTCAAAAGATCTGGCTTGTCATCACTACACTTAATAATTATGACGGCAGTAGCAATACAGTCAGAAATATATATATATATATATATATATATATATATATATATATATAGAGAGAGAGAGAGAGAGAGAGAGAGAGAGAGAGTTAGAAGAACTGAGACCAGACGAAAAGATATATAGCTTGCACAAACTGGATGCACTAGTCTCATCATCATCATTGAGTACCGTTTCCGCATCGAAGGTTGGCTACCACGGAGCGCCATTTTGCTCTGTCTCTTGCTTTGATGGTGCAGGCTGTTATAGGTTGATTTGTCCATCTTTCGATGTTATTCGTCCATGTTAGTCTTGGTCTGCCTCTGCCTCATTTACCTTGTATTTTCCCTTCCAATATTATTTTTAGTAGGCTGTTGTGTCTTTTAACATGGCCCACAAATCTCATTTGTCTTGTGTTTAGTAGTTCTCTTTTCATTTTTAGTTTGTTTTAAAAACGTCATCGTTTGTTTTCTTTTCTTTCCATCCAATTTTCTACCTATTCTTCTATAAATCCACATTTCAAAGTCTTCAATTTTCTGTTATGTTTTCTTGTCTAATGTCCCTATTTCTGCACCATACAGGAATATTGAGAAGATGTAACCTTTTGGTATTCTTAGTTTTAGCCCTGGCGTTATTGGTTTGATGTTAGTATGTTCTTCATGACATTAAAATTACTTTTTACCATACCTATTCTTTTGTTTATTTCAGTTGTACATTTTCTATCACTGGTTATAGTATGTCCACGGTAGTTGTAGCTCTGAACTGTCTCCAGATGTATTCCTTCTACTTTGATATTTATTTTTAGGTCTTGAGAATTTTCTTTGTATATGATCACAGTTTTAGTCTTTTTGATATTCATATCTAGTCCATATTTTTTGCTTGTCATGTTTATTACATTAAATAATTGTTGTAGATCTTTAGGATTTTCTGCTAGTAGTACAGTATCATTAGCACTAGTCTACATATCTATTAACAATTGTCAGCGCAGTTTGCTATGGGCGATGTCATAAATATCGTAATCTGTAACCAAACAACAGTGTTTGCTAGACAAGTAGTTGAGTCGCTGCATTAAAATAGTGGTGGATCCTGCGAGAACTAAATACTTTGTATCGATTCGTATTTGCAAGCTCTATGTAGTGCTTTATTCTTTCTAGATTAAATTACATGAAATGTTGATATACGTGTGGATTCTGAATTATGCACTCACCTCTTTTCACACACTGCTTTGTTACATTACAGTGATGGGTATTTGGAGCTTTCTCGTAAGGGAGCGAACTCTAAATCTATGGACCGTTAAGCTAGCACACTGTCATTGCCCAACTTTCGTACATCAATGTATATTATAAAAAAAGTAAAGTACACCCGTCACGCCAAGTGGCGAATAGGGAATATGGTGTTAGTGACCATAAATTTTACAGACCTTCAGCACGTGATTTTTGGGGTAATGTGGTGGTGTTACGCCCGTGCCGCTTCACTTTCCCAGAAAAAAATCCGGTACCCATTTAAGGCTGGGTGAACCCGGAAGCCGTCGGTTGGGATCGAACTCTACCCTTGCCCTTTGTAGTCCAGTTCACTAACCACTGAGCTATCGCGGCTCCCACATCAATGTATATGTTGCTTAGTATATGAAAGCGAGCTTTTCCCGTTTCTTCTTATTATTATTTTATTCTCTTCTTCTTCTCCTCTTCTTTTTCTATTCTTCTTCTTCTGTTTTCTGCATTATTTTCGTTTTCTCCAAATACTGTATCGTTCGTCCTCATAACCTCATAAAAGAACATTAACTTGTCACTCAGTTACCGGATTGTCTAAATATTCGCTACTCACTATAAGGTTCAATGGCTAAAAGGACAGCACATAACAGAAAAGACTGGAAAGCACTTTTTGAAAGTCTATACTCAAATAGATGGTAGAAAAAAGCACGAGTAAAAACAAATAGCATACCGTTTTACTCACAAATCTCGCTCAAGATCATATTTATCACTTTCCACCTATAATGAAAGTCCAACCAATGGATCCGGCGGACATGATCAATGCCTTCTGGGAAGTGGGAAGGACACAGGACTTCAATAACCATGAGTCCACGTCACTCCTTCGGATGAAAGAGATGTGAGTTAAGATAGGCACAGTCAGAAACGAGAAACTTAGTGGGCGTGTAAGAAGACTTATCAAACAACACAGAACTGGAGTCCGTCAGTCGCTGGACACTGCGAGACTTACTGAGGTAGGAATCTGAGCACCTATGGACATGTTCGGAGTGCAATGATGATAACCCGCAAAATAACACAATAACTCAATGAAAGTCTTCACATTAGTGTTGTTATTATGTACGTAAAAATATATAGAAATGATTGTTCTTGTTACCACTAAAACATTCTCAAACTTTACTGTTCGGTTGTTGCCTTACGTTACCTCAATGATATGCTCCCTGCCATCTTTTCCTTGTATAGCTTCCACTGACACGATGTCCAATCCACCAAACATTTGACTGCACTCATCCACCCATAGTTTGTACCTGCACAGGAAAAAACAAACAAATAAAATAAATACGATATGTATATACAATAAAATGATGTGCTGTTGAAAGGGTTCAATCTGATGTTTCCTTATCAAATTTAGCAGCAGTTTTAATCTACAGATTAACAGTACATTAACTATTTGTTTATTACTAATAAGAACATTTCTATAATTAATTACTAGCACAATATTCATGAGGCTATCTATTTTTATGATATAAGTGTGAGCGTTGTCTTCGCACCGAGGTTTGGTTAGCTATACATATAGCAACACATCACAGCTACACACTACAGCAGCACACCACATCAAGTTAAACAGAACAAGACGAACAGCGGTCATGGGGGAGATCTATCAGGAAGTTTTCTCCAGAATGAAGAGAAGTGATGCTAACTATTGTTTGCCACTGGTTCTTCACTTGCTTTTGCACATTTGTGTCTTTCCATGAAAATAAAAAAAAACATATACTTCTTCTATTTTACATTAAAAGTGATTAAAAGCAAAAAAGACTGTTGCTGTTAATAATTGAATATTGCATGTCCCGAAACTCTCAGATTTGCAAATCTGCAAACTTTTAGCAACAGACAGTAAGTAGTAAAATAACAATCACACATTAATATTGACTTTAGTGAAAAATTTTATGTTTATGTGTGATGTTGCAAATGAAGCCGCTTCTATGAAATGTTAATTTTAAGAATGAGTGAAATATGTTAGGTTGAGAACACCATCCGTGAATGAAGCACATTTCCAAGGTAACAGAAATAGAACACCATTGTGATGAAGACAGCTGATGTGCAACAAACAGTGGAAAAAGGTGACACGATTTTTTTTTGCGTTCACCAGCTTTTACCTCTGACGAAGTCCTAGAGACTAGGAACTGAATTTTGCGCGTTAATTCGTTTTTCCCTGGCAGTCGTGTGCACAGGGGTACCTCGCCACACAGGCAGATAACTCCGTCTTCGGAGATACTAATATTTTTTCCGTCGATGAATAATTGACGTTTCATGTCGGGCCTGCTGAGACCGGGGGGGGGGGGGGGGGGGGGGGTTGCCGCAGAGAGAAATCATAAATAAAAATCCAAAATGGTGCAGCTAGAATTTGAACCCGAAACCTATCTGTCTTGAGGCCGGCGTCTTGCCACGAGGCCAACTAGTCCCCAGGTGAGATGAATAAAAATAGGTGCCAAATTGCTCATTGCCGTCAGTAGGTGTTCACAAGATTCTTTAAAAGTGAATCAAGTGATATAAATGTTGAAGACAAATAATAAACGAATACCATTATGAACGGAAACTCTCCAAATGATAGATTAACGAATGATTTTACAGTTTACATTTTACAGGGGAAGAGGAATGTTTACAACACTCGAAAAAAAAATCCACAAATAATCAAAATCGGAAAAAAAACAATAGACAGTCCGAAGCAGGATTGAACATACAAACTTTGCTTGTCTGCACTTGCAAAAGCAATGTTGCTGCAACAGTGAATAGGTAAAGAAAGTGAAGATAAAAGTAAAGATTGTTGGAGGTTGTATCAGAAAGAGCAGACCTTCATTTAGTCAGTTGAAGTCAAAACGTCAGACAGCTCTTTGGCTAAAAGCAATTAGTGACCTATAGCTGTCTGTTTACATCAGGATCAGCCAATCTACAGATAAGATATAATACATATAATCTCCACGTTGTAGCTGCGGATGAAAAAGAAGACAAACTAGTTTTGCCAAGCGAGTACAAATCAAGTGGGAAGGCAACCAGGTACAGTCATGCTGAAGCTGATGTGCCTGGTCGAAATGAATAAATAATGCAGCTTTCTGTAAACCAAAACAAGAAATTAATTATTTATTTATTTTAAATAATTATTTATTAGCGCTCTTTTAGGTCGGACCGCGAGGATTAGTAATCGTTGGGTAAACTCAATCAAACTTCGTCACCTCCCAATCCAGCAGACTCGTACAGAGGACGTTTGTCACTGATACTTTCATTAATCTGCTCATTAGTGTCGTTCCAGAAATATAAAATGTGTACGCGTCTTCTATTATAAATTTAAGTTGGGAAAAAGAAGTTATATCTAAAACAGTATATACTTTTGAGGTTGAAATTGAATATTGCAGCCCAGAGACTCTATACATGTTCAATCTTTGATCTTTTTTTATAAGAAGCATTTTTCTGATAAAATATCGTTTATATTGAAATATTACTGTAGCTCAAACAATTTTAATTTGTTGTTGTGTGGTATCACAAACTGAAACTAATTCCATGAAATATCCATTCTAAGAGTGAGTGGAATTTACTTGGCTCAGGACTTCTAGATCCAAAACAGCTGACAGATTTCCAAGATTATATTTAAAATGCCACTTCTAGTCTAAAACACTGGATGGTGTAGAAATGTGGTTTTCACAGAAGAATGCTGAGAATACTATGGACAGCTAAGAAGATTAATGAAAACGTTATGAAAGATGCCAAAGCAAAATGAGAGCGAATTCCAATATTAGGAAAAAAAAAACAATCATCAATTTTTGGCCATGTAATGAGAAGAACAACAGTTACTTAATGAAAAAAAACATGGCAGGGAAAAAATATGGATTAGATATGAATATCAGAAAGACTAAAACTATGATCATAAACAAAGATAATACTCAAAACCTACAAGTGGGTAACCAAAGTTGAAAGAAATAGACCCGGAGACAGTTCAGAACTACAATTGCCTTGGACATATTATAACCAGTGATGGAAACATGTAAAACTGAAATACACAAAAGAATAGGAATTGCAAAAAGTAATTTAATCCCACGAAAAATATACTAACATCAAAACAACATAACAACATAACGCCAGAGCTAAAACTAAGAATAGCACAATATTATATCTTCTCAACATTCCTGAATGGTGCAGAAACATGGACATTAGACAAGAAAACATAACGGAAAAATGAAACATTTGAACTGTGAGTTTATAGACAAATAGGTAGAAATGGATGGAAAGAAAAGAAAACAATCGATGTAGTCTTAAAACAACTACAAATGAAAAGAGAACTACTAAACACAATTCAAACAAAAGAAATGAGAATCTCAGGGCATGTTAAAAGACACAACAGTCTAATAAAAGTAATATTGGAAGGGAAAATACAAGGTAAAAGAGATAGAGGCAGACCAGTCTAACATGGATGAGTAACAAAAAAAATGGACAAGTCATCTTTTGATGTTACTAGTCCATGTTAGTCTTGGTCTGCCTCTGCTTCTTTTACCTTGCATTTTCCCTTCCAATATTACTTTATTAGACTGTTGTATCTTTTAACATGCCCCAAAAATGTCATTTGTCTTGTTCTAATTGTGTTTAGCAGTTCTCTTTTCATTTTTAGTTGTTTTAAAACTTCATCGTTTTTATTTTATTTTCTTTCCATCCAATTCTACCTATTCTTCTATAGATCCACATTTTAAATTTTTCAATATTCGGTTCTATTTTCTGATCTAATGTCCATGTTTCTGCACCATACAGGAATATTGAGAAGATGTAACTTTTTGCTATTCTTAGTTTTAGCCCTGGTGTTATTTGTTTTGATGTGGGTTACCGTTTCATGTGGGTTTAAAAAAACGGAGGGGGTGGAGTATGGTTTTGCTGTATTCTATTGACGTGTTTGTTCAGTAGTACAATACTGGTTTTTAGTCTGAAAATAGTTTTTTAGTGTCTTTTTTATTGTTAATGTTGGCATGGTGTTCTGTCCCTGTTATGGACTTATCATGAATGTAGGTTACACGATTGAAAGAATGTGTGGAAGGTGGCAAAGGAAGGTCCATCCCGAATTTTATTTACTTTTTGTCCACCTCAGTTGGAAAGATAAAGCTGTAACATACTTTCTCTTCTCTGTTTGTTTTTAATTCTTCCTGTTGTCAGCTTTAAGACTGCCACTTATATTTACGTAAATTTCCGTAATCTGTATACAAGAGTTGACAGTATTACTTGTACTACCATTATGTCTGTGGCCACATATAAATAAATAAAAGAAATTTAAGAACAACTGTTAGAAGTGAACATTTTGTGGCATAAGTTGTGCTTAATTTATGTTACAGTAGCATGCTAAAGCCAAATTTCAACGGGCTAAACTACAAGCCAGACGGAGAAGCTGGAAAGAGAAAACAGAGTCCTTGAATCTTGAACGAGACACAAGAAAAGTGTGGAAGCTTGTAAAACAGCTGAATGATGAGGGTACAGAAAGGAACACCAAAATTACACTGAAGAAGGATGGAAACATTCTAACAGGTAAACATGCAGCAAATTACTTTGCAGACTCCTTTGCAAATGACAATAATATTGAAATTAGCCTAGAAAAACGACAAGAGACCCGTCTAAAACAACAAAATGCAAGACAAGAAGAGACCACACATGAAGTCATGGAAACACCATTACACAAAGAGAGCTAGAGCTGGCAATATCCAAATTAAAAATGAAAAAGTCACCAGGCAATGATGGAGTGTCCAATGAAATGATTAAGAACTTGGGAACTGCAGCTAAAGCAAAACTACTGCAGATCTACAACATTTGCTTGATCACAGGTAGAGTGCCACAGGCATGGAGAGAAGCAATTATGATACCATTACTAAAGCCAGGAAAGATAGTTCAATGACATCCAGCTATAGACCAATCAGCCTTACAAGCTGTTTGTGTAAAACAATGGAACGTATAATCAATCTCAGACTGCAGTGGTACCTGGAAAGTGAAAATCTCCTTGTCCCACAACAAGCAGGCTTTAGACAGTGTTACTCTACCGAAGATCAAGCAACCTATCTTTCCCAGGAAATTGAAGATGCGTTTCAAGAAAAGAAACTGGTACTAGCAGCATGGATAGACCTAAAGAAAGCATTTGATAAGGTATGGAAGGAAGGGCTTTTGAAGAAACTGAGAAATTATGGAGTAAATGGCAGGATGTACAAATGGGTCAAAGCATACCTGCATAACAGGAGAGCCAGAGTGCAACTGGATGGTCTTAAGAGTAAGAAGGTCTTATTGCGCCAGGGCGTTCCACAAGGAGGGGTACTATCTCCAACACTTTTTCTGATCTACATCAATGACCTAGTTACTGAACTACCACATGGCATCAAAGTGGCAATGTATGCAGATGACTTGGTAATGTGGTGCACAGAGGAGTATGCAACAGTGGCCTCCAAATTGCTACAAAGAGCTATGAATGCACTGAATTCATGGACAAATAGATGGTGTATCAGCATCAATACAGACAAATGCAGTACTACACTTTTCACACTCTCCCCAAAACAAAAAGCAGGAGCCATCTACATAAACAATGAGCCTGTGAAAGAAGACATACAAGCTACATATCTCGGAGTTACATTTGATAACAAACTATCTTGGAAACAGCAGATAAATAAGGCAACCAAAAAGCAAGGAGAAAATTGGCTATTCTAAGAAAGTTGTGTGGAACCACATGGGGTGCGAGTGGGAAAATACTCAGTAAAGTTTACCAACAGAGTATACGCCCACATTTAGAATATGGATCATCCGCATGGTGCTCAGCATCAAACACCACATTGCAAGAACTGGATAAAGTACAAAACCAGGCACTTAGGGTCATCACAGGAGCAATGAAATCAACACCAATATTGGAGATGGAGAAATTGTGGAGGATACCAGCACTGAGAGAACGGAGAGACACAAAGGTGCTGATACAGGCAGAAAAATTTGTATGCATGCCGAGACATCCAATGAAGGACAGATTCCAAAATCTTGCATTGGGACGACTTAAGAGAAGCAGCTTTATCCACCAAGCCAAGCGTATTAGTAGACAAACACCAGACATGCCAAGAGTTGTTAAACCCCTTCTGCCCATACCAGAACAGACTCCCTGGACAGATGAATCAGGATTATCAGTTCAAATACGGACAGAAGTGAAAGGAATAGTTGACAAAGAGGAACAAAATAGTCTACAGCGAAAAACAATAGCTCTCAGTTTCCTGGATGAAGAATACCCACAAGACCTATGGATTCGTGTGTACACAGATGGATCAGCACAGAATGCAGTAAAGAATGGGGGAGCAGGTGCATATATAGAGTACCCAAATAACACTAGGGATATGGATAAAATAGCAACAGGGAAATATTGTCACAATTATGATGCAGAAATACAAGCAATAAAGTTGGCAATAGAAAAACTGCTGAACAGTAATCTTAGCCCACAGCCTGTAGTGTTTTTGACAGATGCAAGATCAGTACTCCAGGCACTACAATCCAGAAAATTACCACATCTGCAGACCTTATTGACTGAACTCTGCAAGCACCACAGGGTTGCCCTGCAGTGGATCCCGTCTCACTGTGGAATACCAGGAAATGAGAAAGCAGATCAGTTGGCAAAGGAAGGTTCAACAGGCACACAACTAGATACACCAGTTACATACCATCATAAGAAACAGATAATCAAATCAATCAGAGGACCACAAGCCCCAAATCAGGATGCCTTTCATAATATGAATAGATATGAACAAGTTATCATTATACGCCTAAGAACAGGACACAATCGACTCCATAGTCACATGTATACAAAATTCAAGATCGGCACATCAACTACTTGTACATGTGGACAGGCACCCCAGACTGCTGAACACATACTTCAAGACTGCACTGAATATAGTAGACTGAGGAAAATCCATTGGCCCATAGATACAACACTACAGACAAAACTATATGGGCCACTGCAAGAATTACAAAAGACAGTAAAATTTATACAGGAAACGACATTGCAGATATAGACAATACTTCAGGCGAACGAAAGATAGATAGATATGTTACAGTTATATGTTTTAGGAAACATGGAAATCCAAACAAATTTGGTTCAAAACAAAAAATAAAATATTGAACTCCAATGTTAAATAAGTCTTATTATATGGCCGTGAAACATGGATAACAATAATGTTAACATTCATGAAGATACAAACTGTATTAATGGATGTTTGCACAAAGAATACAATGATAGAAATGGTAGGACAAAATCACTAACTTAGAGCTGTGGAAAAGTAACATTCAAACATTAGTCAACAAGGAGATACGGCAAAGACACGGCTGTATAAGCTACACACTGTGAAAACCAACTTACACACACGGAAAGCATTTGTGTTTTTTTGAATGGCCAGAGAAGCAGACAAAGGAGAAAGCCTAACTATAATTGATGGAGATAGAGATGAACAGGACAGGGAACATGGAACAATCTAAAGAGAATGGTAAGAAGCAGGGCTGCTTGGAAAGTGTTTGTTCAAGAACTATACTTCACACGGAGATGAAATAAAGAAGAATATATGTCTTATTTTTTACTAAGCTATTTTCTTTACGTGAATTTTGGACTTCTACAGCATTGATCGGGAGCTGCGATAGCTCAGTGGTTAGTGAACTGGACTACAAAGGACAAAAAGGTAGGGTTCGATCCCAAACGACGGCTTCCGTTTCACCCAGCCTTTAATGGGTACCGGATTTTTTTCTGGGAAAGTAAAGCGGCACGGGCGTAATAACGACCACATTACCCCAAAAATCATGTGCCGAAAGTCTGTAAAATTTATGGTCACTAGCACCATATTCCCTATACGCCACTTGGCGTGACGGGGGTACTTTACTTACTTTTTTTTTTTACATTAGTGATCTATATTTTTGTACATAGCAATCTCGTCAAATTACGACCCATAATCGTGACATAATATGTTTCAGATAGTGCACGTGGTTTATCCTCAACATTATGATAATGGACAGATCAATGGCCCCAGAAAAGTACATGTGGTGGGGATCGCGATAGTAGAGAAAGGAGGCGGGCTGAAGTCATTAAACGATCGTCTATGACTGGACAATCGATGAAGGAGGGGGTATTTGAAATTACTTGCAGTCCAAGTAGGAGAGGGACTCTGAAAGACCGGACATTAGACTAGCCAGATCTAAAAATAACATGTATAATTACGCTTCAACATTTTATATTTTATTATTAAATAGATGGAATCATTAAGAATCTGTCGAGGAGGGATCGAGGGGAAATAGTAACAGATGTATAGAGTGGGGGTAATTGAGTAATTGATGATTTATACTTTTTAGTCAGAGTCAGTTTATTAATGTAATCAAAATGGCGTGGAATGATTGTAAAGAAGTAACATCAGGGGATAAATACCTGGAGGAAGGCGCGGTAGCAAAGTGGTCAGTTCATTCATATTATGTTCAGAAGTGTCTATGTTCAATTCTGAGATTGTGGCGAACTTTGTTCAGACCTAAGAAAAAGCGCACTATGTTTTACTCAGCCTTTCAAGATGTTAAGATAACTAATCTCTTTGAGTGTGGAGCAACCTGATGTGAAGCTGGACACATCAACCATAAATGTGACGATGGTCAAGGAGACATATAGGTACCAACCCCTTATAGCCAAGAGACAAAAAGGCGGGTTGGATAAGTTTTTTTTTTAAAATAAAGGAAAGAATGTTGAGAGTTCCCTGGACAGGTAAACAGGCCAACAAGGAACTTATCACTAAGGCCTACGCAAGATCTTTCAAAAACATTAAAAAGAAACAATAGACAGTTTTTCGGGGGCATCATGAGAAGAGGAAAGTTGGAATACTTGATAACAACTGGCAAATACAGGGAAATAGAGATTGCGGATGCCAAAGAGAGAAGATACTTGATTGCTTGGTGTCGTTGCATGGTAACCAACCAACAACAGAATTGATACGACATACTGTTGACAGAGAGTTAGGGAGTTGCGTTCCCAGTGCCAACCAGTATGGCACATAATGGTGGTGATGAATACAGGAAATGTTCATTCAATTGTCATGCCACATTTGCTATCTTAAATCCATCCTTCTTTTCTTCAATGCTATAATATAGACTATGTTAACGAAAGTCATATTTAGTAACGATAAAATGTAAGTGCTTTCTCCAAAAGTTAAATAGAATGCACGATTTTGAACTATATGAATAAAGTTAATACGCAGAATTATAAGCAAATCTGAAATTGGTATGACCGAACTATAGATGAAAACATAACGTATAAATGAGTCTAACATACTGTAAATGTAGAATAAAACAGAGAGAAAAGGCGGAAGTAAATTATGGCAACACATTTTGCACGGAGACGACAGAGATCTATTTGTATGTTTCATTTTGCTGCAAAATATGGAAGACTTAAAGAAGGTTGGGTTTTGTAAGGAGAAGAAAAAATCACATAAGCAGAAAAAAAAAAAAAAAAAAAAATCACAACTTTGTCAAAACAAAACATGGATATAAATAACACATTCAATTGCGCAATGCGAATTAAATGCCCAGCAATGTAAAACAATCATACTGGATAACGGAGCATGGCAATTTAACTAACTCAACTGTGCCTTATTGTTGTCTCATTCTGGGTCCGCAGTAAAAGGTGGAGGAGAGGTCAGTCTGGAAATCTCGAAGAAGCAGATACTAAAATAGAAGAGATCGAGATATTCTATTCTGAACCGTCGACTGCAACATCTCTGTTGTTTACTGACTTACTGCAAGGTCTCTTTTAAGGATAATTAGCTTCGTTTTCGATTTTTCTCTGTTATATTGTTCATCGGGTGTCCGGTTAGCGCAATCGATAGGCGGTTGGCTTACCACGGCAACAGCCGGGGTTCGTACCCTGGCGAGGACACCTGGGTTTTACTAATTCCCTAAAAATTAGTGGGAGCCGCGATAGCTCAGTGGTTAGTGAACTGGACTACTACGGACAAGGGGTAGGGTTCGATCCCAACCGACGGCTCCGGGTTCACCCAGCCTTAAATGGGTACCGGATTTTTTCTGGGAAAGTAAAAGCAGCACGGGCGTAATACCGACCACATTACCCCAAAAATCATGTGCTGAAGGTCTGTAAAATATAGGGTCACTAACACCATATTTCCCTATACGCCACTTGGCGTGACGGGGGGTACTTTACTTTTTATATTGTTCATCTGCTACTTTCTTTCTCGTGTCCATCTATTGTAGTCTTAAACCGTCGAAGGAGAAAGGAAGAACGCACAATGTAGTCTGATGTCTGTTGATGTTATATTGATTATTATTCTGCTAGTTTCCCTGTCAGATGTAGTACTTCTCTTGGGCGTATCTGGAGTCTGTTAACACATACATGTTTTGGTACTTGCAGGATTCTGTTAACACATACATGTTTTAGTACTTGCAGGAGTCTGTTAAGACATACATGTTTTGGTTCTTGCAGGAGTCTGTTAAGACATACATGTTTTGGTTCTTGCAGATGTTTTTTGTTCATCTATCAGTTTTTTCCGCTGTCTTGTTTTCTGTCCTGATGTTTGAGGTAGGAATCTTTGGAATAGTTTGGTCTGCCTTCATTCTTACCAAGTGTCCGAACTATTTAATTTGTTGTTTGTGGATATATTCCGGGCATGGTTTAATTCCCATCCGTTCTCTGATTGTTACATTGAGTAGTCGGTCTACCTTAATGTTGTTTGTTATCTCTCAATAACACCTCATTGCGCAGGTCGCTATCTTCCGTGTTTGTGCTTGTTCAATTGCTATATTTAACGTTGATAACGTAAGTGATTGTATACAAATGCTAATTATATCTTCCTTAGTTGTTAATGAAATGTGTGAATATTTCAAAATGACTTAACCCTAAAAGTTTCTCTGTTTTCCTACATTTCGATTCACAAACTGGCTATACTTAAAAGCGCAACAAACCGCGACTTTACGACTCCAACATTGCAGCCCTGGTTCCAGACCTAATGATGTGTATTAGCCACTGACTGCACTTCCGATAGATTATAAAGGGCAACAATATCGATTGTTCTAGCCATCAATCTTATTTCTTCGGCTAGTGTAACAAGAGGGCCTGAATGTTTAACTACGATTCGTTTCATTACATTTATTCAGCTGCCGCAAAAATGTACCCCAACTAAAGGAGAGACTTAGTCTGCGATGATTTTGGACAGACTCAATCTGTAGTTTATACAGCTGGCTGAGATGCTATGGTAATTTTATAATTAAATGTACATTACTACTGTATGTCTTATTTTTGGTAGCCGCGATAGCTCAGTGGTTAGTGAACAGGACTACAAAGGACAAAAAGGTAGGGTTCGACCTCAACCGACGGTTTCCGGTTCACCCAGCCTTTAATGGGTACCGGATTTTTTTTCTGGGAAAGTAAAGCGGCACGGGCATAATACCGACCACATTACCCCAAAAATCATGTGCCGAAGGTCTGTAAAATTTATGGTCACTAACAGCATATTCCTTATACGCCACGTGGCGTGACGGGGGGTACTTTACTTTTTTAAAAATCTTTTATTTTTCTTCCTTTAATCTGACGCTCAGACATCGGCCTCCTGCTGAACTGAGCCCGACAGATCACAATATATTAAACATATAATAGATAGATTTTGGTCCATGCAAAAGTTTGGATCGAATCTACTACCCATACCAAGTCACACATTTCTGTCACAGCCTTAACCTAGAACATTGAGTGCTGTCCTCTATGTGGTAGCGGCTGTCTTAAATGACTAGTTTAATGGACCACAAAATTAACTCCCAGCGCAACTTAATTCGTTGTATGAACGAAGAGACTGCTACCTTTAGTTTCGCCTTCCCCATGTTTTGCCGTACACAGCCATCTATAGTTTTACTAAGGCCTGCGGGTTGAGTGGGAAATTCCGGAATCACCAACAGTTAGTGACATCTTCAGCTATGCGAGCTATAGAAGACTTACGTCATTTTTACACACAACCGCACACTCTTGCCAAACAGAAAATGTCACAAACTTTGAGTGACTCCATTTAGCCCGCGGGACTTATTAATACTTTGGATGCCTTTGGCTGTTAGATATTACATTCTGGAAGTATTTTCAACTATAGTTTTTGGAAAGTCGTCACAACAGAGCCAGAGACCCAAAGTTAAGCTTTATGATAACAGTCTACGTCAGGACAAACTGCCAAACGAGATCGCAGTCCGCAAAGTGGAGGAGTCTTTTTTTTATATTTGGAAGACCTTGGATTGTAGTACCTCTAAGATGGACAAGATCCAACATTTCTACTAGCACTCGGAAAATCACGAAAACCATAGCAATCTATCACATCTGCTTCTCGGATAAAAGAGCTAATAGTTCTTGCGAAGTTATGCTACTGAATATATATAGGCAGTCTCTGCGGCAGGAGATGATGCAGCTTCTGGGTGATTCTGAAGTAAAGATAAAGTACGAGACTTGAATCGGCGTCTTAGCACTCGAGTTTTATGCATATGTGTTCGACCACCTATCCAAAAGCGTTCGGAGACTTCTGGATAGTGTCGCTTCCAGCATCGAAACTCACGATGCGAGGCGGCATTCCTCATCTTCCCAGAGTACTATACCCTGGTACCCATTTTTGCCAGCGGCTGGGTCGACCGCGGGGTATTTTTTTTCAACCACGATTACAGCTCACACTTCTTCCAGCGGGAATCGAACACGAGTTGTCTGAAACTCGATAGCCCAGTTGGGTGGTTTTCCCAACTAGGCAACCGAGGCCCCTAAACTCTGAAGTGCGAGCGTTAACCTGGGTGTGCTGTCCAGGACACGTTGGTGTACACGCCAATAAAATAACGATAAACTCACTTGCATCTCTGGCACTGAGTATGGTTTGACTCCCGACAAAGAAGACATCACCAAATTTGTTCTTCATTTCTTAAGAGAAGATGAGGGGGTGGGTGTGACAAAGATGTATAAATAAAGAGAATGGAGATTCTAGATGTGGAAAAGAGGTCAGGTCGATAAGATCTTAGTGGGGAAGGCAGATATAGATAAAATCAACACCTTACAGGAACAGTCAAGCTAAATAAGCTTCGAGAAATGTTGGGACGGGTGTTGGAGCGGATATGGAGATGGCCTGACTGAAATTAAATTATTCAATGAGTAGAATAAAAATAAATTAAATAGAATAGAATAGACTGCACGCTGACCTGTGTTTATATATTTCTATTATATACTATTTACTGGCTAGTTTTGTAAAAAAAACATAAGGTAAATGTTAGTCTTATCTTATCTTATCATCTTATCTTATCTTAACTTTTCTTATCTTAGTTTTATTACATACAATATATATTCCGAGTCTTCATTCTACTAATCCTTTGTCAACTTATTCGCCCACCCAATTAAGCCTGCACATCCATTTATCAATACACCTGCACACTTTGATCCATTCATCATCTGCCAACTGGCTCATCCATGTATGCACCAACCCAGCCTAACCAACCGACCCATTCATTCATCTAGCCAGCAATTCCACCCACTACTCGTCAAGCCATCAAAATTCCCACAGAAAATCACTATAAGTAAAACGATAACTAATTACTCAAAGATAATGCAAACAAAGTGGTTAAAACACGAAACTGCATGTTTTTGTTTGCGTCCTTACTTTTCATTCATGGCAATCTGTTCCAACATGGCCGAGCCAGTGTTAGCTTTCCAGTTACCTGATATAGATTTCCTCCTGGAAATAAACAATATCACACAATAAAGCAATGAACACATTCAATAACTGCAAAAGCCCGATGGAGTTTACTATGCAAGGTAATACAAAATAACTAATTAGTAAAATGTTATAGCTAATGTTAGTTTATTTCCTTTTAAGGTAAATACTAAGAATTATTGAGTATATTTAAAATCAAATATGAATATTGTTTTGTGGAAAAATGAACACTATTTAATGTCGAGGATAGTTTATTGCTCTTTTCTAAATGTGGGGGTTGATTTTGAATGTAAATGGGTAAAAGAAAACAATTTTACAGTCTCTGCTATAAAAAATATGTCACTCTGAGTAACGAGCGATCCATAAAGAATTTACATTTTTAATTCAAGAATAGATAATAAACCTTGAATTTAACAAAATCATGGTGATTGTACACAATGAAATGTTTAATTACCGTTAAAATGTCAATGGTGGTGGGATTTTTACTAAATGTAATCAAGAAAAGTTAAATAAATGTTCACTTTTAAAGCCTCTATTTATTCCAGTGTGTGTAGACATGCTGTAATCATCTTTTCTGAAGGTAAAAACGCCTTTTAAAATAGATTATTTGAATATTACAACAATATAACAGTGGGGAAAGCGGAAGAGAACACTAAAGAGATGATAAACTATGTAGTCAAAAAAAAATGATGTTTGTTTCCATCCAATCTTGGAAATAAGAATTCTTTTTGCTTTGGCCTCTATTAGAGCATCACCATTTATCTGTTAACCGTATATGGAAAGTTCTTCTATAAAACCACATTTCTTTAGCCACGATCATTTTCTTGTCTTTTCATCCTATTGCCGGGGATACAAGTAGAAGAATTTAAACACATAGGAAGTCTAGTGACAAACGATAATTTACAAACAGCAGAGATAGACTCAAGATGCAACAAAGCTTGTCAAATCATTGTACAGCTATCATCACTATTGTCCAACAATAAAATAACTCGAGGCTAATTGCGCACTCTACAATACAGTCTTCATCCCAACGTTGTGCTACCAATGCCAGACCTGGACCATAGGTGCAAAAACAATAATAAAAATAACCTCTATTGAGATGGAATGTGTTAGACGAATGACAGGAAACAGTCTGAAAGATAAAATCAGAAAGGAAGAACTGGGAAAAAAGTTAAGACTAATTTCTGCCACTGAATATCTAAAGAAAGAACAGATAAAATGGTTTGGTCACGTGATAAGACAGAAAGCCAAAAACATAACACAACGAGCCTTAATAAACGTTGCATGAGCACCAGACTCAAAGTGGACCATGAAAAAGATGGATTGATGGAATATTAGAAATACCAAGAAACATAGCAGCAGCGGCGAACAGAAGAACAAAAGATCGCAAATTATATCTCCCCTCGACACTGAAAGGCAAATCGGGAAGGAAAGAAGAAGTAGTCCAGGATTCAGACATCAAGACTGGCTCTACATAACACTGAGGAGTTATTTTTCCTATTTCCATTGACAATATGGATAGAGAACTATCCTTCTCGTTTTTTTAAAAATACGTATATGAAATAAAACTCAAGAGATTAAAAAAAAATTACTTGTATAGAGTATGAACTATCACACTTTGGCAACACACCAAACCAATACCCTGCTCTGCTTCAGCTGCATTAAACAAGCTAACACCTGAAAATAAAAGCTTCCAAGCAAAAACGAAACTCAGGCTGTGCAACTGCTAACTAATACTTACAATAACAAGTTTATATGATCTGGCAGTTAACGCAAACATTGGAAAAGAAACCATTGCCCTCTAAAATAAACGCTTCAAAGACTGCTAAATATCAACAGAAAAATTGTCAAATAAAATTATATCAGTTGACAACTTACAAGCCAGAAAATACCCTCAACATTTCTAAAGAGTTAAGATGGACTTCCTTTCAAACATGCCCATGGACTATAGAATCACCCAACATGTATTCAAGGTGACACAAGACAGCAACGGTAACAAGACAAACGCCGGAAATAAATTAGTTGAAACTTCAAAGAGATGACGAATCAAGTAAGTATAGAGAATATGGTGTTAGTGACCATAATTTTTATAGACCTTCAGCATATAATTCTTGGGGTAATGGGCGTATCAAGATTTCCAAAAATACACAAGACAGCGATCTAGACGGAGTTTACTGGCTTCTACCTAGTTGTCATGTTAGCGCGACTTGTTGATTTATGTTGTTTATTCATCATCATCAAGTACCGGGCTTAGTGGCGTTTGTTGTTTATTACTTATTCATTTATTTGGAAATATAAAATACACATAATACAACCATTATACAAATTAAAACATCATATATCATTGGAACATTCACAGTTAAAGTGAATACACATATACATGAAATGAATATAAATTGTATCTGTTTCTAACAGATTATTAAATGAAATAACAGAAAGAATATATGTGCTCTTTATATAAGCATAAAAATGTATGACGATAGATGGTTGTAAAAAGTAGCAAGCAAGGTGAGAAAAAACTTATTCTGTGAATATATTTAATTGTATTTGTAATTGTTGCTGTTGAAATTTAGTGGAAAAAAATATGTATATGTTGTTCTTAAATTCAAAAGCAAACATGATCACAAATTGTATTGAAAAACAGCACCATACACATTTATAAATAGCGCTGAAATCCAATGGCAAAAACATTCATAAAGTGTGCTGAAAAAATGCAACTATTACAATAACTCACATGAATAACATGCTGAAATTCAACAGATGCAAACATATTCACAAATTGTGTTGAAACGCAAAATCAAAACATTTACAAATTACGCTGAAATTCAAAGATAAGCCCATTTCCAAATTGTGCTGAAATTCAATAGCATACACGTTCACAGATTGTGCTGAAATTGAATACTAAATACATTTTGAAATTCTAAAGCTAACACATTTATAAATTACGTTGAAGTTGAAAGGGGGAACAATTATTAACAAAACGATTTAAAGGAAAACAGACTTCCATAAATTGTGCTGTTATTGTAACAAAATAAAAAAAAAGTAAACTGTGCTGATAATTCAAAAGCATAAAAAACACATTAAATACAGTTCTTGTGATATTAAAAAGCAAACACATCGATAAATTGAAAATTCAAAACGTAACTGTTATCACAACGTTACCGATATGACTGCAATTTAGCAGGAAGTACAATACCTCATAAATCAAATTTAATAACGGGCAGTCGATCCACAATGTGACGATCAGAAATGATATCATTGTTATTAGAGCCTATTTCTTACACGATGTGCACTTGACATATACAAAATACAATTGAAACATATAGCAGAATAAATAAATAATCAAAACTTTCAACTAGAAAAAATAAGTGTTCAACTCCATCAAACATTTGAATGAGTATTTGTGACATTTCTGTAGTTTTGTTTTGAAAAATCAATGATTTAATTTTCATTGATTGACATCTAATGTCTATGGCTAATATCAATTTTCACTTTAATTTTTGGACAAGAGGTAGGGTTCGATTCCAACCGACGGCTTCCGGTTCACCCAGCCTTAAATGGGTACCGGATTTTTCTCTGGGAAAGTAAAGCGGCACGGACGTAATACCGACCACATTACCCCAAAAATTACGTGCTGGAGGTCTGTAACATTTATGGTCACTAACACCATATTCCCTATACGCCGCTTGGCGTGACGGGGGTACTTTACTTTTTTTTGTTTTTACTCAAATGTTTGGCATGCGTGTTTGAGGTACTGTAAAATGTGTCAGATAAATGAGTTAGATTTTAAAGTTTTTTAAAATAATTAATACATAATTCATGAGAAGAGGAAAGTTGAAATACTTGGTTACAACAGGCAAAATACGAGGAAAGAGAGACGACAAAGAGAGAAAATAATGGATAGCATGGTGTCATGGCAAACGGTCAACAACAGAACTGATACGATGCACGGTAGATAGAAGATTGTGGAAGGACATGATTGCCTACACCAACCGGTATTGCACATGATGATAATTAATGCACGCTGCAATGTTTGCACAGTTGCTATTTTAGTTTTTTGGAATAACGTTTTCAGATAATTGGAGAAAGACGCTACTGGAGTAATGTCATTTACAATCTCAAACATGAAAGACGTCACGTGTAAATACGTTGAATGTATAGTATCCACCCCTCCCCCCTTTCCGACGAGTCAAAATTTCCTACATAAATCCTGACCACTGTATTAACCGCCATTTTCTCCACCATTTCTTTGAAACTGTGTTGCGTTTTCTGAATAGGATTTGTGTGTGTTTAATTTGTAGTTTATTTGATATACATGACGAAGGCTTTTGCCGAAACGTTGTAGTTTGTCTTGTCTTTCTGTTAGTCTAGATGCTCAATGCCATTTTATGTTTATTTTACATGATTCCAAATTAATTTGTTAATATGATTAAGTATCAAATAATTAAGCTATTAATATTACGCTTAAGTAAAACAAAAATATTATACAACTATTCACTCATATGCGAACATTGATGTTTCTTTCTTGTAGCTTGCTTTCTCTATAAATAACTAAATTCTAAATGCGAAGATTTTAGCAAGAATTTGTAATAAGGGAATTTGGGTAATGAAAGAAGTAATAAAAGAATTTGGGTAACAATAAAGTAATAAAATATGCTGTGATGACAACCGTATTAACAACGAACAAAACGTTAAACGAGTAAAGATTACTTAATCTCGTGTTCACTCATAAAATATATGAAAGGTAGACACGATAACAGCGAGCATTAGAAAACGACTTAATGCATGCAGTTGCCTCACTTCTGGAATGTAAAACTTGAAGAAACTATTTAAGCAAATGTTTTTTTCCCCCTTGTATGCACGAGACAACAAATTTGAACAAAAAATAAATAATAAAAAAAAAAGCGTAAAATTGTTAGGCAGCTAAATTAATAGTGAAACAGAACACAATATAACGTCCCAGCGACATCATATTATATTTTTGAGTATCTCCTTGTTTGACAAAACACATGACCTGATGAATGTTTAAAGTTTGTGACTGAATTGTACTTCTTCATTGTTGTCTAGGTTGTCCATGTTAAATATAGCTCCCGTGACTTTTGTTCTTCTTCTCTTCCTCTGGAATCATGACTCAGAGTGGGATTCCGGACTCTCCCACGAAGGCAGCTGACTGTTTAAGTGATTTGTTTGTCCCGTATAGTTTCTCTTCCAGGGAGGTGGGTGTGGTCCACATTGTCCTTCTCAGGTCTGTGTACTGGGGGCAGTCCTGTAGAACATGTTTTGTTGTCATGTTGTCCAGTGTTCAGTGGCACTGGCTGGTAGTACCAATTTTGAGTTTGGAGAACACGTGGTTTCTAATTCTCTTGTGGCCAGTGCGTAGGCGAAGTATGATGACTTGATCCCTCCTTCGGATCCGGTGGTATCCATCCCTTTCGTCATACTTTGGGTGTTCTCGTTTCCATTTTTCATGAAACTGGCCTTTGATGATGGATTTGACTTCATCACTTTCGTTCTGAAATTGTCTCTTTGATATTGTTAGAAGATAATAAAATTAGTTGTTTGGGAGTCGACGTCTTCAAGACATCAAAGAAAATAATCGCCAAAGTTGGTTGCATTGAACCTGTGTGTGCTTACATTTCAGTCTTGCTGTGAATTGCCGTATATTGTAGGTTATGGTTATCCCAGTGCTACGAAGTTCGTGAGTCTGAGCTGAAGCCATCTTCAGTGCTTTCGCTAGTGTGTGTCGGGAATGTTTCATACTGGGGAACCTGCTGCGGAGGGGAGCGCTAAGGAGTTGTCCGCAGTGCAATAAAAATGATCTGTCGACTAAACTAAACTAAACTAAACTAAACTAAACTAAACTAAACTAAACTAAACTAAACTAAACTAAACCAAGCTTGTCAATAATATATTTAAGCCATGTTCTTGGTTTAGCTCTTTCACATTTACCAGGCACAATAGCCTCCATTTGGACCTTAATTGAATGGTCCATGTGATGCAAACACGAACATTCAAACTTCTTGGACCACTTCCACACCTCAGCCAAAGCCATCTATAGTAGTAAGTCCTGCTGGAAGAAATGAATTAATCCCAGGTTTGTAACGTTTCTGCTTTGCGAGCCGAAGTGCAAAGCCGATGGTGGGTAGAATGACGTCAACCGTGTAGAGCTCGCATAGCTGACGACGTCACGATTGGGGTGTGGGGGGTGTTTCTGGGATTTTCCTCTCTGCCCGCTGGCTTTAAAACTATAGATGGCTATGCTTCAACTAAATTCACTCACAAAGTCCAATATTGCACACACTTTCACAAACACTGTCTCCACGCGAGTAACAGGAAAGCGGATGATAAGTTTGTGTGGCCTAAAGACCGGATGCTATTAGCTGATGATACTCAATAACTTTGAAGGTTGCTTGCCTAGAGAACGGAACTTTTCTGTGTCAAACCACCGCTGTTTGTCGTTTCATCAACGCTTGGAAAAGGCAAAGAGATAAGTAGGAAAAGTGAGAGGTGACCTTTTTATCAAACCGGAAGTCGCTGTCTCACCGTTTGTCTTTGTTTTTTACCTTAAATTGACACATTCATAATAGAAGTTCCTGGTGTTTCTGAAAACTGTATTGATCTAGTCGCTCCATTTGGGTCACCAGCTGTGGGAAGTCAATAATATTTTGACAACTCCTACGACGATTCTGACGCCAGCTAAATAATATCGACCTAGCTGTTACCTTTGTTTCACCAGCTGTGGGAAGTCAATATTATTTTGACAACACCGACGACACCCCTGACCCCAGCTAAATAATATCGACCTAGCTGTTACCTTTGTTTCACCAGCTGTGGGAAGTCAATATTATTTTGACAACACCGACGACCCCTGACCCCAGCTAAATAATATCGACCTAGCTGTTACCTTTGTTTCACCAGCTGTGGGAAGTCAATATTATTTTGACAACTCCGACGACGTCTTTGAAGCTAACTAAATAATAATGACCTAGCAGTTACCTTTGTTTCACCAGCTGTGGAAAGTCAATATTATTTTGACAACACCGACGACACCCCTGACCCCAGCTAAATAATATCGACCTAGCTGTTACCTTTGTTTCACCAGCTGTGGGAAGTCAATATTATTTTGACAACTCCTACGACGATTCTGACGCCAGCTAAATAATAATGACCTAGCTGTTACCTTTGTTTCACCAGCTGTGGGAAGTCAATATTATTTTGACAACACCGACGACACCCCTGACCCCAGCTAAATAATATCGACCTAGCTGTTACCTTTGTTTCACCAGCTGTGGGAAGTCAATATTATTTTGACAACACCGACGACACCCTGACCCCAGCTAAATAATATCGACCTAGCTGTTACCTTTGTTTCACCAGCTGTGGGAAGTCAATATTATTTTGACAACACCGACGACACCCCTGACCCCAGCTAAATAATATCGACCTAGCTGTTACCTTTGTTTCACCAGCTGTGGGAAGTCAATATTATTTTGACAACTCCGACGACATCTTTGAAGCTAACTAAATAATAATGACCTAGCAGTTACCTTTGTTTCACCAGCTGTGGGAAGTCAATATTATTTTGACAACTCCTACGACGATTCTGACGCCAGCTAAATAATATCGATCCAGCCGTTACCTTTGATTAACCAGCTGTGAGGAATCTGGATGAACTGCTGCGGGGATCAAAAACGAACTCTAATATAATCCTGCCTATTGAACGCACTGGAATCGACACACACAAAATGAACATAAAATGGTACAGAGCAGCTAAACTACTGAAAAAACAAGACAAACTACAACGTTTCGGTAAAAGCTTTCATCTGGTATAACAGACTATACAAATTAAACAGATAAATCCAAGCCAGAAAACACAACACGTATCTTAAAAAATGGAGGAAGAAGACGGTGGCCATGATTTGCGTAGAAAGTGGTTAAAATAAAAATAAACAATAAGGCAAATAGGATCCTGGAATTGATACACCAGCCTCGTCTTACATTGGAATTAAAATAAAAAATAATTTATATATTTATTTTCCAACAGTTTACTATTATTACCTTTGAAGTAAAGTACTGAAAAGTATGATTATATTCATATCTTGATTTATTTTGTATAATGTTTATAATTTTTTAATTTATTAAAACAACACGGCATTGATAGTTATTTTGTCTTTAAAGTTACTAATATAAATAAGTCCGATGGTAAGAACAAACAACAAAGTGAATGGGTAACAGGCAGATAACTGCGTGCTGGTAAAGCTCGTAGCAGGAGCAAGAAGTGGGGTGTAACGTACACACCTACAAGATATTGTAACAGCTTTGCGAAAAAAGGAACACAAAATATCGACGTTTCGGTCTACGTGCGGCAAATCCTAAAAAAAAACGAGAACAACACAAACGAGCATCGTAATAAAGATAGACTCTACTACATCTAGGATAACAACAAACACGAGCAACGAAATAAAGATAAACTCTACTACATCTAGGATAACAACAAACACGAGCATCGTAATAAAGATAGACTCTACTACATCTAGGATAACAACAAACACGAGCAACGAAATAAAGATAAACTCTACTACATCTAGGATAACAACAAACACGAGCAACGAAATAAAGATAAACTCTACTACATCTAGGATAACAACAAACACGAGCAACGAAATAAAGATAAACTCTACTACATCTAGGATAACAACAAACACGAGCAACGAAATAAATATAGACTCTACTACATCTAGGATAACAACAAACACGAGCAACGTAATAAAGATAAACTCTACTACATCTAGGATAACAACAAACACGAGCAACGTAATAAAGATAAACTACTACTACATCTAGGATAACAACAAACACGAGCAACGAAATAAAGATAAACTCTACTACATCTAGGATAACAACAAACACGAGCAACGAAATAAAGATAAACTCTACTACATCTAGGATAACAACAAACACGAGCAACGAAATAAATATAGACTCTACTACATCTAGGATAACAACAAACACGAGCAACGAAATAAAGATAAACTCTACTACATCTAGGATAACAACAAACACGAGCAACGAAATAAAGATAAACTCTACTACATCTAGGATAACAACAAACACGAGCAACGAAATAAATATAGACTCTACTACATCTAGGATAACAACAAACACGAGCAACGTAATAAAGATAAACTCTACTACATCTAGGATAACAACAAACACGAGCAACGTAATAAAGATAAACTCTACTACATCTAGGATAACAACAAACACGAGCAACGAAATAAAGATAAACTCTACTACATCTAGGATAACAACAAACACGAGCAACGAAATAAAGATAAACTCTACTACATCTAGGATAACAACAAACACGAGCAACGAAATAAATATAGACTCTCTACTACATCTAGGATAACAACAAACACGAGCAACGAAATAAAGATAAACTCTACTACATCTAGGATAACAACAAACACGAGCAACGAAATAAAGATAAACTCTACTACATCTAGGATAACAACAAACACGAGCCGAAATAAATATAGACTCTACTACATCTAGGATAACAACAAACACGAGCAACGAAATAAATATAGACTCTACTACATCTAGGATAACAACAAACACGAGCAACGAAATAAATATAGACTCTACTACATCTAGGATAACAACAAACACGAGCAACGAAATAAATATAGTCTCTACTACATCTAGGATAACAACAAACACGAGCAACGAAATAAATATAGACTCTACTACATCTAGGATAACAAACAAACACGAGCAACGAAATAAATATAGACTCTACTACATCTAGACAAGAGGTAGAGTTCGATCCCAACCGACGGCTTCCGGTTCACCCAGCCTTTAATGGGTACCGGATTTTTTTCTGAGAAAGTAAAGCGGCATGTGCGTAATACCGACCACATTACCCAAAAAATCATGTGCCGAAGGTCTATAAAATTTATGGTCACTAACACCATATTCCCTATACGCCACTTGGCTTGACGGGGGTAAATTACTTTTTTTACTACTCATCATCATCATCATCATCATCATGTATCATGCAGGCTAGCGTAGGCGATCATGTCTTTCCACAATCTTCTATCTACAGTGCGTCGTATCAGTTCTGTTGTTGACTGTTTTCCATGCCATGACACCAAGCTATCTAGTATTTTCTCTCTTTGTCACCCGAGATCTCTCTTTCCTTTTATTTTGCCAGTTGTAACCAAGTATTCCAACTTTCCTCTTCTCATGATGTGCCCGAAAAATGTTGATTGCTTCTTTCTGATGTTTTTAAGACCTCCCTTTTTGTGTGTGTGTGTTTTTTTTTTTACCACTACATCTAGAATAACAACAAAAACGAGCAACGAAATAAAGATAAACTCTACCTACATCTAGAATCAACAACAAAAACGAGCAACGAAATAAAGATAAACTACTCTACACCTAGAATAACAACAAAAACAAGCAACAAAATAAAGATAAAATCTACTACATCTAGATTAACAACCAAAAAAAAAAACGAACAAAGTGAATGGTTTATCGTAAGTATCAATATATCATTGATAAGACGGAGCCCACTTTTATCCCCATAAAATGTGTCGATGAAAGTTAATCACACTGGTCAATCACTTATGTAATTTCTAAATGAGTGTAGACGTATGCCAGTAAAAATATCTGTAAAAGATCGCGACCACATCCGTCTGAGTGATGGATTACAATTCTCAAGAAAGCAGCTCAGATACTCAGATTCTCTAGTCAATCTTTTGGCTTTTTCAAAGACAAAAGAAAATGTGTTTTTTTACAATCAATTTAATAATCTCTCTGATGATCTTTGATTTTGATTTTTTTGTTGTTGTTGAGTTTTTAGTTTGGACAAACGTCACCAACATTTGGGGCATTCCCATATCCGATCTTCCGTCCGTTCCATTGACAGTTCCCACAATCTGCACTGATCGACCGTGCAGTGTTCTACATTTTTCATTCTCTTACATTTTGCTTTCTTCTACATTTTGCTTTCCTCTACAATTTGCATTCACACATTATCTTTATTGTCTCACTCTATTTATTTAGTTTCCCGTACGCCCCAACAAGTTAATTCCACCTACACTTCAAATTGTGTTACTCATCATTCATGTTTAATATTTTCATGTATTACTTGCCATAACATTACAATAAATAAATAACAGCCGCGTTCACGTCAATATCTTTTTATTAAAATTGTTTTTTAAATTCATTTTCCCGTTTCTTAACTTTGACAGAAAACAGACAATTCAGTCCTTGACCGATGCGAACAATGGTGTCTTGCTTAGTAATGCAATTTGCTCAGTTCATGGCTATCCGTGGTATGGTGCCCCAAGTCTTGCTGCCTCACTTTGTACACCTCACAGTTGTTTGTCACTGATGTTTTAGTTGAGATGTTTTAGTTGATTTGAACATTTGTGTTTGTTTTTCGACGATTTTATAGCGAAGGAAAGAAAAATTAAAGGACTCATCCTTAACAGCAAAAAGACTAGTGATGGTAGCAACAAAGAAAAAAAGACTTCACCACAATGAACAATAACGACAAATGGAACAATATTAAAATAGGTAAATGAATTTGAATATCTGGGAACAATGTTAATCTCAGATGGTAGATGTACAACAGGGGTGAGATGCAGAATGGCTCAGGCAAAAGGAGAAATCCAAAGAATGAGGAATATACTGTGCAATCCATTTTTGACAATATAAACAAGAAAAAGAGTTCTTAAATGTTACGTACAGACAGTCTTAACATATGGATGTGAATCATGGATAATAGGACAACAGACAATAAAATCACTGGAGGCTGTAGAAATGTGGCGTTATAGAAGAATGTTGAGAATACCATGGACAGCTAAGAAGAAAAAAGATAACATGCTGAAAGTGGCCAAAGCAAGAAGATACTTAATTTCCAATATTAGGAAGCAACAATCAACATTCTTGGGCCATGTAATAAGAAGAGAACAACTGGAATATATTGTAATAACTGGGAAAATTGAGGGACGAAAAGATAGAGGGAAGCAAGGAGAAATGATACCAGACAGGTAAGAGAATGGCTTGGCAGAAGGTCAACAACAGAAATGATAATACCTGTCGAGATCGAAAGTTGTGGAGAGGCATGATCACCTACGCCAGCAGGCATGGTACTTCATAAAATGATTTGTGTTTCAAACCCCCCTCCCCCCCCCCCCCCCCCAAAAAAAAAAAAAAAAAATTCACATTCTTCATATATTTTATTTTTAAAGTGACAAGAAGAAGCCGTATTTTAACATCCAAAAACTGTATGTGATTACAAATTTAAATTTGACTCCTCCGAAGTTCTCAAATTTATCGGTCTACGAGCGTTTCTGCTACGAGCATTAATTACTAAAAATATCATTCATAAATATTTACTGCAGCCACAGAAGAAACGTTTTATGTCGGGTGTCACATGTTGAAACCACTTCCATAAAATATCAATTGTTAGAATAAGTGGAATGTTGTAGGCTCAGAACGATTTTATTCATAATTGCTGCAAACTGCCCTAGATTGTAACTAAAATACCACTTTTAGATAAAATAAATCAGCTGTGACTTTCATTGTTTCCTGTTTCTGAGCTTCTCTTTGCTCTGATTCTCTAGGGTCTTCTCTCGTGATCCTCTAATTTGATATATTTTTTAAAAATATTTTAACTCGAAAGGCTGTATTTTTTATTATAGGGGAAATATAAGGTAAAAGAGGCAGAGGCAGACTAAGACTAACATGGACGAGTAACATCAAAAGATTGACAAGTCAGCCTATGGCAATCTGCACCATCAAAGCAAGAGACAGAGTGGAATGGCGCTCCATGTTCCATGCAACCTTCGATGCGGAGAGGGCACTCGATGATGATGATGATGAAAAGGCATATGATATATGCTGGAGGCATATACGCTGAAGGGAACACATATTTAATGTGAAGTCTGAAGGGGAAGACGTGTTTGTCTGGTAAAACTGCTTTCAAAGAAGAGAAATATTTTGCTATTAGTCGTTTTGTTTCCAGTAAAATAAGGAATATCTTATAAATGACAGGACAATGAAGGCAAATAATATGAAGTCATAGTTACTACTTGAAGATGCCAGCACAAATGAAGACGTGTATCAATGAGAAGCAGTGTTCCTTCATCAGTTTAGTGAATTGTCAGTATTTTTTTCTTGTTTACCTTCTTTCCTTCTTTCTTTCTTTCTTTCTTTCTTTCTTTCTTTCTTTCTTTCTTTCTTTCTTTCTTTCTTTCTTTCTTTCTTTCTTTCTTTCTTTCTTTCTTTCTTTCTTTCTTTCTTTCTTTCTTTCTTTCTTCCAAGCTGCTGGTCGGGCCGTCATGCGCCGCAGAAATAAGTATGTAATTACCTGGCTTTCGTTAATTGTTTAGTTTTGGTTGTTGTCATGTTGAATTTACATAGTGTCGCTTTGATTCCATCTACACATCTCCTCTAGGGTTCCTCATTTTCCTCTATTGTGTGATTTTTTCATGCAATATGCTCCAGCTGCTGGTTGATTTGATTTCAATCTGGTTTCAATCAGAACTGCCTGGAAGGCAGACCATTCATCTTAAAAAAAATATTGTGTCACCGATATCATATATGGCCCTTTTCGTCTTGTCAGACGGTCTAGTGGAGGCTATTGTGTATTTTTTTAGGTTTTGTTTTTGTCGAACAGCTTCTCTCGTGGCTAATTCTACATATTTATAACAAACACACACGGCCACAGAATGAACAAGTCAGACCCACTGATCCACAGCATTTTCCATCCTTTTTCATGAGTCTTTTTTCTTCTAAGTTTTGCCTTAGCTCAGTCTCAAATGATGTTATACCATTCCTTATACGTGCTATCCATGATGTGCGACCATTAGCCAGATGTTCCAGTCATTTACACAGATGGAGAAGTCATTCAGAGATGATTTACAGATATCTCTTTATCGTAGTTTAGGTAACCGACTTGTCTTTTTCCGTGTATTAGTTCACAATATACGTAGGGAGGTCAAAAAGTAATGCACACCAATTTTTTTCTCGGCTAATAATAAAGATAGGAATATGAAATTTTGCACACTTGGAATATGACATGTTCCAATTATGTGCACAAATTGCACAGCATTCTGATAAATATTACACAATCTATGAACCGTTAAAATGGAGCTTGTCAACAATGTCCGTTACAAACAGCGAATTGTCATAGAATTTCTGGTTGCGGAAAAAGAAACTGTGGCAAACATTCATAAACGACTGTGTGCAGTGTACAAATGTTCTGCAGTCGATAGGAGCACAGTTAGTCGCTGGGTTCAGAGAATTAAAGCTGCAGAAAGTGTACGAGTGGAGCTGCATGATTTACCGCGTTCTGGACGTGTTGCCTCGGCTACCAGCACAGACATGTTAAACCGGGCTGATGCCATTATTCGTAAGGATAGGCGTATCACTACTCAGCAATTGGCATTGCAGCTTACAGTCAGCAAGGGAAGTGCAATCGCAATTTTTAAAACTCTCGGATATTCAAAGATTTGCGCTCGATGGGTTCCTCGGTGCCTAACAAATGATCACAGAGTTCAAAGGAAAACATTCTGTTCTGAATTGTTGGAGCGTTTCGGTGTTGAAGGAGAAATGTTTTTGTCAAAAATTGTTACCGGTGACGAAACGTGGGCACATTATTATGAGCCTGAAACAAATATGCAGTCAATGGAATGACATCATCCGCAGTCACCAAAAAGAAAAAATTCAAAACATCTCCATCAGCCGGAAAGGTGATGATCACTGTCTTCTGGGACATTGATGGTGTGATTCTTGTTGATGTAATGACAAGAGGTGAGACAATCAACTCGACAGCTTACATCAATACACTGACAAAACTCAAAAATCGGTTCCACAGAGTTCGGCCTAATAAGCCATCTGCAGATTTGTTGCTTCAACATGACAATGCACGCCCTCACACAAGTCTGGTAACACGGGAAGCAATCAACAAATTTGGTTGGACTGTATTGCCCCATCCTCCTTACAGCCCTGATGTGGCTCCCTCAGATTTCCATCTGTTTGGACCACTCAAAAAATTCCTGCGTGGGAAACACTTTGACAATGATGAGGATGTGATCCGTGCAGTTAAAAAATGGCTACGCGAGCAGGACAAAACTTGGTACAAACGAGGCATTCATGACCTAGTTTCGCGTTGGCGTAAGGCAATACGCTTGGACGGAGATTATGTTGAAAAATAGGTAGTGTAAAGGGGATGTTCAGCTACAATCTGTGAAAATTTCACACATTTTGCCCGAATAGTTTCCGAGAAAAAAATTGGTGTGCATTACTTTTTGACCTCCCTTCAGTAGTATTTGCTTGGGAATGCGTTTTTCTTCCATTCGCTGGACGTGCCCCATTCATCTTAGTCTTCGACATCTGAGCATCGACACGATTGTTGGGGTCTTAGCACGTTGCAGGACAGTTAAGTTGGTTATTTTGTCCTGCCATTTGATGTACATTATTTTGCGGAGACATCGCATGTGGAAGACATTTAGTCTTTTTTCGTGATTTGAGTATATTGTCCAGGTTTCAGATCCATATCTCTCTCTCTCTCTCTGCGATCAAGACTCAATCAGAGTAGGATTCCAGACTCTCTCATGTAGTCAGCTGTCTGTTTAAGCGATTCGATTGCCCCATATAGTTTCTCTTCCAGGGAGGTGGGTGTGGAGACCACATTGCTCTTCTCAGGTCTGTGTACTGGGGGCAATCCTGTAGAATATGTTTTGTAGTCATATTGTCCAGTGTACAGTGGCATAGGCTGGTTGTACCTATTTTGAATTTGGTGAACATGTGATTCCTCATTCTATTGTGGCCAGTGCGTAGGCGAAGTATGATGACTTGGTCCCTCCTTGATAGTTGATGGTATACGTCCCTCTCGTTATGCTTTGGATGTTCTCGTTTCCATTTTTCATGGTACTGACCTTTGAGGATGGAAGTCATCCGAATGAAAAGCGGTCTGACTGGCGCGTCATTTTCCCTTCCCTCCCCCCTCCCTCACAGTTGTAATCCGACAACTCATGTTCCGTGTCATGTTCACTCTTGCTTCTACCTCGTGGTACCTAAGCGGACCGGTCATTTGGATGACTTCCATCACGCAGGACTGATTAGTCGTTCAGCTAAGTCAATCCATTTTTTAAATACTTGTATAGATATATTATTTACTTTTTTCTATCTCTACACCAACCTACCTCCTCTCATGTAGCGCGCACACACACACACACACACACACACATATATATATATTTTCCTTATCGTACCATCTGACTTCTCCTGTCCTTCTATGCTTTATCATCAGACATGTAGTTTTAGTTAATTGCACTTCACCGTTTATTGTCGTTGTTCTTGTATTCTGAAGAAGGCCACAGGCCGAAACGTCAGTATTGTGTTGTGTTCCTTCCTTGTAAAGCTGTCACAATACCTTGGAGTGCTTATCACACCCCACTACTGGCTCCATCGAAGGGCTAACCGTGTACTCTACCCCACCCAAATATATCCCGTAGACTATCGGAGGAATGGAGCCGAGTTACTCTTTTTTTGATAGAGAATACTCCTACCCAGCTATAATAATTGTATTCACCCTCGTAAAATATTGTTTTCTCATGAGAATTATTCAACAATTAAAAGGAGATAATTCCAAGCTCTCTCAACACAAATTATTGTTCTTGTCACTCCTTGTGTGAGAGTCACAGATTTTAATTAAACAAAAATAAAAAGGATAATAAAACAGGAGATTGATTTGTTGAGAAACGTGGTCACGTGGTTCATTAGGCAATGCAAATGTCGAAAATCACATACTCTCTGAGACAAAATTGTAAAAAAAATGTTAACGTAAAAAAATGAGGGAATGTTAAAAAGTGACACGGTGGAATTACAGGAAGGCTGGCGAAGTGTATGATTATCGGATTACGTGGGCCTTGTTTGAGATAACAGAAAAAAAATTGTCATGGATAAAATATTTCTTTTCAATATTGCACATTTTCTAAAATGAGGGGGAAAAAAATTATAATTATATGCAGACGAATGCATTATTTTATGTTAACAGTTGATATGTTTGAACGTCCATATTGTATGATGCGCTTAGACAATATGTTTGATGCTAACAATGAAAGAAAAGAAAAACAGCTACCAGCCAAATTCATGGGAAGTGAATATTTGAGCAGGTTTTTTTACTTCTTCTTTTTTCCATTCTTCTTCTTTTTCTTCTTTTCCCTTTTCTGCTTTATCATCTACCTTTTCCTCTTCTTTTTGCTGTTCTTCTTCTTTCTCTTGTACTTCTTCTTCTTCTTCTTCCTCCGCTTCCTCTTCCTAGTTTTCTTCTTCATCCTCTTCCTCTTCTTCATCCTGTTCCTCGTCGTCTTCTTCTTATCCTTTCTTCTTCATCTTCCTAGCTACCATCCTTTAATCTAACTTTTAGTGACATGAGAATCTTAAGGATAAATTTTTGATACCAAGAATATTTAAATGATCTCTTTCATGGACCTCTTCTCCATAAACGTGTAGATGTACCCATATAATGATGTTCTTTTCCTTCTTTATTCGTGCTTTCTTAACTAGAAGCTGCACTCTCCCAACATAAACAGTGACTAGCTTCTTTACAAGGAAATAGACCTTGGAAGTAACTACCAGCAAAAATGAATCAACCAGTGGTCTACTGCAAAAACACTTACTGTTCAAATATCAATCAAGGCCAGAAATCCTATCAATCATTACTTAAACAGATCAAAGCCACAGCACAAGGGAGTGCGTGCCTGAGGAGTAAGGGTTCGATCCTGCTTGTGACCATCTATTGTTCTTTGTGTTATTTTTTCAGTTGCTGATTATTTCTGTAAAAACACCAATGAGGAAGTTCTCAAAGAGGCCAACACAAAAAGGGAGCTCTTAAAAAACATCAGAAAGAAGCAATAAACATTTTTCGGGCACATAATGAGAAGAGGAAAGTTGGAATACATGGTTACAACTGGCAAAATAAAAGGAAAGAGAGATCTCGGGCGACAAAGAGAGAAAATACTAGATAGCTTGGTGTCATGGCATGGAAAACAGTCAACAACAGAACTGATACGATGCACTGTAGATAGAAGATTGTGGAGGGACATGATCACCTACGCCAACCGGTATGGCACATACAAGAACATATGAAACACAGTTAGTCGTTGGATTATCCCCGTCGCGCATCAAACAACAGACCGTAATATCTCCCTGCAATGTGAATTTGTGAAATTATAAACCAGTTCACATATTCACCCTCGATACGTCAATAAATGTTTGAAAATACAGCTATATTGATATTTTAATTCATTTTGATACATCGTATGTCACCTTCGTCTCCTTAACTCATTCTGATGCGACCTTTTGTTGCACTTTTTTGCAGTTTACTGGAGATTTCTACCCGGTCATCCAACTTCGTTCTGGCAAATCTTGCCTTTCTTTTAAATCCGTTTAGAGCATTGGTGTATGGTGAGTTAGAGCGCGCGATGCTGATCAGAAGGGCCGGGGTTCAATTTCTAGGCGAGGCGAAATATTTCGGACCGACAATGCCTCATGTTTAACCCAGCCTCTAAATATGGACATTACACCATTTTCTTTGAAGTGAGATTTGCCTGGTGTTATACTGACCACTTACCCAAAACCAAGATGTTGTCATAAAAACATATGTGCACTAACGTCATACACCCGCATACGTCTTAAGGTGTTCAGCGAATACTTACAGTTCTTTTTGTTTAAATTCTGATTCACTTGATCTTCTTCTTCTTCTTTTCTCTTTCACTGATACCTAAAAGGTGTCGTGGTTTATATCATTTGTCGTTCTTGAGCTGCTCGAATTGTCTGAATTAGTGATTTTCCTTTGTTGTTACATGTCTCTGTCACTGCATCTATCCATCTTCTTCTGGGTCTTCCTCTTGGTCTTTTTCCGTGCATTCTCGAGAAGAACGCCCTTGATGGTGATTGGTGAGGATTCATAATGACCAGGTGGCCAAACCATTTAAGTTGTTGTTATTCTATATATTCTTGGCAGGGTTTTGTTCCTACTATTTTTCTTATTGTTTCATTTGGTATTCTATCTCTTCTTGTGTTGTTTGTTACTTTTCTCAAGCAACGCATCTCACATGTATTGATCTTTTTTAAATGTAATTTAGAAAGGGTCCATGTTTGACTTTCATAGCACAAAGTTGGTATGAAGATGCTATTTATCATTTAGTTTTCCATCTTCTGTGAACATTGTGCCTAAATACTTGATCAGGTGCCTATTTTCAGGAACTACCCAGTGGAGCAGGATCTTGATCAGGCTGTTTTATAGATCTCGACGTCAACACTTAGCTCATGAATTTCACAAGATTCTCTTTGAACATATGTTCTATTTTCTCCTTCTATATAGCTACCTAGTTCCCTGGACAGCTAAAAAGACCAATGAGAAAATTCTCAAAGAGGCCAACACAAAAAGGGAACTCCTAAAAAATATCAGAAAGAAACAATCAACATTTTTCGGGCACATCATGAGAAGAGGAAAGTTGTAATACTTGGATACAACTGGCAAAATAAGAGGAAAGAGAGATCACGGACGACAAAGAGAGAAAATACTGGATAGCTTGGTGTCATGGCATGGAAAACTGTCAACAACAGAACTGATACGATGCACTGTGTATAGAAAATTGTGGAAGGACATGACCAACTACGCCAACCGGTATGGCACACGACGATGATGATATAGCTACCACGAAAAATATGGATCAATGGAATATTAGAAGCACGAAGAAACATAACAGCAACAGTGGCGAACAGAAGAGCAAAATACCGTAATTATATCTCCCCTCGACGCTGAAAGTCAAATGAGGAAGGAAAGAAGAAAAAGAAGAAGCTATAGCTACAAGATAAACCGTCATACAAGAGAAGTGATTCTCTTAGACAGCTTATATTTTCCAGCTCTAAACAGCTACCCTAATCGGCTCCCTCAATGATATAGAGTTGCTTGCACAGAACAGGGACAAATGGCGACATTTGATAAAAGATCTTTACAAGGATTGAAAACTGCTAGAATATAATTTTTAGTATAAGAGAGAGAGAGAGTATCTGGGTCTATGCCTTATAGTCCGCCTACGGCTCAAAAGGTCAATAGATAGACAGAAACAGCTCTAAGAAAGATCTTAATGGTTAAATTCCTGACTGTTGACATTTATGAAGATCGTGAAGTTTTCCGTTGTTAAAATTTACGGGATGGCACTTGGAATGTGCTTGATTTAGCCGCAACTATTTATACACAAGAAAAATGCACTTTACAATTCTATGATTTCAGGAACAGTGTTTACAATGAGTTTTTGTTGCGAAAAAAATGTAATGTAAAATAAACACAAGAAGGTGTAAAGTAACCCAATTAATGGAGAGATAAGACACACTACGACGTTTTGGCAAAAAAGCCTTCAACAGGTAGAAAAGAACAAGTTAAACAATTGTCAATACTTTGTCATGTTTTTAAAACTGTTTTTACTTCATATTTTAGTTGGGGAAGGGGAGGGTTAGCTGTAGTTTCTTTTTTTATCCATTTTCTGGGATCGGCCATAGTTGGGTGGGGGAGGTGGAGGAGAGGGAAACTGTGAGATGGGTAGTTTTTGGAGTCTCACAAAGATCGTATGCCCAGTGCAGTCGCCATGAAAGGTCAGAATTGTTATTTCACTAATGACCATATATTTCGTTTCATTTACAAGGAAATACAAGCAGCGTCCATGTTGTCTGGTGGACGTCAGGTTTTCCGCTCATAAAGTCACTCACTTAGGCAATCTTTCTTTCCGTAGAGAAGCAAAACTGCATAAAATTAAGAAAGCGGATCATTAGTCAAGAACAAATAAACAATATCTGTAGCGAATTAACAAGTATTGGTTCGAAGAAGTGAAAATGTAATTGAAAGAAATAAGAAAGAAGCATTGGTAGGAATATGGTACACAAAAAAGTTCAAAATATTGTTTGCATGAAACGTACAGCCTTGCAATATCCAAAAGACTTCTTACAAAGACTGATAGAAATAAAAGACAACAAACTCGACGATAATGTTCAAACTCAAAACAGGACGTTAAAAGTTAAATGTACACATCTTTAATATGAAAAAATATCCAAACCGCGCTGTGCATTTAACATATGGGATCCCTTTGATAAATCTCATATCCTACATGATAAAGTCCGTTAAGGAATAATCAATATGGGAGCTAAAACATGGCTCTAAGGGAAAGAAAACAATGAAAGCAATACAGTAACAACGACCTCCTGCAAACAATGAGATTCAAGAAACATCTCATTCCACTGTTTTGTTTAAACAATGAGATTCAAGAAACATCTCATTCCACTGTTTTGTTTAAACAATGAGATTCAAGAAACATCTCATTCCACTGTTTTGTTTAAACAATGAGATTCAAGAAACATCTCATTCCACTGTTTTGTTTAAACAATGAGATTCAAGAAACATCTCATTCCACTGTTTTGTTTAACCAATGAGATTCAAGAAACATCTCATTCCACTGTTTTGTTTAAACAATGAGATTCAAGAAACATCTCATTCCACTGTTTTGTTTAAACAATGAGATTCAAGAAACATCTCATTCCACTGTGTTGTTTAAACAATGAGGTTCAAGAAACATCTCATTCCACTGTTTTGTTTAAACAATGAGATTCAAGAAACATCTCATTCCACTGTGTTGTTTAAACAATGAGGTTCAAGAAACATCTCATTCCACTGTTTTGTTTAAACAATGAGATTCAAGAAACATCTCATTCCACTGTGTTGTTTAATGTACAGGATACAGAAAATCAGAAAATAGAGGAAAACGGTCTGGAGTACAACTCGCTATATTAACAGAATAAGAAAAAGATGGCAGAAAATAATATGGTCTGGAACAGGACTCATGATATTAACAAAATAAGAAAACGATGACAGAAAATTTGATCTGAAATATAACTCGTTATATTAATAAAGTAAGAAAAATGTGGCAGAAAAATTATGGTCTGAAATAGAACTCATGATAAATTTAAAAAAAAACAAAAATGGAAAAAACCATTTTCACATTTCTTGTCATGTTAACGCTCAGTGAAACGATATCACATGCTGTCCTCTTGCTTTGGGTGTATAGCGCGATTAGGTATACTTGGAAATGCGACAAGAAGAAAAATTGAGGGAAAAAGAGACAGAGGAAGACAGCGAGATATGATACAGACGGTTGAAAACAAAACTTGACACAGAAATAGATAAATAGTGGAATTGATTAGAATCGTTAACAGAGTGAGAGAGAGAGAGAGAGAGAGAGAGAGAGAGAGAGAGATGGAGAAATAGGATTGCCATAGCACCTGGTGATATTTTTTGTATGTATCAGTCATACCTAATTTCATAGATCCAAAACGAGAATTACAATAGTAGAGCAAAAGAAATGAAGGATACAAGTGTGTTTGTATATTCAAAACAGACAAGACAAACGTCACAACACAACAGACGTGATTAAGGATGCTGGTATAGAAGAGAAGAGAATAAAATCAATGGAGAAAATAAGATAATTAAATACGCGCATAACAGACAGAAACAAAATTGATTAAACACGCCAGACACGATAAATGATACGTGCACACAAGACGGAACTAATGATGCAACAGAGAGGGGCGAATGATAAAATAAGTGCAGTAGACAAGACAGGCGAAGGATGCACGTAAAATTGACAAAAACGAATGACAATTGTACAAAACGTGTGGACAACAGACAATACAAATGATTGAAGTAGACCAGACAAGACAAGTGTACACAAATACCAAACATGATAAACGATACAAACTCCGCAGACAGGACGAAGGATACACAACAGACAAGACGGATGATACAAACAATTGACAAGATGAAGGATACAAACACAACTGACAAGATGAAGGATACAAACACAACTGACAAGATGAAGGATACATACACAACTGACAAGATGAAGGATACAAACACAACTGACAAGATGAAGGATACAAACACAACTGACAAGATGAAGGATACAAACACAACTGACAAGATGAAGGATACAAACACAATTGACAAGATGAAGGATACAAACAACTGACAAGATGAAGGATACAAACACAACTGACAAGATGAAGGATACAAACACAACTGACAAGATGAAGGATACAAACACAACTGACAAGATGAAGGATACATGCACCACAGACAAGATGAAGGATACAAACACAACAGACAAGATGAAGGATACAAACACAACTGACAAGATGAAGGATACAACCACAACTGACAAGATGAAGGATACAAACACAACTGACAAGATGAAGGATACAAACACAACTGACAAGATGAAGGATACAAACACAACTGACAAGATGAAGGATACAAACACAACTGACAAGATGAAGGATACAACCACAACTGACAAGATGAAGGATACAAGCACAACTGACAAGATGAAGGATACAACCACAACTGACAAGATGAAGGATACAAACACAACTGACAAGATGAAGGATACAAACACAACTGACAAGATGAAGGATACAAACACAACTGACAAGATGAAGGATACAAACACAACTGACAAGATGAAGGATACAAACACAACTGACAAGATGAAGGATACAAACACAACTGACAAGATGAAGGACATACACACAACTGACAAGATGAAGGACATACACACAACAGACAAGATGAAGGACATACACACAGCAGACAAGATGAAGGACATACACACAACTGACAAGATGAAGGACATACACACAACAGACAAGATGAAGGACATACACACAACAGACAAGATGAAGGACATACACACAACAGACAAGATGAAGGACATACACACGACAGACAAGATGAAGGACATACACACGACAGACAAGATGAAGGACATACACACAACAGACAAGATGAAGGACATACACACGACAGACAAGATGAAGGACATACACACGACAGACAAGATGAAGGACATACACACGACAGACAAGATGAAGGACATACACACGACAGACAAGATGAAGGATACAAACACAACAGACAAGATGAAGGATACAAACACAACAGACAAGATGAAGGATACAAACACAACAGACAAGATGAAGGATACAAACACAACAGACAAGATGAAGGACATACACACGACAGACAAGATGAAGGATACAAACACAACAGACAAGGTGAAGGATACAAACACAACAGACAAGGTGAAGGATACAAACACAACCGACAAGATGAAGGATACAAACACAACAGACAAGATGAAGGATACAAACACAACAGACAAGGTGAAGGACATACACACGACAGACAAGATGAAGGATACAAACACAACAGACAAGATGAAGGATACAAACACAACAGACAAGGTGAAGGACATACACACGACAGACAAGATGAAGGATACAAACACCAAAGACAAGTTGAAGGATACTCACGCAACGGACCAGATGAAAAATAATCTTTTTTTTTCTTTGCGGAAAAATGTGTGCATCACTCCTTTGTATTTTAGCAAGGAATTTTGTATTCTAATTTTTTTTTTAACTGATTTTTTCTTCTTCAGAACTATCATTACGCTGTGCGCGATAGATGTCTTTGCTCTTTATAATAACTCAGAATTGTGTTAACACGCGTTTATGAAAAACACTCAAGACATCGGCTGCTCCAAAAGTTTTAAGAACCAACGATAATTTTTTTTTTTCATTCTCTGATGTACACACCACATTCGACCCAACTGAAAAAAAATGTGTCTGCATTGTGGACCAAAGCTGTAAACAGTAATTATGGGGATATGTTCCATTGGGGAACTGGCTGTCTGCATAAGAGTGGAGTCCCCGTTGATAACCATTGCCCACGACACATCGTGATAATGACAAATTGCGAAGGAACTAAAGCTGTCTTCCTGGTTATTTTGCTTACTTACTTTGCAAAAATAATCTTGCTGTGGAAAGTGAATGTTCGAAGGAAAGATGGAGATATAAAAAAAGGATGGAGATATTAAAAAGGACGACAGAGATATAAGAAAGGATGGAAATATAAGAAAGGATGGAGATATAAGAAAGGATGGAGATATAAGAAAGGATGGAGATATAAGAAAGGACGACAGAGATATAAGAAAGGATGGAAATATAAGAAAGGATGGAGATATATGAAAGGATGGAGATATAAGAAAGGATGGAGATATAAGAAAGGATGAAGATATAAGAAAGGATGAAGATATAAGAAAGGATGAAGATATAAGAAAGGATGGCGATATATGAAATGATGGAAATATAAGAAAGGATGAAGATATAAGAAAGGATAGAGACATAAGAAAGGATAGAGATGTAAGAAAGGACAGAGATGTAAGAAAGGACATAGATGTAAGAAATGACAGAGATACAAGAAATGATGGAAATATAAAAAAGGGTGGAGATATAAGATATGACAGAGATATAAGAAAGGATGGAGATATAAGAAAGGAATGAAATATATGAAAGGACAGCGATATAAGAAAGGACAGAGATATAAGAAAGGATTGAAATATATGAAAGGACAGGGATATAAGAAAGGGCAGAGATATAGGAAAGGACAGAGATATAAGAAAGGATTGAAATATATGAAAGGACAGGGATATAAGAAAGGGCAGAGATATAGGAAAGGACAGAGATATAAGAAAGGATGGAGATATAGGAAAGGATGGAGATATAAGAAAGAATAGAGATAAAAGAAAGGATAGAGATATAAGAAAGGATGGAGATAAAAGAAAGGACAGAGATAGATACAAGAAAGGATGGAGATATAAGAAAGGATGGAGATAAAATAAAGGACAGAGATAAAATAAAGGACAGAGATATAAGGAAGGATGGAGATAAAATAAAGGACAGAGATAAAATAAAGGACAGAGATAAAATAAGGGACAGAGATAAAAGGAAGGATGGAGATAAAATAAAGGACAGAGATAAAATAAAGGACAGACATAAAATAAAGGACAGAGATAAAATAAAGGACAGAGATAAAATAAAGGACAGAGATAAAATAAAGGATGGAGATATAAGAAAGGATGGAGATAAAATAAAGGACAGAGATAAAATAAAGGACAGAGATATAAGGAAGGATGGAGATAAAATAAAGGACAGAGATATAAGAAAGGATGGAGATAAAATAAAGGACAGAGATATAAGAAAGGATGGAGATAAAATAAAGGACAGGGATAAAAGAAAGGATGGAGATATAAGAAAGGATGGAGATAAAATAAAGGACAGAGATAAAATAAAGGACAGAGATATAAGAAAGGATGGAGATAAAATAAAGGACAGAGAAATAAGAAAGGAGGGAAATAAAAGAAAGGACAGAGATATAAGAAAGGATGGAGATATAAGAAAGGATGGAGATATAAGAAAGGATGGAGATAAAAGAAAGGGCAGAGATATAAGAAAGGACAGAGATATAAGAAAGGACAGAGATAAAAGAAAGGACAGAGATATAAGAAAGGACAGAGATATAAGAAAGGATGGAGATAAAAGAAAGGATAGAGATATAAGAAAGGACAGAGATATAAGAAAGGACAGAGATATAAGAAAGGACAGAGATATAAGAAAGGACAGAGATATAAGAAAGGACAGAGATAAAAGAAAGGACAGAGATATAAGAAAGGAGAGCGATATAAGAAAGGATGGAGATAAAAGAAAGGACAGAGATATAAGAAAGGACAGAGATAAAAGAAAGGACAGAGATATAAGAAAGGACAGAGATAAAAGAAAGGACAGAGATATAAGAAAGGAGAGCGATATAAGAAAGGATGGAGATAAAAGAAAGGACAGAGATATAAGAAAGGACAGAGATAAAAGAAAGGACAGAGATATAAGAAAGGACAGAGATATTAGAAAGGATGAAGATAAAAGAAAGGACAGCGATATAAGAAAGGATGGAGATAAAAGAAAGGACAGAGATATAAGAAAGGATGGAGATAAAAGAAAGGACAGAGATATAAGAAAGGACAGAGATATTAGAAAGGATGAAGATAAAAGAAAGGACAGAGATATAAGAAAGGATGGAGATAAAAGAAAGGACAGAGATATAAGAAAGGATGGAGATATAAGAAAGGACAGAGATATAAGAAAGGACAGAGATATAAGAAAGGACAGAGATATAAGAAAGGACAGAGATATAAGAAAGGACAGAGATATAAGAAAGGACAGAGATATAAGAAAGGACAGAGATATAAGAAAGGATGGAGATATAAGAAAGGATGGAGATATAAGAAAGGATGGAGATATAAGAAAGGATCACATTACACTTTAATTCTATTGAAATCTTTTAACCAATAGGACTAGATAAAAATTATTATCAACAAAATGTGTATGAATTAGAGAACCCTGTACATTAAATGCATTAACGTGCCCTTAAAGAGATGTCACTTCAGCATACAAATGTGCACAATTCAAAAGAATATTAAGTTGTTTAAGCTGACATAAATGTCAAATATAATTGCTCAATCGCAAGCTATTCAAGGATTTCCGGAACTTGTGTGTTTCAGACTAGGCGAGATAAAGCAAGTAACAGTCATTGTCCCATTCTTCATTAAGTCTGGTTAACTATCATCACTCAATGAATGGTAAATATATGTCAATATAAAGTATCCAGATCGTATTATGTACAAGCGCTCGTGAGTGGAATTATTTGCAAGGCCGGAAGGAGATTGTCTGGAACAACTGCGTCATTCTTTGTACATCCAAGAAAACAAAATAGCAAGGAAAAAACAACACGAAGAGGAATAGATTATGACTTCCAGTGTGAGAACTTTGTCAAATAGCAAAAAATGCATATTGTTGTTGAGTCTAAAAGTGACAATTTAGTAACTAGTACTAATAATTTGATATTGCTTGGTAATTGATTGATGAGGCAAGTCCCCGACTTGCAACTATTATAATCGATACTTTATGTGAGTAGCTGCAGTTTGTAGCACAGCCGGAATATGTAAATGTCCTGGTTCAGATGGTTTTTGTATTAGTGACATTCTAGTCGATTGCGCATCTGTTCCGTCTCAACTTCGACGGTTGTCTACCAGTGGATGCTATTTCATACTGTCCCTTGCCTCTTGTTTTGATTGTATACGTTCTTGTAGATTATCCTGTCCATCTCTGAAAGCTATCAGCCAATTCTTTGCCTCTACCTTATTTAAGTTGTCTCCTACAAGATCACTTTCGTTATGCTATTGTAACTAAAACTTCATATATCTTATTCGAGTTGTTTTTAATAGATTCTTCCTTTATCTTCAGCTGTGTCTAAACACGCATTATATGTCTTCTTCTCTGTCCACCTAATTCTTCCCATTCTATTATAAATGCACAATTTACAGGCTTCAATCTTTTTCTTCTTTCTTATATTATAGCCCATGTTTCTGCATCATACAGGAGTGTTGAGCTGATATATCTATCACTCATTGTTCTCAATTTTAGTTCCGATTAGTTGTCTTTTTTTTTTTTTTTTTTTTTTTTCTTTGAGGTGAGTTAATATTTTCTATAAAAAATGTTTTTTTTTTTCACCATTTCTACTGTCTAGTTCAATATCTCTGTCTTACACTTTCCGTCACTTGACGTGATATGTCCAAGAAAGCTGCTAAATTCTCGAATTATCTCCAGGCTCATTCCTGAAGTAAATGATGCTTATATAGCAAGGAAATGTTTAAATACTGTACAGTGTTTAAGCAATTGCAAAATGTCTAATTTAGTTTAATCACTAGCTTTAATGTATCATACAAAATAGCCATACTACATCTGAAGCGAATAACATAGCATCACAATTAAAATACAGGTGACAAATAAGATTACAAATATCGATAGCCATCTTTGTGAATTGTTGAATACTAGATTGCAGAATATTACATTACTTTAGACCGCAGACGAACAAAGTGCTATTTTTCATTTGATCTTTGTCTACAATGATATTCTATATTTAGACCACACTGCGTATATATATATATATATATATATATATATATATATAATACATATATATATAAAGAATAGAATGAACTGAAGATACATACTTCCTTAGCATAGATGCAGATATAACATTGAAGACAGTTTCCATCCTAGCTTGGATAGAAAGTTTGCATATAAGTAATATTCATTAATATCATAGATACCTAGACAGTGCTGAAGATTCATTCCTGTCTAGCTCGGATGCAATGACAGCATTGAAGATACTTTTTATTTCAGTTTTTTTTTTCAAACAAGATAAAGGAAACAAAGTGTGTATTTTTTTTTTTTTTTTACTATATTTCCATAATTAAAGTTCTTCATTCCACTTTCGAGCAGAAACATCTCGTTGAGTTCCCTTTAATCGCCAGGGCCAACTTCTGCAAGCGTTATGATAATAAAGATTAATTTTAATTATATAATATTTAATATTTTTAGCAAGCTAAAGAAGGCGTTTTTAAAAGAAAGAAAATATCGCATGTATAAAGCAAATAAATAAAAAAAAGGAACAGAGCAAATCTAGTTTGATTATTGATTTGCAGAATTAGCCGCACTGCATTTGAGAAAGTCTCAAAGGTGGTTATCTCCATTAATAGAATCAAAGCAATTCAGGGTTCCCGTTGCTTGTTGGTTATACCAACTTCTTATCAATTCTCGAAATCAGCTCGTTCTAATCTACGATGCCTGATTTAAAAGTGGTGCAGTCACATGATTAGAGCCAGAGCCTGGATTTACGGTTGGTGAGGCACTAAGCTGGCTAGGCTAATTTAAATTTTGAGGCCCTTGTTAAAAAATAACACCAACAGGATTTTATCAATGATTTATATAATTTAGAGATTAACAGATTTGAGGCCCCCTCCGATTTTTTTTAGGGCCTAAGCTGTAGTTTATTTAGTCTAGGCCTAAATCTTACCATGATTACATCCTCTGGTATTTTTCGTGTTTTTCTATTACAGGAATGTTAAGTGGCCAGGAAATTATTCAATTCCCTGTCAAACTAAATAATCACGCTAGTGTAGAGTTACATATCTCAACAAATGTAGCATGGCTCCGCTCTTTGTCAAATTTAATAATCGTGCTCGCGTAGTTACATATCTCAGTGAGTTTAGCATCACTCCGCACCTTGTTAAATTGAATAATCATGATAGTGTTGTTACATATCTCAGTGAGTTTAGCATCACTCCGCACCTTGTCAAATTGAATAATCATGATAGTGTAGTTACATATCTCAGTGAGTTTAGCATCACTCCGCTGCTTATCAAATTGAATAATCATGATAGTGCAGTTACATATCTCAGTGAGTTTAGCATAACTCCGCACCTTGTTAAATTGAATAATCATGATAGTGTTGTTACATATCTCAGTGAGTTTAGCATCACTCCGCACCTTGTCTAATTGAATAATCATGCTGGTGTAATTACATATTTCAGTGAAAGTAGCATAACTCCTTTCCTTGACAAACTGAATATTTCTTGTAGTGTAGCCTGTTGTAGCCTGTAAGGAATCTTCAGTATCTTGGCTAATCGCATTATTATCACCAGTTCATCTGAACTATAATCACATAAACAATATTTTGTTCTCGTCTTGTTCTATACCCTCTTTTGTCTTTCAACGTCAATGAACAATGCAGTGCTTCTGACAGTGCACTATGGTTCTCTTCACATATGGTGTTATATGTGGCGTCAGATATTTCACCTACCCACTTCCTGGAGATGTTCATCAACTTCTGTTATCGTGTCTGGTTTTTAACACTTCTTCAGAAATGATCTTTGCCGGTAATCGCATTTACATACCACAACCACTTATCATGCTCTTCTTATTCTACCACTCAGCTCCCTGTGGAGCATAGTTCTTCAACAAACACTTTCCAAGTTGTTCTGTTTCTTGCCATTCTTTTAAGATCATTCCATGTCTTCCCCATCATCTTCATCTCTGCTTCTGTTTGTCTTCTCAAAGAATTTCTTGGTCTTCCACTTTTACTTTTCCCCTGGGGATTAAAAAAAAGGGCATGTTGTGTAATACTCTCAGTTGGCTTCCGTAGTGTGTGTCCTATCCAGCGCCATCGTCTTCGCTGTATCTCTTTATCCACTGGTATTTGACTGGTACATTTCCATAATTCTATGTTAGTGATTTTGTCCTGCCATTTCCATCCTTTTATTCTGCATAACATTCATTAATGAAAGTCTGTATCTTCATAATTATCAATTTTGTTGTTCTCCATGTTTCAAGGCCATATAATAGGACTGACTTAACTTGTATTTCACCTAATTTTTTACTTATCCTGCAGTCTCTGGATAAAGCTCAGAACTGGTTTTTACTCAGGGAATCAAAGGAGAAAGAGGTATGTGCTACAGCACTCAGAAATAAATTTTCGCCTCGGAAGTTCCAAGCTTCCCTCTATAATAATATTAATTTATCATTATTTGTCTCTTGGTTTTTACTCACCCTTTTCTAACTATATCTATACAACCAACAACTTGTTAACTTGATCAAAATAATATTAAACTTTTTTTTAAAAATTCGCAGCACCAGACCATTTTCGATATATAAATAGTAGAACTCCGCCAAAATATTTTTCCCTCGTTTTCTAAATGTAGCAAATGAAGCTATCTCTGAGTGTTTTGAGAAGTCTGCAGATCTGCCTATTAATTCCGCAGACACAGCCTCTCAAATAAATCCTCGGATACTATAACGAATAACAGATTCAGCCAAGTCTTGAGTCCAAATTTGCCAAAAGCTCTTACTGCTATGAAGAAAATCGGTTAATAGAAAAATAATTGAGTGAGCCAGACAGGAAAAATGTAGCATCCCTGAGAAAAAAGAGAACATCGGATTATCTGTACGCGAATGTGGAGTGAAATCTGTTACCAGCGATTGTCGAGGACTTTATTGGTGGGAAAAAAACTGACTGATGACGGGAAATTGTGACTTTTTATCACTTTAAAGTGGTGTAATGAGGGGATTGAGGTGTGGGTAGACTGAATAAGTGGCTTTTTACAAGGGGTGGGGCTAGTGGGGGTGCGGAACTGTTAGTTGGACAGGAGAGACGTGAAAAATTGTATTTATTAACTTTATAAAATAAAATCATGTTAATATGAAAATCATGATAATATGAAAATCATGATAATATGAAAATCATGATAATATGAAAATCATGATAATATTTATTTTGATCCCAGTGTTCATCAATTTGTAGAGATGGTGTATGGATGATAAATCCGAATCTGAAAGACAAATCTGTAACGCATAATGTAGTGTTATTATTGACAGTGTCATTAGTGCAATGGTTAGGGCACTTGCTTAACAATGGAATGGTCATGGATCCAATCTTAGCCTGATACTTCCCAGTCGATTCAACTCCACAAATAAAATAACGTATATCTGAATTCTTGAGCTGAGGAAGGAATTAACATCGAGGAAGAGCACTGATGCTCTCATCTTCAAACGTTGCGCTTTAGAAACGTTGAAGAGCTGTTATTTACCCTATGTGAGTTATTATTAAGTGTCAAAATTTGCCACAAAATTCACAACTCTAGTACTATTCTAAAATAACACTTTTTGTTTTAACAATTGCAATATTTTTACAATAAAATAAGTACTGATTTATTTTGATTTTATCTGCCAGTGACTCGAGCAATATTTTTTTGCGTCGCCTCGGAGCGCTAAAATATGTCGGTACGCCACTTTCTCTGTTATTTTTTTACTTTAATAAATAAATTTGCGATAGAATAAATGTCGTTTAGCATGTGTGAACACGTTTTTGTTGCTTGTGTGTGTCAGTTCCTAGAGGCATTGATTTTTATTTGTCATTTCGGAAGGAATTAAAAATTGACAAGGCTGAAAGATGTCAGGATGTTGTAATAAAGTTCAGAGTGAAGCAAATAGAGCGAGGAGGAGAGAGAGAGAGGGGGGAGACATAGAGGGGGAGAAGGAGAAAGATAGAGACTGAGATGGAGAGAGAGAATGAGAGAAGGAGAGAAAGAGGGAAGGGGAGAAAAAAGAAGAAGAGAGAGAAGAAGAGAAACAGAGAGAGGCAGAGAGACTGAGTAAGGAAGAGAGAGACTGATAGAGTGGGAGAGAGAAAGGGAGATAGATAAAAAAAAGAAAGGAAGAGAGGGAGAAAGAAGGGAGAGGGAAAAAGAGGATGAGAAGGGGATAGAAAAGGATAGAGAAAGTGAGATGAAGGTGAGAGAGAGAGAAAAAGGGAGAGTGAGTGAAGAAAGAGGGAGGGAGGGAGAAAAAGAGAGACAGTGAGAGAAGGGAAGAGAGACAAAGAGGTGAGAGAGAAAATTAATGAATGAATCAATCAAACACAGTTTAGAAGAATATAATACAGAATACCGTTCATTAATAAGGTTCGAACGAATAATAACTTTAGCATGGTGTCGGTATTAGTTATCTTGGTGATAGTGGTGACGGTCGGAGTAGTAGTGGTGACGGTCGGAGTATAGCGGTAACAGTTGTAGTGGTAGCAGTTGTAGTGGTCGTGGTAGCAGTTGTAGTGGTCATGGTAGCAGTTGTAGTGGTAGTGGTAGCAGTTGTAGTGGTCGTGGTAGCAGTTAGAGTGGTAGTGGTAGCAGTTGTAGTGGTCGTGGTAGCAGTTGTAGTGGTAGTGGTAGCAGTAGTAGTGGTAGCAGTAATAGTGTTGGCAGTAGTAGTGGTGGCAGTCGTAGTGGTAGTGGTAGCAGTTGTAGTGGTAGTGGTAGCAGTTAGTGGTAGTAGTAGCTGTAGTAGTGGTAGCAGTAGTAGTGCTGGCAGTAGTAATGGTAGTTTTAGCAGGAGTAGAGGTAGCAGTAGTAGTGCTGGCAATAGTAGTGGTAGCAGTTATAGTGATAGTAGTAGCAGTAGTTGTAGCAGTAGTAGAGGTAGTGGTAGTGGTTGTAGTGATAGATGTTGCACTAGTAGTGGTAGCAGTAGTAGTGCTGGCAGTAATAGTGGTAGTGGTAGCATTTGTAGTGGTAGCATTTGTAGTGATAGTGGTAGCAGTAGTAGTGGTAGTGGTAGCAGTAATAGTGGTTGTGGTAGCAGTTGTTGTAATAGCGTAATAATTTGTAGTTATAGTGGTTGTAGTAGTGGTGGTGGTAGCGGTTGCAGTTGTGATTACGGTGGAGGTATTAGTGGTAGTGGTAGCAGTTGTATTGATAGTGGTAGCAGTAGTAGTGGTAGTGGTAGTAGTAATAGTGGTTGTGGTAGCAGTTGTTGTGATAGCGGTATAATTTGTAGTGATAGTAGTGGTAGCGGTTGCAGTTGTGATTACGGTGGAGGTATTAGTGGAAGTGGTAGCAGTTGTATTGATAGTGGTAGCAGTAGTAGTGGTAGTGGTAGCAGTAGTAGTTGTAGCAGTTGTAGCAGTACTGATTTCAATGGTTGTTGTACTAACGATGATAGTTCTGGCAGAAAGAAGATTACACACGAGAATGTAAGCTATGGAGATGAAATGTTATCGTAAGGCTTTGGGCATCTCTTACTTTGATCTTATCACAAATGAACAAGTTCGCAAAATGATAAAATAACCAATCTGAGAACATGATGAATTATTTTATATTTGTGAAGAATTGAAACGCAAAATGAAATGGTTTGGCCGTATATCTCGATCATCTGGGCTGATAAAAATCATTCCACAAGAATATATGAAAGAATGGAGAAAGAGGGATAGACAGAAAGAAAGAAATGAGAAGACAATAACAAAGAATTGACGGACAGTCATCGACTTTGCATGGACTAGCGTTTCCCAAAATGGGCGCCATCTCCGGGGTATTTGGAGGGGGGCAGTGAACACAATTAAGAAGGCGATATAGATAAACAATATGACTGCAAATTTGTTATTTCACTTTTATTTAATTATGATATTTTGCCAATATCAAAGTTGATACCAGCTCTATCATCATTGCGACTACTACCAATACCACCACTACCATAACTCATAATATAAACCATTACCACAACCTTATAAGTGAACTGGACTACAAAGGACAAGGTTGGGTTCGATCCCAATCGACGGCTTCCGGGTTCACTCAGCCTTTAATGGGTATTGGATTTTTTTCTGGGAAAGTAAAGCGGCACGGGCGTAATAACGACCACATTACCCCGAAAATTATGTGCTGAAGGTCTGTAAAATTTATGGTCACTAACACCATATTTCCTATACGCCACTTAGCGTGATGGGGGCTCTTTACTTTTTTACTTACTCAGCCTTACACTGCTACAAATGTCAAACTTGAACGTTCTTCTACTTTTTCTTATACCTCATTTGCTTTTCAACGTCGAGAGGAGCTATAATCTTCGGTCTTTTTTTTTCTGTTGGCCTCTGCTGCTGTTAAGTTTCCTAGTGTTTCTAATATTCTATCAATCCATCTTTTTCGTGGTCTACCTTAGGATCTGGTGTTCTCGCAACGTTTATTAAAGGTTCGTTGTGTTGTGTTTTTGTCTTTCAGCTTTATCACCTGATCAAACAAATTTATCTGTTGTTTATTTACATATTATATGGAGGGAATTATTTCTAGCTTTTTAAATTCTCAGTTCTTCATTTCCGATCTATCTCTCTGGCTATTTACTGTCATTCATCTAACACATTTAATCTTGGTAGTGGTAATGTGTCTTGTTGATTTTGCGTCTAGATTCCAATTCTGGCATCGGTAGTACAACGTGTGACACTACGTGGATATTAACTGTTGAAGCAAATAAATTAAAACTGCTGGCATAACTGTGACTAAATGTCAGAATCATTCGAAATATGAAAGAGAGACATAAATAGAAATAATTATTACAGGAAATGAATTACAGTGACATCAGTACTACATTTTATTAAAAGAAACAAACAAAAATAAATGGCGATAAAACACTGTCACCACCAGACAGCAATCCATATAGAGTTTTACCGATCAGGAGAGGAAAAGCAGAGAAGAAAACCTTTAAGATAACGGGTTAATAAAGATAGCCACCAGGCAGAAGACACGCTAAAGAACATTTGAATAAACACTACATTTTCCCTGAACACTTATAGGCAAAAGAGACAAAGAAAGTTATTTATAAATGTATATATGCACACTTGTTAGATAACTGCTCTGTTAATGCTACATCCAGCCTTTCCATTATATATGTATATGTATATATATATATATATATATATGTGTGTGTGTGTGTATATATATATATATATATAATATTGTTTTTCCTTTAATATCAACTTTTTGCAAATATATAGCTTGCCCTCAGAGAAGGTCACTATATGTTATTAATATATGTTTGACTCTATGCTTGTTATATACAATGACACTTAAAATCTCCCATGACTAAATTTGGATAACCCTTGTAGTGTTATTGATACCAGTTTGAGAACCACTGTCAATAATACTTTTATAACATTCTTGAGTCTTTCATTCTGTGGCTTTAGAGAATCATGGATTACTGGCTGCCACAACACTCCAGAATTATATATGTAGCGATTTTAAAACGAAAAAAAAATGTTAATTTTATCAATGTAGGACAAAAGTGTGGAATCATTTCAGAGTATAACGAAATCCTGACATATTCAAAATATCACACGCAGCAAATTTCATGAATCACGCGAGAACGTAAGAAACTCATTGATACAGCACTTGCTGTCATTGAAAGTGTAGATAATGAGTTTGCAAATTTTCAGCGGTGCATCAAGTACATTTTCATGATTCCTGACAAAATGATCGATGATTTTAGAATTGTATGACACCTAGTATTTACTAAAAGACTGAATCCTGAGGGAGAATATCATGTGAGCGATTGAAACAAGAGATCAGCCGTGACAGCAAAGCGTAAATGTACAGAGTGGAAATCTGTAGAAACAAGAAAGCCATAAAAGTAGAGGGGAGGGGTGGTGGGGGAGGGGGGGGGGAAAGAGAGGATGGTTTGTAAGGGAAATGGGACTGGAAGGCTAGAAGGGAACTTGATTACCAGAACTCTTCTGTCACGAAAGAACATATTTCTAGGCGGATATTGACTAGTCTTGCCAGAATATAAAAATCCGATGCTGAATTTGATTGAAGAGTCATAAAAAAACCAGCATAATAAAAAAAAAATACACAAGATAGCAAAATGAGAAGATAAAAAAAAACGCAGTCACACGTATTTTATTGATTTACAGGTATTAATTAACATATTAATCATTGTTATCTTTTGTTTAACATTCGCATAAAATTGCCGCCAATCCCAACGGGTGATAATAACAGATTTACAGCTTTAGACTAATTGTCGGTTGTAGTTTGCGCTGAAAATAATTGTTTTGACTACATTTACTGCACATAATGAGGTATGTCTGTGTTGTTTTACTACATTTACTACACATAATGAGGTATGTCTGTGTTGTTTTACTACATTTACTGCACATAATGAGGTATGTCTGTGTTGTTTTACTACATTTACTACACATAATGAGGTATGTCTGTGTTGTTTTACTACATTTACTGCACATAATGAGGTATGTCTGTGTTGTTTTACTACATTTACTACACATAATGAAGTATGTCTGTGTTGTTTTACTACATTTACTACACATAATGAGGAATGTCTGTGTTGCTTTACTACATTTACTACACATAATGAGGTATGTCTGTGTTGTTTTACTACATTTACTACACATAATGAGGTATGTCTGTGTTGTTTTACTACATTTACTATAACTAATGAGGTATGTCTGTGTTGTTTTACTACATTTACTATAACTAATGAGGTATGTCTGTGTTGTTTTACTACATTTACTATAACTAATGAGGTATGTCTGTGTTGTCTTGACTACATTTACTACACATAATGAGGTATGTCTGTGTTGTCTTGACTACATTTACTGCACATAATGAGGTATGTCTGTGTTGTCTTGACTACATTTACTACACATAATGAGGTATGTCTGTGTTGTCTTGACTACATTTACTACACATAATGAGGTATGTCTGTGTTGTCTTGACTACATTTACTACACATAATGAGGTATGTCTGTGTTGTTTTGACTACATTTACTATAACTAATGAGGTATGTCTGTGTTGTCTTGACTATATTTACTATAACTAATGAGGTATATCTGTGTTGTCTTGACTACATTTACTATAACTAATGAGGTATGTCTTTGTTGTCTTGACTACATTTACTATAACTAATGAGGTATATCTGTGTTGTTTTGACTACATTTACTATAACTAATGAGGTATGTTTTTGTTGTCTTGACTACATTTACTATAACTAATGAGGTATGTCTGTGTTGTCTTGACTACATTTACTATAACTAATGAGGTATGTCTGTGTTATCTTGACTGCATTTACTATAACTAATGAGGTATGTCTGTGTTGTCTTGACTACATTTACTATAACTAATGAGGTATGTCTGTGTTGTCTTGACTACATTTACTATAACTAATGAGGTATGTCTGTGTTGTCTTGACTACATTTACTATAACTAATGAGGTATGTCTGTGTTATCTTGACTGCATTTACTATAACTAATGAGATATGTCTTTGTTGTTTTGACTACATTTACTACAACTAATGAGATATGTCTGTGTTGTCTTGATTACATTTACTACACCTATTGAGGTATGTCTGTGTTGTCTTGACTACATTTACTACACCTAATGAGGTAAGTATGTCTTTGTTGTCTTGACTACATTTATTATATTTTATGAGATTTGTCTTTATTGTGTTGACTATATTTATCACACTTTATGGGGTTAGTCTTTATTTTCTCATGAAAGTGCTCTATCTTGATGACCTTACTATCCTCAACACATTGAGCTAGCTTTGCGTATCCTTTTATCAACTGGGTTGACTGGACAGTAATAAGCTGTGTTCGAACACACGCTCACTATATCGCCAAACAGCGAGTTACCACTTCGCTACTGACGCTCTCGGGACAAGCCAGATCACGATTATTTTGGAAATGTAATAGGTAAAGTACTGCAGATGTAGAGACGTAATGATATAGTTCATTTCATGAAATATGACCACGACTTAGCAGAGATTGTTAAGAGAAACGTTACGAACTTGGTTAGTTAGCTTCATAATCAAAATCAGGCAATGGAATGCGATGGTTTATGTTAGATTTAAGCTTGCATCATGAAAGCTGATCTTACAAACTGATTTAAGCGACGTAAACGCAATCAAACTAGCGAGACTGTGAATTCTCTCAATTATATAACAATCATTAATTGTTTTACTAGTAGTGCAAAGTAATATATTAAGGCTAGCTACAGTGGAGAAAAATAACAAAACCGATTAAATCGATTGTAATCTGTGCCTTACAGTATTTCTTATATATACGCTTTGTCATAATATTTTTAAACATGTTTATTTACAAAAATTAATCTCATAAAAGCACAAAAAAACTATACTTTTAAAAATTAAATCTTAACAAAAATTGTTTTCAGTAGTTGCCCAAATTTATTTATATCTGTCTCTGAGAATATTTATCTGAAACTTTAAAGCAATATTTTAAAGAGCAATTACTAAAAGTTCTATATGTCTTATTTCTAAAGACGTTAAGCTATGCTTAATCTTCAAGTCTTTCAGCGAATTCAATAGATAATGGTATACATTAGAGTTATTTTTTAAATTAACTCTTTCCGTACGTTTCACTGCACAGTACGCCACTCACAAATGATTAATGTGAACCATCATCAAACCATATTCATTTTTTGCATGTCTTGTATCATCTTGGTATTGGTGAAATCTAATACCTTGTCCAATTATCTAAACATTCATATATCATATTTTACATAGTAGATAAATATAAATATGTAGTTTGCTTCTTAAAATTATGACAAATTGTGTCTCTGAAATCTCCTTTATTGCAATGATAAAAGTTTACGTACGGAAAGAGTTAACATAGAATCATGGCTGAGGCTGTTTAAAATTGAACAATGGGCTGCAGTTAGTGAGATAACTTCTTCACATTTTTTTCACTGACAAATCGTAGATATTTCACACACAAATTACATCTCTAATGAGATCGTTAATAGCATTAAAGGTTGCATAACCGTTAAATGAAGACCTACTAAACATCGTAGAAAAACACCAACTACGACGGCTCCACTACAAATCATGATCAGAAAGTTTTATCGAAGTGAATCAGAGAGGCACAAACATGAAAATAGGTTGTAACAATATATAACCGAGAAATGGGCAGACACTGATTTCATAGAGTCGTAAAGATTGAATCAGGCTAAGAAGTATGGAAACATGTATCACTCACATTAACAGTGTCCCGAAGGCCTAGAAGGTTAGTGTTAAACATAAAAACAAAGCAACAAAACAAGCACTCTTTGAACTCTTATAATTGTGTAGCATTTTATTTTATTTTTTTCGCTCAAAAACGAATCTTGTTGTTATCCTACATCTAACACGTGACTATAATATCAGTAAAGCTTCTGAATATGAATCGCATAATCAGACCCAGAAGATCGGAGATTAGCCAGACAAGCAAAGCAAATACTTTCCCAATCAATAATAATAATCATCATCCTATGAAGAAAATATTACGCATGGGAACCTCCGAGACAATAGACAAACAAGTTAGACAAAGACAAATGTACTTTAACAAATGAACTTTGTCTTTAGTTTTTTCGAGCACTTGGAAAAAAATTAATAAAATAAACAGCAGAAAACACAGCAAATAATGATTAGCCTGAACTAAGATCGAACATGTACCTCTCGACACAGAGACGTGCCAGGAAAGACCTGCATTTCAACACACTGCTAGCTAAGCTACTCAAACTTTGCTATTATAGGACATGACTTTCAAACACGCATCCTCCCATAACTAAAGTAAAAGGTTACGAAAACAATTGGGAATGAATAATAAATAGTCACAATGATATATATGTATTCAATATTTTAACAAGCATTAGGAACACACGCTAAAAGGCTTGCATTTTTGACACATAGCAAGGGGAGCATAATAGCAGTATCAGCTTCTAGATGCATATATAAAATTGTTTCCTGAATTTTATTTCCGAACTGCTGTAGTAAACTTATGCTCTAGTTGCAGGATGATATGTGAGTGGAAGGTCTAGCAACTTTTAAATTGCTTAGCTGGTAGTGTGTAGAAATGTTCGTCTCTCGTGACAAGGCGCTGTGTCGAGGGGTACGGATTCAATCATAGTTCAGGCTGTCTGTTGTTCTCTGCGTTCTCTGTTTTTGTTGGTGGGTTTTTCTTATTGCTGTCAAAATACCACTTTTTCTCTGTATAATCTTTGATATTTCATATTTTAAGTCCGTTTTTTGTTTGTTTGTTTGTTCAGTAGGTAATCGAAAACAAATAATTAACAATGTGATTATGCCGTCTGTTATCCTTCAAACATGAACCAAATCAGAATTTATGATTTAACAAAACTACCGACTCCGTATAAATACATCACTCATTCAGCACATGTTTGCATCTACGAACATTTCCAGAGTATAATTTACAACACAGTTATCTAGCTACAAACAAAGCATTGAACATAAAAAAAACCTAAACAAAAACCGAAATAAGCTAAACTTTCAAAACGAACGTTAATTGCAGATCTGTAAACAGAATAGAACAGCAAAACTGAAAAACCAGAACAAAAATAAAAATGGTTTTCTCTAGAACTAACACCGCGTGCACACACAGACTTACACGAATGCCTTGTATGATGTGCCTATCTTTTGAATGTGAAGATCGTATTTAGCATCGATGAAAGGTTCTGTGGTTGAGTATCCATGAGAGACTGCAACAACACCTGCCAGGTCTTGGAAGTCGTAGTGGTTGCTTACTCTCACCTACATTGGGCAACAAGGAAGGATATTTAGCTCTTGCTATTAATCCATGGATTCTCGAACCAAATGATCATTCTCAGGTGTGGACAGGTACTTCACGTGACCAAGCTGTAAAAATACGTACCTGACTAACGAAGATATAGAACATAAAGGTACAGAGATAAGAAACTAACGACATCAGCTGACAATTTTCAGTTGTGATTTGCTAGGACTGCAACGCCTTACATCGCATTTAATACATTACTAGAGTTGACAAGAATGATGTCAAGATTTAGGACATTAACGGAAGACATTTGAAACAGATAAACATCATTTTTGAATGACCTTTGAGAAAACTTTTGGGACAAAACTGTTTGTGTTATTTAACGCAAATTATTTTTTTTTTAATTAACTTATCGACCAATATCTAGGAATTTTAATTCATTCAACGATTAAACATACCCATGAATGTAAACGAATAAAAATGCAATATTTGCTTCAATATCCAATGATTTACTTCCCCAAACTGTTACATTTGCTTATTCTATTACATTTATTATTATTACACATAAATATTACAGTTTATCAACAATTGAAAAACTATGTACTTAGAATGCGCTCTAATTTCAGGATTCTGATACATTTATAGTTTGGAGACAATTATTTCTGTTTTGTATTGTAATTAATGTTTTGTTTTTTCTGCACGATCCGTCCTGATTATGTGACCGCAAGAAAGTAAGCAAAACAGAGAATGACTAAAATACAACTTTTATACTTTAAAAAAAAAAGTGTGCATCGCCAAATTAAACAATAAATTACCAGATGCCGACGTCAACGCCGGCGTTAAAAGTACCACAAAAAGCACCGACCGCTGGGAACGTTAATCCCGCTCACTAACAACATTCCTTTCAGCCACAATACGTTTTTAACCAGGAACGTAGTGAGTTGAACATAAAGCCATAATTAGAGTTAAAATTGCTCAAAAAAAGTATAGTCAATGCACGCATGTGTAATGCACTTTTATAGGATTTCTCATCTTATTATTTAGGATATTCTTCTTTTGAGAAACTTTCATCATCATCATCACGTACCGGGCCTGCTGGCGTAGGTGCTCATGTCTCTCCACAACTTTCGATCACGACAGTTATTTATCATTTCTGTTGTTGACCTTCTGCCAAGCCATTCTCTTAAGCTATCTGGTATATTATCTCTTTGCTTCCTCTATCTCTTCGTCCCTCAATTTTCCAAGTTGTTATAATATATTCCAGTTGTTCTCTTCTCATTACATGGCCAAAAAATGATGACTGTTTCTTCCTAATATTGGAAATTAGCTCTCTTTTTAAATGTGTACTGCTGTTAAAAAAAAAAAAAAAAAAAAACATGCGCGTAATGAATGCTGTTCCAGATATATATATCTTTCTTTCTTTTCTTTCTTCATTTTCTTTTATACCCGTTCAGATGTCGAAGGAAATACAAAGAAACGCTGCAACTGACAATGAGTGAAGCCGCCAAAAGACAAGATACTACTTGCCATTATGGTGGCCTCACTCATTGTCAATTGATGTTTTAGCGTTTCTTTGATGTTGTCTGCCCATCTTACTATATAAATAAATAAATAAATATATATAATATATATATAATATATATATATAATATATTTATATATATATATATATATACATATATATATATATATATATATATATATATCAATATATATATATATATATATATAGAGACATATATATCATATTTCAGAAAATGAGAAACGTCTTGTGGAACATGTCTATATCAATAAAAGTGAGAAAAAGAGTTAGTCGGTGATATATAGAGCAAATTTTGATCTTTGGAAGCGAAACATGGACAGCTACAAACAAATGAAAAGACGATTAGAGACCACAGAGATGGGATTTCTTAAAAGAATTTTGAAAGTTTCATGGACAGCTAGAAAGACCAACAAGGACATTCTGAAAGAGGTCAAGACAAAAAAAAAAGGGAGCTCCTAAAAAAACATCAGAAAGAAACAATCGACATATTAATCGGGCACATCATGAGAAGTGAAAGTTGGAGTACTTGGTTACAACTGCCAAATACAGGAAAATATAACGCTGACGACAATGAGCGAAGATACAAAATAGTTTGGTGTCATGGCATGGAAAACAGTCAACAGAATTGTTACGATGCAACGTGAATGCAAAATTGTGGAAAGACATGATCGCCTACGCCAACCGGTTTGGCATACGATATATCTATATCTATCTATCAATATATATATATATTAGTAAATATTATATGAGATGCAGATATTGTAAAATACATTTTGAAGTATTTGGGATTCTATGTAAACATATTCTACGGGATAATTGTTTTGCTTTTCAAAACTGAGGGAACTCAACACATCTTTATCTGCAACATATATCTCTGACGATGGTACACTATTTTGACTACGGCAGAGATCATCTCTACACACAGTACATATTACTGCACACGATACACCCAGTGCACATTAATGTACAATCTACACACGGTACATCTGACTGTATACTCTACACACCTCTGAAAACACTACACATTACTGCACCATCTTCACATCTCAAGGAACAGTACACTTTACTGTACACTCTACACATTTTTTCACAGTGTACACATTATTGTACACTCTACACATTTATACACATAATACACATTACTGTACACTCTATACATTTCTTCACACAGTACACATTATTGTACACTCTATACATTTCTTCACACAGTACACATTACTGTACACTCTACACTTTTCTTCACACAGTGCACATTACTACACACTGTACACATTTCTACACACAGTACACATTACCACACACTCTACACATACATAAAGAAAGTAAACACTTCTGCACATTCTACACATATAAGTACTAATGTACTCAGTACACATTCTAAACATGCCCATATTTCTGCATCCACTACACATCTTTCCATACATATTACATCCCTACTGCGCACAGCCACACATTTATACACACAGCAACATATTTCTGCAAAAAGTACACATTTTTATCTGTACACATCTGCGCGCACAGTTCACATCCTTACTATAGCAAACATCTTTCAATACAGAACACACTCTCTACTACAGTACGCATCAAGATCTGCATACACCGTTACAGTTAATAAGTATACATCTTTTCATACAGACACACACACCTTAACACTAACTTCTCACGCAGATACCAACACGCACCTCCCACACACAAACCTACACACGCACAAACACCTCCTACACAAACACCTGCACACGCAAAAATTATAACTATCATTTTCTCAGTTAATTATTTTATCAAATTATATCACAAAAGCTCACGTTTCCACATCTTAACACATCCTTACGTCCCGTACACATCCTTACGTCCCGTACACATCCTTACTACCCGTACACATCGTTACGTCCCCTATACTTTCTTACGTCCCGTACACATCCTTACATCCCGTACACCTCATTACGTTCCGTACACATAGTTACGTCCCGTACACATCCTTACGTACCGTATACATCGTCACGTCCCGTACACATCCTTACATCCTTACACGTCGTTGCGTCCCGTACACATCATTACCTTCCGAATACATCGTCACGTCCCGTACACATCCTTACATCCATACTCGTCGTTGCGTCCCGTACACATCATTACCTTCCGAATACATCGTTACGTCCCGTACACATCATTACCTTCCGAATACATCGTTGCGTCCCGTACACATCATTACCTTCCGAATACATCGTTACGTCCCGTACACATCATTACCTTCCGAATACATCGTTGCGTCCCGTACACATCATTACCTTCCGAATACATCGTTGCGTCCCGTACACATCATTACTTCCGAATACATCGTTACGTCCCGTACACATCATTACCTTCAGAATACATCGTTGCGTCCCGTACACATCATTACCTTCCGAATACATCGTTACGTTCCGTACATATCCTTACCTCCCTTACATATCCATATCCTCTGCACACAGCTCATTCTAAGTTAGCATTAATATTATCCGAAAACGTCTTATCTAACAACTCATATATTATCACAATTTACACACCGTTATCCTAAACTGTCCACCCAGCCTCAAATGGGTACCTGATTTTTCTCTGGAGAAGTAAAGCGGCATGGGTGTAATATCGACGACATTATCCCAAAAATCATGTGCTATAGGTCTGTAGGAAGCTGCGATAGCTCAGTGGTTAGTGAACTGGACTACAAAGGACAAGGGGTAGGGTTCGATCCCAATCGACGGCTTCCTGGTTCACTCAGCCTTAAATGGGTACCTGATTTTTTTATGGGAAAGTAAAGCAGCACGGGCGTAATACCGACAACATTACCCCAAAAATCATGTGCTGAAGGTCTGTAAAATATAGGGTCACTAACACCATATTTCCCTATACGCCACTTGGCGTGACGGGGACTCTTTCCTTTTTTCTCTTTTTTACCCTAAACTACAAATCTTCAACAACTAACATCTACAGCTGTGGCATTACTGAAACATATTTTACTTGCTCCAAAACACGAGAAAATATATAAAACAAAGACTAATAGAAAATAAACATTATATTTATAATTAATTACACATTTATTTATAAACGCATTTGTTTTAAAGAAAAAAAAAGAAAAAAAAAACAATTATTGGGATTATTTTTCAGGATATTATTTGTATAGAGTGAGGACAGCTTGAATAGCTCATATCACTCTCTTTAACTCACTTTACTCATGATGTCACTATAGGAATAGGTTGCCAGGTTTTTGTTAGGTAGGAAGGGAAAATATCACGACGTAAACCAATACGGCACTTTATATTAAAGCACAGACTACATGTTATATATAATTTACTTGTGTTGCTATCTACTACTACTACCACTACTACTACCATTATTATTATTATCTGCTACCGCTTCTACTACTATCACCTACGCCTGCTACTACTACTACTATTAATACCTACTACTGCTACTGCTACTACTACTACTATTACCTGCTACTGCTACTACTACTACCGAACCTACTACTGCTACTACTACTACTGCTACTACTACTACTGCTACTACTACTACTACTACTACTATTACCTACTACTGCTACTGCTACTACTACTATTACCTACTACTGCTACTACTACTCCTACTATTACCTACTACTGCTACTACTACTACTATTACTATTACCTACTACTGCTACTACTACTACTACTACTACTATTACCTACTACTACTACTACTACTACTACTACTACTATTACCTACTACTACTACTACTACTATTACCTACTACTGCTACTACTACTACTACTATTACTATTACCTACTACTGCTACTACAACTACTATTACTATTACCTACTACTCCTACTACTACTACTACTATTACTATTACCTACTACTGCTACTACTACTACTACTATTACCTACTACTGCTACTACTACTACTACTATTACCTACTACTGCTACTACTACTACTACTACTACTACTATTACCTACTACTACTACTACTACTATTACCTACTACTACTACTACTACTATTACCTACTACTGCTACTAATACTACTATTACTATTACCTACTACTGCTACTACTACTACTACTATTACTATTACCTACTACTGCTACTACTACTACTACTACTATTACTATTACCTACTACTGCTACTACTACTACTACTATTACCTACTACTGCTGCTACTACTACTACTATTACTATTACCTACTACTGCTACTACTACTACTACTATTACCTACTGCTACTACTACTACTACTATTACCTACTACTACTACTACTACTATTACCTACTACTACTACTACTACTACTACTATTACCTACTACTACTACTACTATTACCTACTACTGCTACTACTACTACTATTACTATTACCTACTACTGCTACTACTACTACTACTATTACTATTACCTACTACTGCTACTACTACTACTACTATTACCTACTACTGCTACTACTACTACTACTATTACCTACTACCGCTACTACTACTACTACTACTATTACTATTACCTACTACTGCTACTACTACTACTACTATTACCTACTGCTACTACTACTACTATTACCTACTACTACTACTACTACTATTACTACTACTATTACCTACTGCTACTACTACTACTACTATTACCTACTACTACTACTACTACTACTACTATTACCTACTACTGCTACTACTACTACTACTATTACTATTACCTACTACTGCTACTACTACTATCTATCTATCTATTGACCTTTCGAGCCGTAACCGGCCCATAGGGCGTAGACCAAGATACACCTTCTCCTATATGAATTTTTGTTCTAGCAGTTTTCTTTTAAAGATATTTTATCAAATCTCGTACTAATAAATACTGCTACTACTACTATCTATCTATCTATCTATTGACCTTTCGAGCCGTAACCGGCCCATAGGGCGTAGACCAAGATACACCTTCTCCTATATGAATTTTTGTTCTAGCAGTTTTCTTTTAAAGATATTTTATCAAATCTCGCCATCTGTCTCTGTTCTGTGCAAGCAGTTCTATCTCATTGAGGGAGCCGATTCCTGCTGCTCTTGCCTCTCTCATCAATGTTCTTCTCAGTGTCTCCCTGGGTCTTCCTCTTTTTCTTTTACCTGTTGTTTCCCATATGAGGGCTTGCTTTGCTATTCGATTATTATCTCTTCTCATCACATGTCCAACGTATGACCATCGTCTTTTCTTTATTACTGAAGATATTAGTGGTTGATTGGCGATTTCTCTAATTTCCTCGTTTGTTTTGAATTCGTTCCATTCTATACCAAGTATTTTCCTTAGACATTTATTTTCGAATGCGTTCAACTTTGTTTCTATATCTCTTGTTGTTTTCCAGCTTTCACACGCATACGTAAGGGTTGATAGTACATTTGATTTGAATAGCCTAAGTTTTGTGTTTGTGCTAATGAGTTTTGATTTCCACAACTTTTCAAGGCTTCTGAAAGACATTGCTGCTTTAGCCAGTCTGATTCTAATTTCTTTGCTCGTATCCCCTTCTCGATCAATGTGACTTCCAAGATAGATGAAGTGATCGATCTCTTCTACTGGTTTGTTTTCCATGTATATTTTGTCACTTGTTGGAATTAAACTTTTCATGACTTTAGTCTTTTCATGATTGACCTCAAGCCCAATTTTGCTGGCTATTGATGATAGTTCATTTGTGTTTTCCTGCATCGTTTTTATCTGATTGCTGATGAGAACTATGTCATCAGCAAAGTCCAGGTCCTCCAAATGGTCTCCTTGTATCCATTCGATGCCTTTATTACCAGTACTGCTACTACTACTACTACTACTATTACCTACTACTACTACTACTACTATTACCTACTACTACTACTACTACTACTATTACCTACTACTGCTACTACTACTACTATTACCTACTACTGCTACTACTACTACTACTATTACCTACTACTGCTACTACTACTACTACTATTACCTACTACTACTACTACTATTACCTACTACTGCTACTACTACTACTATTACCTACTACTGCTACTACTACTACTACTACTACTATTACCTACTACTACTACTACTATTACCTACTACTGCTACTACTACTACTACTACTATTACCTACTACTACTACTACTATTACCTACTACTGCTACTACTACTACTACTATTACCTACTACTACTACTACTATTACCTACTACTGCTACTACTATTACTACTATTACCTACTACTACTACTACTATTACCTACTACTGCTACTACTACTACTACTACTATTACCTACTACTGCTACTACTACTACTACTATTACCTACTGCTACTACTACTACTACTACTATTACCTACTACTGCCACTACTACTACTACTACTATTACCTACTACTGCTACTACTACTACTACTACTATTGCCTACTACTACTATTACCTACTACTGCTACTACTACTACTACTATTACCTACTACTACTACTACTACTACTATTACCTACTACTGCTACTACTACTACTACTACTATTACCTACTACTGCTACTACTACTACTACTATTACCTACTACTACTACTACTACTACTATTACCTACTACTGCTACTACTACTATTACCTACTACTGCTACTACTACTACTATTACCTACTACTACTACTACTACTATTACCTACTACTACTACTACTACTATTACCTACTACTACTACTACTACTACTATTACCTACTACTACTACTGCTACTACTACTATTACCTACTACTGCTACTACTACTATTACCTACTACTGCTACTACTACTACTATTACCTACTACTGCTACTACTACTATTTCCTACTACTGCTACTACAATTATTACTAATAGCTACTACTGCTACTACTACTACTATTACCTACTACTACTGCTACTACTGCTACTATTACCTACTACTACTGCTACTACTATTACTATTACCTACTACTACTGCTACTACTGCTACTACAATTATTACTAATAGCTACTACTGCTCTTACTACTACTATTACCTACTACTACTGCTACTATTACTTACTACTGCTACTATTACTTACCACTGCTACTACTATTACCTATTACTGCTACTACCACTACTACTATCACCTACTCCTGCTACTACTACTACTACTACTACTACCTACCATTGCTACTACTACTATTACTAATACCTACTATTGCTACTACTACTACTATTACCTACTACTGCTACTACTACTACTATTACCTACTACTGCTACTACTTCTACTACTACTATTACCTACTACTGCTACTACTACTATCACCTACTCCTGCTACTACTACTACTACTATTACCTGCTACTGCTACTACTACTATTACTAACACCTACTCCTGCTACTACTACTATACTATCACCTACTACTGCTACTATTATTACTATTACCTACTACTGCTACTACTACTATCACCTACTCCTGCTACTACTACTACTATTACCTGCTACTGCTACTACTACTATTACTAACACCTACTCCTGCTACTACTACTATACTATCACCTACTACTGCCACTACTACTACTATTACCTACTACTGCTACTACCACTACTACTATCACCTACTCCTGCTACTACTACTACTACCTACCATTGCTACTACTACTATTACTAACACCTACTCCTGCTACTACTACTATACTATCACCTACTACTGCTACTACTACTACTATTTCCTACTACTGCTACTACCACTACTACTATCACCTACTCCTGCTACTACTACTACTATTACCTGCTACTGCTACTACTACTATTACTAACACCTACTCCTGCTACTACTACTATACTATCACCTACTACTGCTACTACTACTACTATTACCTACTACTGCTACTACCACTACTACTATCACCTACTCCTGCTACTACTACTATTGCTAATACCTACTACTGCTACTACTACTACTATTACCCACTACTGCTACTACTACTACTATTACCCACTACTGCTACTACTACTACTACTACCTACCATTGCTACTACTACTATTACTAATACCTACTACTGCTACTACTACTACTATTACCTACTACTGCTACTACTACTACTACTACTATTACCTACTACTGCTACTACTACTACTACTACTATTACCTACTACTGCTACTACTACTACTACTACTATTACCTACTACTGCTACTACTACTATTACCTGCTACTACTACTATTACTAACACCTACTCCTGCTACTACTACTATCACCTACTACTACTACTATTACTACTATTACCTGCTACTGCTACTACTACTTTTACTAACACCTACTCCTGCTACTACTACTATCACCTACTACTACTACTATTACTACTATTACCTGCTACTGCTACTACTACTATTACTAACACCTACTCCTGCTACTACTACTATACTATCACCTACTACTGCTACTACTAGTATAACTACCACCATCACAACAATAACTAACGGACACTAACACTACTTTCTTTTATTAATTTACTCATGATTTCACTATAGGTACAGGTTGCCAGGTCTTTGTTAGGTAAGATGGGAAATTATCACGACTTATCGTAAACCAGTATGGTACTTTATATTAAAGCACAGACTACGTGTTATAGGCTATATAATTTACTTGTACTGCTATCTACTACTATTACTCTACTACTGCTACTACTACTAATACCTACCACTCTTACTACTTCTATTACCTACTACTGCTACTACTACTACTATTACCTACTATTACCTACTACTGCTACCACTAGTACTACTACCACCACCACAACAGTAACTAACTGAGGCTCTCCTAAGAGGACTGTTTTGGTCTTTCATGTTCAACTACCTAATGTTCACGACACACCGCGGAGATTAAAAAGTTCGGATTACTGTTCTACACACCACAAATCACTTCGGCGAGACTGGAAGCATAAGGCTACGCTGTGTTGGCCAGGTAGCTCAACCGTATATGCCAATTGACTACAACGAAAATATTTACCCCTTTACTAGCCATGAGAAAAATGGCGTAACGAATTCAATTTCCTGTGAATTTAAAAATAGTATCCAATAATTTTGTGGGTTATAAAAAAAAACGTAAGAAATGTGGATATATAGAAGAATAGGTAGAATTGGATGGAAAGAAAAGAAAACAAACGATGAAGTCTTAAAACAACTAAAAATGAAAAGAGAACTTCTGAACACAATTAGAACAAGACAAATGCGATTCTTGGGCCATGTTAAAAGACACAACAGCCTACTGAAAGTAATCCTGGAAGGGAAAATCCAAGGTAAAATAGGCATTGGCAGACCAAGATTAACATGGACGAGTAACATCAAAAGATGGACAAATCAACCGATGACAACCTGCACCATCAAAGCAAGAGATAGAGCAGAATGGCGCTCCATGGTAGCCAACCTTCGTTGCGGAGACGGCATTCAATGATGATGATAAAAAAAAAACGTAAGAAATCGGGAAAAAAGGAAAACGTAATCCGTTAAATATAACAGAAACACGTAAATCTTACGGGTAAACTTTGATGTCCACAATATTTGTCCAGAACATAGACATCATTACATTGAGAGAAGGTTTAGCCGAAAATATTCTTTGGAGACTGATAACCAGGAAAGATGAAACTGAACATTCTATTGCATTGTCAGTGCGCTTAACTATGTTTGAATTGATTGCTTCAATTCAATATTTTGAAGTATGCTTTTAATCATAGAACATAAATGATATGAGGAACGGTTTTTATTTTATTACTGGGCATTTATTCGTGATATTATATTTCTCAGAAGTCTGGTATTTATTACATTATTGAGGCCGTTCGTTTATCAGAAAATAATAATACACTGACGTGGTATCCGTCATTGCACAATAAATTATCAATATCCGGCTGACAGAAGTGGGAGGATCTAATGTTGGTGTGCTGGTTTCATTGAGAATGAAGAATAATAAATAAATTAGAAATAATATCGCTTTTTTATAAAGGTGCATTATTGACACGTGATTGATTTCTGGACAATCGAACAACAGATAAAATAATCTCTGGAGACCGCTGAAACGTGTTTCTACAGAAGAATATTGAGAATACCATTGAAAGCTAAGAAAGCTCAGCTATGATGTTAAAAAGAAAGCCAAAGTAAAAAAAACATTGTCGCTAGCCTCAGGAAGGGAAGAAATAAAATTTTTTGGGGCCGTGTAACTAGTTGGGAATTGGAAAAATTGAAAGAAAAAGAAAGATAGAGGAAATAAAGAGAAATGATAACAGAAAGTTCGAGAAAGTGGCTTGAAAGGAAGCCAAGAGCAGAATTATTAAACGTGTGTGCCAAGGTAGATCTCTGCGCCATGATAATACCGCTATAACGTATAATGCTTGCTGATAATAATAATGATGCTGACGTTAAAGATGTAGATTCTCAAAAAGAAATGTTTCACATACCATGGGCAGCTAAGAAATAAAGGAAAGACGTTTTACTTTTGTTATTTGTATATTATTGTTTTTTATCATTAGCGAGGAAAGTAAATGGAAATCAAAATACTTTTGGATGACGTAATACATCAAAGTCTTATGCAGTAAAAAAAATATAAGACAAACATTATACATTGAGATATGCAATCTTGTATGATACCAAATAAGGTTATCAAAAGCAAGAGGAACAAGAGAATGATACCAAAATAAGGATATCAAAAGCAAGAGGAGCTATTGTTGCACTGGGAAACATATGGAAGTCCAAAGAATTTAGGTTAAATACAAAAATAAAAATTGTCAACTCCAATGTTAAGTCAGTCCTATTATATGGATGTGAAACATGGAGAACAAACGAATTGACAATCATGAAGATATAGACTTTCATTAATGGATGCTTACGCAGAATAAAAGTATGGAAATGGCAGGACAAATTTACTAACATAGAATTATGGAAATGTATCAGTTAAATACCAGTGGGTAAAGAGATACAGCGAAGACGAAAGTGCTGGATAGAACACACACTGCGGAAGCCAACTGAGAGTATTACAAAACATGCCCTTTTTTGGAATCCCCAGGGGAAAAGACAAATAGTACCAATGAAGTTACCAATGAATTCTTGGAGAAGACAGATAGAAGCAGAGATGAAAATGAGGGGGAAGACATGGAATGATCTTAAAAGAATGGCAAGAAACAGAACGACTTGGAAAGTGCTTGTTGAAGACCTATGCTCCACAGGGAGCTGAAAAGTAGAAGAAGAAGAAGAAGATATGCATTCTTGGATGAATGTGTGAAAACTGGAAAGTTTAAGAACTAGAGAAACCCAACAAAAACTAAGCACCTCCCATCAGGAGAGTGATGTTGACTCAACAATCAGCAACCTTTGTGTGATTGTGTATGTGTATGCATGACTATGTATGTATTTTACTCCTCATGAAGTCCACATAAAGTTTGTGGAACTAGTTATGTTCTTTTCATTTTGTTTGTTTGTTATATCAGACCCTCTTAAAATATGTTTATAAAATTGCTATTAAAATCGGAGTACAAACCTCAGACAATATTTGACATAACTGAGGGAAACCAATTTTTATCGACAAAATAAATATTTGCTTTCTTTTGCGATTGTGGCGCATTTTATTTTTATAGTCGTTCTGGAAAATGGGGAAACAAATTTTGGTAGCCGCATATCCTCTACCTATTAAAATTATCCAGAACATTAAAGCACAGCGATATCATACAAACACATTTTCACATATCATTTAATTGATCGGTCATAGCGCTATTAACGAATTAAAAAAAATATATTGTTCGCTTGTATTGTATAACACATTGTTATTTAATTACAAGGGCTAAAGACGACGACGGTGTGAGTATTATTTTTGCTTTTGTATTATTGATTAAATTAATCGGAAAGTCGAGAACACCAGACCCAAGGGTCGACTACGAAAAAGATGGGTCAATGGAATATTAGAAGCACTGGGAAACATATCAGCAGCATAGGCGAACAGAAGATCAAAAGACCGCAAATTATATCTCCCATCGACGCTGAAAGGCAGATAAGGAAGGAAAGAAGAAGAAGAAGAAGATTAAATTAATTTAAAAAATATTGTTTAGACCCTGAATAGGCCGCAACAGATTGAAATACCATCTTTAACACCATAGGAATATAAACCACCGATGAGTGTGACTGTGATAACATGACTGCTGAACATCAGCAACAATGACACCCAACATAAGGTGAACAGAGAAGGATAATGTGACCATCACTGGTGCTGTAACGGAACAAGTTAACAAGTCACCAGCCTTGAGCTGTTGAACGCTTTCTTCGAACTTATTAATATTGACTGTCGAGATCTAAAGTTGTGGAGAGATATGATCACCTACGCCAGCAGGCCCGGTACTTGATGCTGATTAATATTGATGTGTAAATGTGTCAGCAGCAGCACATGAAACTAATCCTTCTCTTTTTATGTAATTGCTTTTAAAGATGGACATTATTATAATACTAGTATGGAAGTTCTCAAAGAGGCCAACAAAAAAAGGCAGCTCCTAAAAAACATTAGAAAGACACAATCAACATTTTTCGGGCACATCATGTGAAGAGGAAAGTTGGAATACTTGGTTACAACTGGCAAAATAAAAGGAAAGAGAGATCGCGGACGACAAACAGAGAAAATACTGGATAACTTGGTTTCATGGCATGGAAAACAGTCAACAACAGAACTCATACGATGCACTGTAGATAGAAGATTGTGGAAGGACAAGATCGATTACGCCAACCGGTATGGCACACGATGATGATGATGATACTGTTCATGAATCTTCCAATTATTCATTTTTACATTCTGTTGGCGATTAGATTCCATTGCTAATAGATTCCCCATATTTCTCTTAACATAATAATTACAACTCGTCGCTGTGTTGTTATTCATCTTAACTTTCTGTTTTGAGTTATACCTCAAGTGTTGTTTTATTTATTTCTGTATCGGCCCTTCAGATTTTACTTCTAGTGTTCAAAGTGAGATCTCATACACTTTTAACTCTTGTTATTGTTTTCAGAATTTCTATTTCACTCATTATTCTTAGATTTTAGACACAGTCTGCTTCGTTCACATGCAGTTTGAATGTCTTCATATTTATCTTACACGAAAGGCAAAGAAACTGATGTAGAAAGCAATGGCACAACTGACATATTTGCCGATTAAAAAAAAAAAAAACAACATTTTTATGCGTTAAAAAAATTCAGTTTTTTATCAACAAAATGACAGGAATTACTTAGTTTTTTTTTTTGCATACAAATAACAATAATTGAGCATTTTAAAGTTAGTTATAATTGTAACATCGATATAGGCGCTCGTCGAAATATAATCATTCGCAGACCAACGAATAAAATCATTGCAAACATTACAAAAATACACATTGCAACGGTGAATCGAAAAAGTTAAACACAAAACGTGCACATTCAAGTACTTGCAACAATACTTTAGAAAAAAAAGCAACTGATGACAAGAAAATGTTAAGTGCACCCATATTTTAAAAAAAGTAACATTTGCTAGAGTGGGCAGTTCTTGGCTTGCCGTCTTCCCCAGTACGGGTTTGTCGTTCTCATGACGTAATTACACAAGAATGCTGACACTTCAATCTGCACTTTAACTGCAATCGCAGCACGTTGCCAATTTATGTAATAACATATTTATTGTATGTGATTGCAGCTGTATTATGTCTAATTCTGTTATAACAACTGCATGGTGCTCCTTGCTGTAGTAACAAATGCAATTATTTGATTATGTTATAACAATCGGATAATGTCAATTTCTGTTATAATACCCAACTATCTTCTTTGTTTCTTTTACAATAAATACATGATGTTCATTTCTGTTATAAGAGCTAGATAATGATAATATCTGTTATAACAAATGTTCATAATTCGAAACAAAAATGAAAAAAAAGTCTATACATATTTATATATATTTCTTTAATAATTTGGATTCTTCGCAAAATGGCCAATATCATAAACTCTCCAAGTACAACACTTAATTTGTTATGTAATGATGTATGTATTTCTGGCTACAGAAGTGTCTAAATGGAGGCAGGCAATAAATGACAGCTTTATAGCAGACGAGTCCAGTTTGTGACAAGCTGTCAGTTCTAGTCGCGCACAAAAGTAGAAGAAAAGCAACCTCTGACAAGATTCCCATTCATCTCAAGACTGACAAGATTCCCATTCATCTCAAGACTGACAAGATTCCCATTCATCTCAAGACTGACAAGACTCCCATTCATCTCAAGACTGACAAGATTCCCATTCATCTCAAGACTGACAAGATTCCCATTTATCTCAAGACTGACAAGATTCTCAATTATCTCAAGACTGACAAGATTCCCATTTATCTCAAGACTGACAAGATTCCCATTTATCTCAAGACTGACAAGATTCCCATTTATCTCAAGACTGACAAGATGCCCATTTATCTCAAGACTGACAAGATTCCCATTTATCTCAAGACTGACAAGATTCCCATTTATCTCAAGACTGACAAGATTCCCATTTATCTCAAGACTGACAAGATGCCCATTTATCTCAAGACTGACAAGATTCCCAATTATCACAAGACTAACAAGATTCCCATGTATCTCAAGACTGACAAGATTCCCATTTATCTCAAGACTGACAAGATGCCCATTTATCTCAAGACTGACAAGATTCCCATTTATCTCAACACTGACAAGATTCCCATTTATCTCAAGACTGACAAGATTCCCATTCATCTCAAGACTGACAAGATTCCCATTCATCTCAAGACTGACAAGATTCCCATTCATCTCAAGACTGACAAGATTCCCATTCATCTCAAGACTGACAAGATTCCCATTCATCTCAAGACTGACAAGATTCCCATTCATCTCAAGACTGACACGACTCCAAAATCTTAACATTATGGACATGCCGTGATGGATACATCGTTCACTTTCTTATTGACCTTAATTATCTCCACTTCTGCTAACATTCAATATGGACGAAAGAATGGAGGGTTCGAGTCAATCCGATGATCTTGGTGTGCCCTTGCATGGTGCTACATATATCTTAATACTTCGTTAATCCATCGTCTTCTAGATTTGAATTTTGCCTCCCCCCCCCCCCCCGTGTATTCTATTCATGTTCTTGGAATCGTCGTCTGTTTGTCGATTAGGGCTGCACGGTAGTCGACCGTGTCAGCATTCTTTGCCAACATGCTTTGGTGGTATCTGTGACATGAGTGGAGTGGATATGGGGAATTACCGACTGCAGTGAAACTATTCCATGAACAGAGCAGAAAAGAACTGTTGATGCTCACCACAAGATGCTGTTTAGTGGTGATCACCGTACTTGTCAACACTTTTTGATTTTTCGTTTCTTAACTAAATGCACCATTTCAGTATTTCCAGTTATTTCTTAATACCGTCGTATCTTATTCTTCCTACACATGTCACATTCAATATTCTTTAATACATTTCATTTGTGTTGTAAATATTCTCTCTTTAAAATATTGCCCAAACTAAGATTATTAGCAGAAGGTTAGGGTGGGAGAAAAAAGCTGTGTTAGCGTTCTCTAAATCCAGTGTACATGACGTACCAATGACACTGGAATTAACGATTCAATAACCGAGTTTCCATAATAACAACTTTGCCGATTTCTTATGGTATTTCTAGTTGGACGCTTCCTAAATACGTGAAGTGTAAACCTTGTTTTAGTTTCCTGTTCTCGTTAAAGTGGTGAACACGGACGACGGTAGCATCAATGACGGCTAAGAAACATGTGAGAAGAATGAGGTGCGATTATTTACATATTTACGTGGATGGTTAAGCATGGATTTCCAGAACAAATAAAACTGATGTCAATTTTAATTTGTAAAAAGAGCGCTACCTGAATTAAGGAAATAAATATAACTATAAAATTAAATGAGAAAACTACTTCCTGCTTTCTATGTTATTGACCTTTATTTTCTAATGTAATAATCTCTGTGACGAAAGAGATAGTTTAGTCACTCATCACAGTTTTAATTGCAGCCGAATTTTAACATTTGCTAATTCATTTTTTAAAAATTTCTTAATTATTAAGTTTACTGTCATGTGAATGGAATTTGGTGTATTTGAAGGTAAATAACTGCATCTGTTATATTTAAATATCTGTGCAATTTAAACACAAATGTGCGAGATGAATTGGTGTCATTTTGAATAAAATTGCAGAAAACATACAACAAAACATACCAAACACTGATAAAACGTAAAAATGGCAGGTTAAAGCCGAAAAAAGTGACAACAATAAAAAGTTTTAATTTTAATGCTGGCGAAAGTTGTTCTGGATAAAAAGAAAAGCCAAAAATATTTCAAATTGAGATGCTGAATTTAAGTGTTGACCTCAAGGAAAGTGAACGACTCACAAGAAAGCTTTATAACTTGTTCCAATTTTCTGCACTTGAATGTCGTATTTGCTGTCTATAAAGGGTTGTGTTACGGCATGCAGTTTCGTCGCAGCAACAACGCTCACCAAATCCTGGAAAGTGTGTATGTCCTCCACTTTAATCTGGTCATAGGTGAAAGGTCATACATCAGTGGCATTTACTAATAAATCATCTACCAGAAAGTCCATTGTTCTGATGTGTGAATGTGACTTTCAGTAACGTCAGCACCACATTTTAAAAAGACTGCAAATATTATAGCAACTGAATACATATACAAGACATTGTTAGTATAGATTAGATAGTTAATTAATCAAGAATACACATTTATGTACCCATACATCTTGAACAGCTTAACGTCATCCCAGGAGTTAAAGGAAGTGAAAATGAACAGTCTAAAAAATTACTGGAATTGATTTGGTTACCTCTTTGACCAAACGGATTTCCGGGAAAGATGGCGACCATGTCCGCAGGCTATTTTAGAGAGCCAGCCATAACTAAAACAATTTTTCGGTGTCTGGACAGTTTTTGACGTGTTTTATTCGAGTGAATTGGATTGGTAGTGACTGGGCACTCTCTTCTTGCTGATGCTATTTAAAATTGTCACTCACGTAGCTGACATGACTCACACTGGACGTCGACTTTGCTAACGCAATAACAAACAATGCGAAATGACTGCACGTAGCCCCGTTTTTTTCAGAGACTACAGTAGTCACTTGGGAGCCGCGATAACTCAGTGGTTAGTTAACTGGACAACAAAGGACAAGAGGTAGGGTTAGATCCCAACCGACGGTTTCCGGTTCACCCAGCCTTTAATGGGTACCTAATTTTTTTTTTTCTGTGAAAGTAAAGCGGCACGGGCGTAATTCCAACCACATTACCCCAAAAATCATTGTGCCGAGGGTCTGTAAAATGTATGGTCACTAACACCATATTCCCTATACGGCCCTTGGCGTGACGGGGGTCTTTACTCACAGTAGTCGCTGAAACCGTTTCGGTTGTTTTTGTTCCTTTTAAATTTGTAATTTCGAGGAAAATGAAATGAGGAAGTGACCGTGCACTCTCTATTCGATGGAAGTCGTTTGGAATCGCAGCCTGTGCCACCGAATACGGATGCACGGTAGTTGACCTTGTCAAAATAATTTGTCAACTCCAACTCGCTTTGGAGGGAGCTGTGACATGAGTAAATATGGCGAATTCCCGACTGCAGTGAAACTGATTCTATCAACAGAACAGAAAGTTGGACAAAACGGAAGTCACGGAGGTCAACCATGTTCAACATGAGACAGTCTAAGGAAACTATGGAATCGCTGAACTGGTCTAACGATCTCACCATGAATGTTATGCTTCATATGTATCAACATAGCAGCGCATATACGCACACACTTATACATATAATACGCACACACACACACACACACACAAACACACACACACACACGCACGCACGCACGCACACACACACACACACACACAAACGGCTTTTAAAGCAAGAAAAGGTAAGCTTTTTATGACATTAACAGACCGAGAGAAATAATTTATTATCAATTGAAAACTATAATAGTGTTGAACTCGTTTTTTGTTTATCGACAGCTACTGTAAATATAATAGTGTCATTACTATACGGTGTTTGCACCAAATTTGTAATAAAGATAAGTTACTTGTGTCCAGTGATCGACACTCTCATGTCGGCTGCACCTTTTCACAAGTACTAATCATTTACTTCCCTACTTCATACTGAGACCAAGCTACATCAATCTTTTGATTTATCGATATTACTGAGGAATTACCGCCTCATTTCTCATTATGAAAAGAACCGATTCTCACGATGATGGGCAATTTGAAAACAGGAAGTAAACAGTGAACCCTTTTATCATAAAAACTTTTGTCTGCGGTACCTGCAAATTTCAACTTTAAGAGAGTGACTTTGGAGAAAATAGTAGGTACAATTTATTAACAGTTCTATAATTAGTTCTCTTGATTCTTCTCTTGACAAATGAAAGTTCACCAGGGCTTCAGAAGCATTGTACTCGTATATCACGAGTTTGACATTTTAATGGATAGTTCACAGAGTATAGGTAAACCTATTTTTTAAATAAAATAAAGCCTTGCATATATATATATATATATCATCGAGTGCCTTCTCCGCAACGAAGGTTGGCTACAATGGATTGCCATTCTACCCTGTTTCTTGCTTTGATGGTACAGGCTGTCACAGATTGGCTTGCCCATCTTTTGATGTTACTCGTCCATGTTAGTCTTGGTCTGCCTCTGCCTCTTTTACCTTGTATTTTCCCTTCCAATATTACTTTTAGTAGGCTGTTGTGTCTTTTAACATGGTCCAAAAATTTTATTTGTCTTGTCTTAATTGTATTTAGTAGTTCTCTTTTTATTTTCAGTTGTTTTAAAACTTCATCGTTTGTTTTCTTCTCTTTCCATCCAATTCTACCTATTATACTATAAATCCACATTTCAAAAGCTTCAAATTTTCTGTTTTGTTTTCTTGTCTAATGTCCATGTTTCTGCACTATACAGAAATATTGAGAAGACGTAACATTTTGCCATTCTTATTTTTAGCCCTGCTGATATTTGTTTTTTTGTTAGTATATTTTTCATGGCATTAAAATTACTTTTTGCCATACCTATTCTTTTTTGTTCATTTCAATTTTACATTTTCCATCATTGGTTATAGTATGTCCCGGGTAGTTGTAGCTCTGGACTGGCACCAGATGTATTCCCTCAACTGTGATATTTAATTGTAGGTCTTGATAATTTTCTTTGTTTATTTCTTTGTTTTTCTTTGTTATCATAGTTTTAGTGTTTTTGATATTCATATCTAGTCCATATTTTTTGCTTGTTATGTTTATCATCATCATCAAGTACCGGGCCTACTGGCGTAGGTGATCATGTCTTTCCACAACTTTCGATCTCGGCAGCTATTTATCATTTCTGTTGTTGACCTTCTGCTAAGCCATTCTCTTAAGCTGTCTGTTATTATTTCTCTTTGCTTCCCTCTATCTCTTCGTCCCTCAATTTTTCCAGTTGTTACAATATATTCCAGTTGTTCTCTTCTCATTACATGACCAAAAATGATTGTTTCTTCTTAATATTGGAAATTAGCTCTCTTTTTGCTTTGACCTCTCTCAGAACATCTTCATTACTTTTCTTAGCTGTCCATGGTACTCTCAACATTCTTCTGTAAAATCACATTTCTACAGACTCCAGTGATTTTCTTGTCTGTTGCCCTATTGTCCATGATTCGCATCCATATGTTAAGGCTGGCTCTACATAAAATTTAAAAACTCTTTTTCTTGTTTCTATTGTCAAAAATCAATTGCATAGTAAAGTAAAGATCCCCCGTCACGCAAAGTGGCGTATAGGGAATATGGTGTTAGTGACCATACATTTTACAGACCTTCGGCACATGATTTTTTGGGCAATGTGGTCGGTATTACGCCCATACCGCTCTACTTTCCCAGAAAAAAATCCGGTACCCATTTAAGGCTGGGTGAACCCGGAAGCCGTCGGTTGGGATCGAACCCTACCCCTTGTCCTTTGCAGTCCAGTTCACTAACCACTGAGCTATCGCGCTCCCTCGATTGCATAGTGTCTTCCTAATTTTTTGGAAAGCTGCTTTTGCCTGAGCCTTTCTGCATGTCACCTCTTTTGTACATCTTCCGTCTGAGGTTAACAAAGTTCCCAAATATTTAAATATGTAAATATGTTTATTACATTAAGCAATTGTTGTAGGTCTTTAGGATTTTCTGCTAGTAGAACAGTATCATCAGCATATCTTAGTTTATTGATCATCTTTCCATTAATGTTTAGGCCTGGCATCTCTGATGACATCATATATATATCGAACGAATACCATTATACTCTTATGAACAAACAATTGTAACTCTAATTCAGGCCTCTGCAAACACACACACACACACACACACACACACAAACACACAAAAAACAAATGCATTGTATCAGACAAGCTAATATTCATTGACATCTGCCTGATTTGCTAAATAAAATATTAATTAGAACGAGCAATTGTGGTAGAATATTTTAAGGCTGGTGATAGAATTACGTACGAATAGCATGTCCAAGCATTTAACCATGTCTTAGCAGGATGTAGCAATGGACTTCTTATTTGTTTATATACTGCACAGAGACTAGTCATAAACAACGACAACCTCTAAAAGCACATTCATACTGTCTATACATTAAACAACACAATTATGTATTCTAAAACGGATTAGTAATCAAATAAGCGGAGCCCCAGGCTTATTTATCATATATGTCAATGGTAGCGATATTAGATGAGACAGAGTTTAAGTCTTCCACCAATGAGAGCATTGCTCATTGTATTCCGTTGGGAGCATCCATCTTCCGTTGTCTGTCTCATTACCAAGTTTATAACAGTCAGAAAGAGAATTAACGGCAAGGGATATCCCTGCCGCACACATAATTTTATATCGAATGAATGAAACTAGTGTAGGAATTTTTTAAACGATAGTCACTATTTTGTTTGAAACTCCATAAGCCGTCAGTATTTTCACAATCTGACTCTCTCTCTCTCTGTCTGTCTATGTCTCTCTTCAAACAGTCGTGGAAACGATAAAATGTGACACATTTTTTTTTTCACGAAATAAAATTCTGCATTTGATGTCAAGTCTGTTGAGATGGTTGATAAAAAAAAGAAGGATTTATAATTGTAGAATAAAATACAAAACATCTTATTGCTTTCCAACACACTAATGTTTCTTCATCTTTAGAATTATATTCTTTTTCTGGCGACACACACTCTTCACAAATCAAAATAAAAGTCCCCAGTAAATACGGTCTGTTTCTACAGACTGAGGCCCTAGAATAGAGCCTAAACAACTAATTAGAAACAAATACACTTGGCAGGAAGTAAAGAACAGAGCAAATACAACGTCTGGAAGCTTTCTACAATTTGTTTTCTAATGTTGTCTTTATTATTAATGAATCCAGACAAATAGGGGAAAAGGCCACTCTCTGTTCAGAACTTGTGAGGAAATCTGACAAATTCAGACATCAAATTCTCTTGTTGCGACGCAGGAACCATTGTTGTTGGGCTCACACGTGGGAAAAAAGTGTCAAGAAAAAGTGGATCGAATTCGGGCCAAATTAATGAAATTATAATTCACAAACAGACACTTATGTAACGAATAACTAAAGAATGCAATTAAATTCAAGATCACTAATTCAACTCAGAATGTCCAAATACGATAAATGTTTATGTAGAGATTGTTGAAAGAAACAAGAAAGTGTGCATCGAGACTGTTCCTCAGAAAGCCTCAGAGAGGGGCGACTCAAAAACTATGCATGACAATTTTAAAAAAGGCCGTTGGACCAAAATTAACCAAATTAGTCCACCTAAAATCCAAGTTTGGAGAACCTTTTACTGACAAAGGACAACAAATGGAAAGATGGGTAGAACACTACTCCAACCTATACTATGATGACAGACCAGCTAATACACTTCTAGCCCAGTCAATACCTAAATATCATACAATGTCTGAGCTGTACACTGAGCCTGCTATGAACAAACTCGCTATAAATGCCCTCTCAAAAGGAAAAGCTGCAGGAAATGACAACATTCCCACAGAGATACTAAAGGAAAACTTAAACGTACTACTTCCACATATATACAAACTGTTAATCAAATGCTGAAGACACGGAGAAATACCCCATAATATAAGAAATGCTAAGATCATAACACTATACAGAAACAAAGGAGATAGGTGTGATTGCAATAACTACAGATGCATTTCTCTCCTTAGCACAGCCGGCAAGGCTTTTGTGATAGTAATACTAAAACGCCTGCATAGACTTGTAGAACGTGTTCTTCCCGAGTCTCAATGCGGCTTCAGAGCCTGGAGATAACTATAGACATGATTTTCAAACTTGGACAATTACAAGAAAAATGCCGAGAACAAAATATGCCGCTGTATATTGCCTTTGTGGATCTTCGATCAAAGACCTTCGACTCAGTAAATAGAGAAGGGCTCTACAGGGTGTTAGAAAGCATAGGCTGTCCACCTAAATTACTAAAGTTGATTATGTCCTTCCATGAAAACATCAATGCTAAAATCCACTTTGATGGGAGTTCAACAGAGAGTTTCAAAGTCAACAAGAGAGTAAAACAGGGATGTGTCATCGCCCCCACCATTTTTGGTATATTTTTTGCTGCCCTTCTAAATTACGCCTTCGAAAACAGCTCCGGAGGTATTTACATTCGCACAAGATCAGATGCTCACTGTTCAACTTAGCATGACTAAGAGCAAAAACAAAAACAAATGTTGCCCTACTTAAAGAACTTTTATTTGCTGACGATGCAGCCCTAGTCGCTCATAGAGAAGCCACCCTGCAATCGCTGATCAACAACCTGGACAAAGCCTGCGACCTTTTTTCACTCAATTAGTGTTCAGAAAACAGTAATACTAAGTTAAGGCGACATCAAACCTCTGTTGATCACTTTAAAAGATTGTCCACTAGAATCAGTTAAGAAATTCACGTATCTTGTATCCACAATTACGCAAAACACTTCTCTTGAGGATGAAATAAACAGCCGAATTGGTAGGGCAGCTACGACTTTAAGCAAACTCACAGAAAGGACCAACACGAAGCTAACACTGAAGACCAAACTCTTAATATATCAAACTTGTGTGCTTAGCACACTGTTATTTGGATCTGAAACCTGGACAACATCCTCAAATCACGAAAAAAGACTAAATGTATTCCACATGCGATGTCTCCGCAGAATAATGCTCATGAAATGGCAGGATAAAATAACCAACTTAATTGTCCTGCAACGTGCAAAGACCCCAACAGTCATGTTGATGCTCAGGTGTCGAAGGCTAAGATGGCTGGGGCACGTCAGCGATTAGTAGAAATACGCATCCCCAGGCAAATACTATATGGTGAACTAACACCTGGAAAAAGACAAATCGTCAGACCTAAACTACGATATAGAGATATATGTAAATCATCTCTGAATTACTTCTCCATCTGTGAAAATGACTGGGAACATCTGGGAAGTGATCGCACATCATGGAGAGCATGTATAAGGAACGGTATAACATGACTTGAGACTGTGCTAAGGCAAAACTTATAAGAGAAAAGACTCATGAAAAAGGATGGAAAACCCTGTGGATCAGTGAGCCTGACTTGTTCATTCTGTGACCGCGTGTGTTTGTCAAACATTGGTAGAATTAGCCACGAGAGAAGCTCTGTATGTATATGTAGACAAAAATGAAATCTCACAAAATACACAATAGCCTCCACTAGACCGACTGACAAGACAAAAAGGGCCATACTATATATCAGACTACATTTTAAATAAGGTAATCAATGAAACATGTTTGAGATATCATTAGACATTCATACTGTGACATGTAGTGGAGCGGTTATAGAGAATATTTTAGGATGGCAATGAAACTGATTTCATGGATAGAGCACAACTGAACTTATTGATATATTATTAATTAATGTTCCCGCTAAGTTATCGAGGCAACGTTACCAGATTTTTCATTTTTTAATTTCTAAAAATCTCTAAATTTCCTCTTTTAGTGATCCCCGTTTCATCTATCTTGTAATCTTTCTCAACCTGGACAAAAAAGATCCATGGTATTAACGCATTCGTTTTGCTCTAAAGCATAAAAAAACATGTCTAGCCTAACTTTTCTCTTCAATAAATAGGCGAAAATGTTTACTCTTTGTGTCGTGTGAACTCCCAACTGCTATTAATCACAGACGTAATGCATTATTTTTTCTCTTTATAATAACCCACACACGAATGACACTATTTATTCCCACAAGAACCAACAAAGGAGAGGTTACGATTTTCTAATGCCGGTAACAACCAAGAAAGGAGAGGCTGTGTATACATATTTTTTCTCCATGCTTGATACAACCAAGAAAGGAGAGGCTGTGTATACATATTTTTTCTCCATGCTTGATACAACCAAGAAATGAGAGGCGGTGTATATATTTTTTTCTCCATGCTTGATACAACTTAAAAAACGCGAGTACTTGATTAGGAGATAGTATTTGTATCTGTTTAGTAGTTACATAAGGAATACGTGTACAATAAAGGCTCGCGACTGATACAAGTCACACATTGTCGAACGAGGTTATTAATTAGAAGGATGTTCTCCAGGTTACGCTTTCAAAGATTAAATTTGCATGGTTCTTTTGTCAGAAAATTATCGTCTAAGACCAAACAAAAGGTTCTGCTAAACAGATATCTGAAATTGAGGAAGATACTGTGCAATCCATTTTTGACAATAAAAACAGGAATAAGAGTTCTTTAAATGTTATTTACTGTCAGTCTTAACATAAAGATGAGATTCACGGACAATATGACAACAGACAAGAAAATCCTCCAAGGCTGTAGAAATGTGACTTTACAGAAGAATGTTGAAAATACCATGGACAGCTAAGAAGAATAAGAAAAACATTCTGAAAGAGGCCAAAGCAAAAAGAGAGATAATAAATAATATTAGGAAGAAACAATGAACATTCTTTGGCCATGTAATGAGAAGGGAACAGCTGGAATATAATGTAACAACTGGGAAAATTGAGGGACGAAGAGATAGAGGTAAGCAAAGAGAAAAAGATGCCAGACAGCTTAAGAGAATGGCTTGGCAGAAGGTCAACAACAGAAATGATAAATAACTGTCGTGATCGAAAGTTGTGAAGAGACATGATCACCTACGCCAGCAGGTATGGTACCTGATGATGATGGTGATGATGATGAAGCAAATGATATCATCGTATCAACTTCAGCTGATCTGGTCGTACATTTGCTTACCTATTTAATCGGAAGTTCAGAATTATCATGAAACTTTGAAGAATCATTTTTAAGCATGGTTGTTATATTAACAGTAGCGTATGGTTGATAAGCACTTTTCACATTTCAAAAGCAAATAATCCTATATTCCTAATTAACAAATTATTTAATTTAAATGGGATTACAAAATCTAAGGTATCAATATTTATGTTACTATTAATCCAGAATCCTTTGGACTTGCGTTCTTTGCCGTGATAACATCAGTAGTATAGTATGTCAATTAGGATGCGTAATCCTGTTTCCAGAAGCAGAATATTCCTTATATAAATAGTCTACCAGAAGATTTTTTTTCTGCTTCCAGGAATATTCCTTATATGAGAGTCTACCGTTTTTTCTTATATGAGAGTCTACCCGCCCATTTTGGTTCCGGTGACCTCTCGGTTGACCTCTCGTGGTGGTGGTGACCTCCCTGTGACCTCCCGGTGACCTCTCGTGGCGGTGGTGGTGAAGGGGTGGTGGTGGTATCATAAATCTATTATATGCTTTGTACTTTCAATGGTGCCGTATCTTTCATAAATCTATTCTTTCTTTATACTCTCAGGCAATAAAAAACAGTGACAAGTTTATTTATTGTTTTTAAAAACTTCCTTTAGAATTAAAGGTAACAGCTTAGGCCGTTACACACGCTACACGCCAAATACGAAACACTGTGTTTAACGTTAAGCGAGAGATCAAAGAGCTCGGTAGACGCGGAGCGAAGACGCGCAGCAAGGGGCCGCAAGATCAAAGAGTTCACGGTAGACGCGAGGCGACCTCGCGCAGCGAGGGGGCCGCGTTTAACATTAAGCGCGATCAAAGAATTCGCCTCCCGTATGAACATCAAAGGATTATCTAGAGTTTACTCTTGAGCACACTAATAAATTTATCGCCGTAGCCGGTAAGTGTTCATCAGGAGTGTCATTTAACAGGGGAATTTCACGATACCGATGTTTTAATGTGAGACGCTTGGGGGTAATTAATATCTTTGCGCTGTTTCGTGTTCAAAGACCCTGTTTCGCTGTGAAATGTTTCGATTGAATGTTTGAGTGCCAGACTGGCCAGGGGTACGGACTTTTTATCATCTGAAGATTAGAATACCACTTATCAGGGGAATTTTACTGGGCGGTTGTTTTAATGTGAGATGTTTAGGGGAAATTAACAGTGACAAGTTTATTTATTTATTTATTGTTTTATTCGTATATATCTCACAATAGATAACACAGGGGTAGACAATAATGTATTGTTTAACTATTGTACATTATAGACAAGTATAATACATAAGAAACAAAGTAGTTTATTTACAAGTGTTATACATGATAGTGTTAAATCGATAAAGGGGAGGTGGTCACGTTGTCAGAATGGACCTGTCGCTTGATGGGGTGAGGTAGTAAGTTGGAAGTTGTAGTAGTAGGTTAGAAGTTGGCGTGTATTAGAGGAAGTTGGTTGTGGAGGTAGTTGGTAGTAGAAGTTGTAGTAGTGAAAGTTGTAGTTGTAGACGTAGTCGGTGTACAAGTTGTAGTAGTGAAAGTTGTAGTAGAGCAGGGGACGACGTTCAAATTAACAGACGACGACTTTTATTCGACTGACTCAACAAGCAAAGACCAAAACGTTACTCCCAAACCAACGAAAGCTTAGACTTTGGAGTTCTATATCTTTAGCACTTCAACGAATAACAGACAACAGTAATGGTGAACCTTACAGATAAGAAAACTTAGTTCCAAGGGGTAATTAATATCTTTGCGCTGTTTCGTGTTCAAAGACCCTGTTTCGCTGTGAAATGTTTCGATTGAATGTTTGAGTGCCAGACTGGCCAGGGGTACGGACTTTTTATCATCTGAAGATTAGAATACCACTTATCAGGGGAATTTTACTGGGCGGTTGTTTTAATGTGAGATGTTTAGGGGAAATTAACAGTGACAAGTTTATTTATTTATTTATTGTTTTATTCGTATATATCTCACAATAGATAACACAGGGGTAGACAATAATGTATTGTTTAACTATTGTACATTATAGACAAGTATAATACATAAGAAACAAAGTAGTTTATTTACAAGTGTTATACATGATAGTGTTAAATCGATAAAGGGGAGGTGGTCACGTTGTCAGAATGGACCTGTCGCTTGATGGGGTGAGGTAGTAAGTTGGAAGTTGTAGTAGTAGGTTAGAAGTTGGCGTGTATTAGAGGAAGTTGGTTGTGGAGGTAGTTGGTAGTAGAAGTTGTAGTAGTGAAAGTTGTAGTTGTAGACGTAGTCGGTGTACAAGTTGTAGTAGTGAAAGTTGTAGTAGAGCAGGGGACGACGTTCAAATTAACAGACGACGACTTTTATTCGACTGACTCAACAAGCAAAGACCAAAACGTTACTCCCAAACCAACGAAAGCTTAGACTTTGGAGTTCTATATCTTTAGCACTTCAACGAATAACAGACAACAGTAATGGTGAACCTTACAGATAAGAAAACTTAGTTCCAAACCCCAAAATTTCGTCTCATAACTAAAAAGTTGAACTCAAAACATTAAAAATCTAGGTCCAAAGTCAAAATAGTTAGACACGGTAGGGCAAAAGGGCATATTCTTTCCAACCAATACTCCCTATTCTTCTACACATCTGCATCTCGAAGCCTTCGAATTTATATTCAATGTTTGGCTACTGACAATGTAGCAGTCATTTCGTTGTAATGGTCATCTCGTTGTAACAGACACGTATGTCATGTCATTTTATCAGAGACGTATGGTATGTCGTTGTAATAGCCATGTCGTTGTATCAGTCATGTCGATGTAGTAGACACGTATGTCATGTCAATGTAACAGTCATGTCAATGTAACAGTCATGTCAATGTAACAGTCATTTCGTTGTAATAGTCATCTCGTTGTAACAGTCACGTATGTCATGTCGTTTTATCAGAGACGTATGGTATGTCGTGATGGACGAATGTAGGTTGTCGACTGTGCCATGATGGATCATGTAGGTTGTCGACTGTGTCGGGATGGATCATGTAGGTTGTCGACTGTGCCATGATGGATCATGTAGGTTGTCGACTGTGTCGGGATGGATCATGTAGGTTGTCGACTGTGTCGGGATGGACGAATGTAGGTTGTCGACTGGGCCATGATGGATCATGTAGGTTGTCGACTGTGCCATGATGGATCATGTAGATTGTCGACTGTGTCGAGATGGACGAATGTAGGTTGTCGACTGGGCCATGATGGATCATGTAGGTTTTCGACTGGGCCATGATGGATCATGTAGGTTGTCGACTGTGCCATGATGGATCATGTAGATTGTCGACTGTGTCGAGATGGATGAATGTAGGTTGTCGACTGTGCCATGATGGATGAATGTAATTGTCGAGTATGCTCCAACAAATCACCGCGCCATTTAAACTTCTTTGAACATAATGGACACGGATGTTCACCAGAAGAAACCTCATGATGAGAAACCATCTGGAGAAAATCCAATAACCCTTTCGTCAACCATATTTAACATACCTAGTTTAACTTCATCAAACATCAATCTCAACAATACTTAGCATACCTACTTTAAACACCTCGATAAAATTGAATAACCTTTCATCGATAAGCCTTAACGTACTTTAAGAGAAAACAATCCAACTTACTGTGTAAAATAGAATCTCAATCCGTTAGAATGAATAGTAACTTTCCTTGAAGCAACCAAACTTATAACACGAAAGCCCTGAAGGGTCTTGTTTAAATATAGCCTGGTAACAAATGAATACATTATCCAATCAGCGAGTGATTATGCCAACATCGACTGAAATCTGGATTAACCAATTAGAGAAGAGCATTAACATTGGAGGCGGAGCAAAGAAATGACTGACATCTGTATTATAACCAATTAGAGAAGAGCATTAACTTTGGAGGCGGAGCAAAGAAATGACTGACATCTGTATTATAACCATTCAGAGAAGAGTATTAGCATGGGAGGCGGAGCAAAGAAATGACTGACATCTGTATTATAACCATTCAGAAAAGAGCATTACTATGAACGGCAGAGTGATTAACCAATTATAGAAGAGCGTAACTTTGAAAAACGGTTCCAGTTCCATCTTAAGGTAAATGAATTGGTCGGGTTCTCATCGAGGATCGTGGGCGTTTCTGGTCCATAGAATGTGTTTGGATAAACTTATGAAGGAGTTTAGGTTCCTGGGGGTTGATATTATTCATACATATGATAAGACGTGTAAGAAACATTCCAAGTTTTATAAAGCTATGGCTAACCTAGTATATACATTATCGGAGAGAAATGAGCTGTTATTTACTGGAATAATTCAGAGAGTCGGTGGTTATGATATCTACGCCACGTTTGTAACCATCGTTATCGAAATACTTTCAGATCGAATTCGCAATTTCGGTCGTCTTGTTGTTCTATATACCCTCGCCTATCGATTAGTTAAGAATCATGTTAAAGACATGTTCGACTCTGATTCCGACATTTGTACTTTAGAAACGGACTTTGGTACTTGGACCGGTGGTATCATCGGAAGATAATTTGGAGAGTGGTTACTAAAAGAAGGTAGTTTGGAAAATTTTCTAGACCTCTCTAACGAAGAAGCTACAACACTGTGGACTCTACTTCGCAACAGCCTTTGGTCTTTAAGAGCTTTACCTATAAATGTTTATCTGTGAGTTTATATATTTTTCCCTAATAAAAGTTTGGTAACCCCACAACATTTGTTACTGCCTTACAATATTGTTTACCAGGTCACGACACCCTCTCACACTGATGATGAGGGTTGTCCTGTAGTAGGCCTGCGATTGTAATAAGAATGGTTTGCTCCAGCTTTGAAATCTGAAATTTTCACAAAAAGAGATGGTGTTACTCAGTTCCCCTATAATGGGGGTGTTGAGTTACTAAAAATAGATTCTGATCTCTGATGCAATATCTGATTAGTTACTAAAAATAGAATGTGACCTATGATCCAATAACAGAATACTCATTGCACTGGTGACCAATTGAGACTGTATGTACTCATTCACCCAATACTCTCACATCAACATGGAAAAGTAAACTCCCAGTCATTGAAAAGTATGTTGTCACGATAGGTGTGTCAATAACAAGGAACAAAAATCATTAAAGACATCCTAATTAAGTTGTGAAATTTTGGTGGTTGAGAGATAAATCTGAAGATAAGCACATCAAACTATAAGAACAAGGAAACAATCGTATATTACACACTCTTAGAGCCAGTGTTAAGTTAACACGTATTTAGTTAAAATAGAAGGTTATAAATTGAGTAGAGGTAAACTTATACCTTATGGCTCATCTACTTTTTCGAATAAACTCAAGTTCAGAAGAGGAAGACAGTGATGACGATAGTGATTTGTCAATGAGCACTCAAACCACGACAATATGGCCTAGTGGTAATTTTAATAATGGTTTAACTTTAGACTCAATTTTCAAAAAGACAAATATACTTGAAAGGTTTTTAAACTCTAGTGAAACCTCTGACACCTACATCACCGGCTCTCAAAATCAGATCTGGAAGACTGGAGATTCCAACTGAAATAATTAACAACCACTCCTCGACTGGTAATAGAGATATACAAATCTTTGAACATGATATTTATTTTGAACAAATTAACGCAACGTGGAACGAACAATACGCTTGCAGCCAGCAAGGTGATACACTAAACAATAGAGCTACCAAGGTAGGTAATTGCTTTGGAGTCGAGTTTACCTTTTGATTTGATATTCTCTGTTTCTCCTTCGTTATCTTTATTACTGGGTTATTACACAACTAGTAGAGACATTATCTTTATTGATGATGATAAATAGTAAATTTCCACATGTAATGAAAATTTTGAAACTAGTTGCTAGTAATGATTGACGTTATAGTAAAGGAAACCGAAAAAATAAAGGACTCATCGTTAATACCATAAAGAAGTAACTGTAACATCAAAGAAAACGACAAGTGGAATAATATTAATACTGGTAAATCTTTTGACGTATTATCCTCTGGAGGTGGAGTAGAGTAAATTTTACATAGAAGCAGGTTTAAATTACCCAAGAGACACATGGACAATAGGTTACTAGGTGAGAAGCGAAAGAGATATCCAATACTTGGATGTTGTGACTTGTAATGAGAACCGCTGTAATAACTTGTACCAACTTGAAAACGTGAGGGGTGAAAAGACAGAGGGAAACAAAGAGAAATGACATCAGCTACAGAGTTGTGCAGAGATATTTTATTATAAAGTGTTTTTCATTTAGAAGTTTTTGCTGGCTTTTAAACCTAAATTGTCTCGTTTCTTCTTCTAGGTTCATTTTTGTGAAGAAACGATTGTTTTAACAATCCACGATGATGAAAATGACGAACCCAATTATTCTTGGCAGCAGTTTTCTATAGACAAGGAGCGCTTCATAAACCGTATACAAGAATGTGGCAAAATTATTTCCCCCATCCTAGCTATTGATCACAGAGACAAGATTCTAAAAAAGTATTTCAGAAGTAATAGAAACTAAAGTTTAGTTGATATTTTACTTGCCAAGCCCAATCATGTGTTCTCAAGAACACTTCCCTCTAATGAGCATAACATGCTATACTCGAGTTTGTCTCCAACTTGTCAGTGTAGGCCCCACCCTCTGGATCATCATTTGTTTTGATGACTCCATGGATACATCGGCTTCGTGGAACAAACTTCCCATGACTCATCAAAGATGGCCGCTCTCTGAACATGTCTCATCACGTCCAATGACGTATTGCATCAGTTACTATAAATAGAACGTATTCCATTGGTTACTATAAATAGACTGACCACGCCCCCTTGTTACAGGGTATAAAGGGCAGCCGTTCTCAGTGCTGCTACATACAGAAAGTCAGATCCCTGCTACCAAGTCGTGTGCTTTTTAGAATGGAGTCCGTTAGAATGGATATGTGTGATTCCGCTGTTAATGTTGACTGTGATGGTGCTTTTTTCTATGCCGCTCGTAATGGCGAGTATGTAAAGCCTCTACAGACGAATGGTTTGAAGGCTGTCTCAGTTTCGAGATATCGAGCAAAGACTTTAATTCATCTTAGAAAATACGATGGCAAAACGGGGTTGAAATTCCCAACACGTTACGGTATAACACTAACACAGCCTGAATTTGAGACTTTAGTGGGTCTGAAGTCTACGATTCTCTCAGAGTGTGACAGACTACAAGTAGCCACAGGTGATGCGTCTACGATTCTCTCAGCTGAGTGTGACAGTATACAAGCAACCACTGATGGAGCATCTACATTTCGCTCAGACTATGACAGAGAACAAACGACCAATGAGGGTGAGTGGTCGATCGCTGCTCCTCCCGTTTATGACGACTTCCAGGCGTCTACAATTCTCTCAGCAGAGTGTGACGGTGTACAACCAATTACTGATGGAACATCTACATTTCGCTCAGACTATGCCCGAGAACAAACAACCATTGAGGGTGAGTGGTCGTTTGCTGCTCCTCCTGTTTATGACGACTTCCAGTATCAACAGAGTAACCTTTCGACTGTTCTCACAGACACAGCTCACAAACGAATTGATCCCCGTTCGATCACTAATATAACTGATGGATCTTATGCTATTAAGAACAATAAACAAAATTGTGTTAAATTTTGCGATCCTTGTGTATTTAAAAAACCACGGGGGAGACCACGTAAACTTGTAATTTAAGCATTAAACACATGACTATGTTGTTATATGTGTACTTTTTCAGATGATTTGTATCCATATTTGCACTATTTAAAGCATCGTTGTTCAATTATAAATATTTGAACGTGTAACATGTGTTGTCTAGTTTTATTGTGACAATAAACATTATATAAAGATCATATTTGTTTTTTTTTTTTATTTGACTTATTTTAATTTTAATGAGTTAATTCGAAAAAGTAGATGAGCCATAAGGTATAAGTTTACCTCTACTCAATTTATAACCTTCTATTTTAACTAAATACGTGTTAACTTAACACTGGCTCTAAGAGTGTGTAATATACGATTGTTTCCTTGTTCTTATAGTTTGATGTGCTTACCTTCAGATTTATCTCTCAACCACCAAAATTTCACAACTTAATTAGGATGTCTTTAATGATTTTTGTTCCTTGTTATTGACACACCTATCGTGACAACATACTTTTCAATGACTGGGAGTTTACTTTTCCATGTTGATGTGAGAGTATTGGGTGAATGAGTACATACAGTCTCAATTGGTCACCAGTGCAATGAGTATTCTGTTATTGGATCATAGGTCACATTCTATTTTTAGTAACTAATCAGGTATTGCATCAGAGATCAGAATCTATTTTTAGTAACTCAACACCCCCATTATAGGGGAACTGAGTAACACCATCTCTTTTTGTGAAAATTTCAGATTTCAAAGCTGGAGCAAACCATTCTTATTACAATCGCAGGCCTACTACAGGACAACCCTCATCATCAGTGTGAGAGGGTGTCGTGACCTGGTAAACAATATTGTAAGGCAGTAACAAATGTTGTGGGGTTACCAAACTTTTATTAGGGAAAAATATATAAACTCACAGATAAACATTTATAGGTAAAGCTCTTAAAGACCAAAGGCTGTTGCGAAGTAGAGTCCACAGTGTTGTAGCTTCTTCGTTAGAGAGGTCTAGAAAATTTTCCAAACTACCTTCTTTTAGTAACCACTCTCCAAATTATCTTCCGATGATACCACCGGTCCAAGTACCAAAGTCCGTTTCTAAAGTACAAATGTCGGAATCAGATTCGAACATGTCTTTAACATGATTCTTAACTAATCGATAGGCGAGGGTATATAGAACAACAAGACGACCGAAATTGCGAATTCGATCTGAAAGTATTTCGATAACGATGGTTACAAACGTGGCGTAGATATCATAACCACCGACTCTCTGAATTATTCCAGTAAATAACAGCTCATTTCTCTCCGATAATGTATATACTAGGTTAGCCATAGCTTTATAAAACTTGGAATGTTTCTTACACGTCTTATCATATGTATGAATAATATCAACCCCCAGGAACCTAAACTCCTTCATAAGTTTATCCAAACACATTCTATGGACCAGAAACGCCCACGATCCTCGATGAGAACCCGACCAATTCATTTACCTTAAGATGGAACTGGAACCGTTTTTCAAAGTTACGCTCTTCTATAATTGGTTAATCACTCTGCCGTTCATAGTAATGCTCTTTTCTGAATGGTTATAATACAGATGTCAGTCATTTCTTTGCTCCGCCTCAAATGCTAATACTCTTCTCTGAATGGTTATAATACAGATGTCAGTCATTTCTTTGCTCCGCCTCCAATGTTAATGCTCTTCTCTAATTGGTTATAATACAGATGTCAGTCATTTCTTAATGCTCTTCTCTCCAGTCATTTCTTTGCTCCGCCTCCAATGTTAATGCTCTTCTCTAATTGGTTAATCCAGATTTCAGTCGATGTTGGCATAATCACTCGCTGATTGGATAATGTATTCATTTGTTACCAGGCTATATTTAAACAAGACCCTTCAGGGCTTTCGTGTTATAAGTTTGGTTGCTTCAAGGAAAGTTACTATTCATTCTAACGGATTGAGATTCTATTTTACACAGTAAGTTGGATTGTTTTCTCTTAAAGTACGTTAAGGCTTATCGATGAAAGGTTATTCAATTTTATCGAGGTGTTTAAAGTAGGTATGCTAAGTATTGTTGAGATTGATGTTTGATTAAGTTAAACTAGGTATGTTAAATATGGTTGACGAAAGGGTTATTGGATTTTCTCCAGATGGTTTCTCATCATGAGGTTTCTTCTGGTGAACATCCGTGTCCATTATGTTCAAAGAAGTTTAAATGGCGCGGTGATTTGTTGGAGCATACTCGACAATTACATTCATCCATCATGGCACAGTCGACAACCTACATTCATCCATCTCGACACAGTCGACAATCTACATGATCCATCATGGCACAGTCGACAACCTACATGATCCATCATGGCCCAGTCGACAACCTACATGATCCATCATGGCCCAGTCGACAACCTACATTCGTCCATCTCGACACAGTCGACAATCTACATGATCCATCATGGCACAGTCGACAACCTACATGATCCATCATGGCCCAGTCGACAACCTACATTCGTCCATCCCGACACAGTCGACAACCTACATGATCCATCCCGACACAGTCGACAACCTACATGATCCATCATGGCACAGTCGACAACCTACATGATCCATCCCGACACAGTCGACAACCTACATGATCCATCATGGCACAGTCGACAACCTACATTCGTCCATCACGACATACCATACGTCTCTGATAAAACGACATGACATACGTGACTGTTACAACGAGATGACTATTACAACGAAATGACTGTTACATTGACATGACTGTTACATTGACATGACATACGTGTCTACTACATCGACATGACTGATACAACGACATGGCTATTACAACGACATACCATACGTCTCTGATAAAATGACATGACATACGTGTCTGTTACAACGACATGACATACGTGTCTGTTACAACGAGATGACCATTACAACGAAATGACTGCTACATTGTCAGTAGCCAAACATTGAATATAAATTCGAAGGCTTCGAGATGCAGATGTGTAGAAGAATAGGGCGTATTGGTTGGAAAGAATATGCCCTTTTGCCCTACCGTGTCTAACTATTTTGACTTTGGACCTAGATTTTTAATGTTTTGAGTTCAACTTTTTAGTTATGAGACGAAATTTTGGGGTTTGGAACTAAGTTTTCTTATCTGTAAGGTTCACCATTACTGTTGTCTGTTATTCGTTGAAGTGCTAAAGATATAGAACTCCAAAGTCTAAGCTTTCGTTGGTTTGGGAGTAACGTTTTGGTCTTTGCTTGTTGAGTCAGTCGAATAAAAGTCGTCGTCTGTTAATTTGAACGTCGTCTGTCTACTACAACTGCTCTACTACAACTTTCACTACTACAACTTCTACTACCAACTACCTCCACAACCAACTTCCTCTAATACACGCCAACTTCTAACCTACTACTACAACTTCCAACTTACTACCTCACCCCTCAAGCGACAGGTCCATTCTGACAACGTGTAACACTATCATGTATAACACTTGACTTTGTTTCATACTTGTCTATAATGTACAATAGTTAAACAATACATTATTGTCTACCCCTGTATCACTGATTTAACATTCTAATCTTCAGTCCGTACAACTCACATTTGTAAATAACACTACTTTGTTTCTTATGTATTATACTTGTCTATAATGTACAATAAGTTAAACAATACATTATTGTACCCCTGTGTATTGTGAGATATATATCGAATAACAACAATAAATAAATAAATAAACTTGTAAACATCTTGTCACATTAACATCTCACATTAAAACCGCCCAGTAAAATTCCCCTGATAAGTGGTATTCTAATCTTCAGATGATAAAAAGTCCGTACCCCTGGCCAGTCTGGCACTCAAACATTCAATCGAAACATTTCACAGCGAAACAGGGTCTTTGAACACGAAACAGCGCAAAGATATTAATTACCCCAAGCGTCTCACATTAAAACATCGGTATCGTGAAATTCCCCTGTTAAATGACACTCCTGATGAACACTTACCGGCTACGGCGATAAATTTATTAGTGTGCTCAAGAGTAAACTCTAGATAATCCTTTGATGTTCATACGGGAGGCGGATTCTTTGATCGCGCTTAATGTTAAACGCGGCCCCCTCGCTGCGCGAGGTCGCCTCGCGTCTACCGTGAACTCTTTGATCTTGCGGCCCCTTGCTGCGCGTCTTCGCTCCGCGTCTACCGAGCTCTTTGATCTCTCGCTTAACGTTAAACACAGTGTTTCGTATTTGGCGTGTAGCGTGTGTAACGGCCTAAGCTGCTACCTTTAATTCTAAAGGAAGTTTTTAAGAACAATAAATAAACTTGTCACTGTTTTTTATTGCCTGAGAGTATAAAGAAAGAATAGATTTATGAAAGTTACGGCACCATTGAAAGTACAAAGCATATAATAGATTTATGATACCACCACCACCCCTTCACCACCACCGCCACGAGAGGTCACCGGGAGGTCACAGGGAGGTCACCACCACCACGAGAGGTCAACCGAGAGGTCAACGAGAGGTCACCGGAACCAAAATGGGCGGGTAGACTCTCATATAAGAAAAAACGGTAGACTCTCATATAAGGAATATTCCTGGAAGCAGAAAAAAAAATCTTCTGGTAGACTATTTATATAAGGAATATTCTGCTTCTGGAAGAAGAATTACGCATCCTAATTGACATACTATACTACTAACATCTAGTGGTGGCATATGCAGGTATGTGTGAGCTCCTCGCTCTTTTACTATTCTTGTTAATCTACTACTATATATTTACTTACCTTTTACTTATACAAAAAAAGCTGCACTTCAGTCCAGATATGATCAAACGCGATATAACTTCCATATCAGCTAAACAGTCAATAATAAATCTGTGCTTGCGGAATACAAATAGAGAAGAGTGCTGCAAAATTTGACAGAGTGTAGTGTAGACAATTCAAGGTTTGAGAAGCCATAAACATTTTCTTGTGATCGATTTAAACAAAGTGTTAGATATAATACATACACACACACACGCACACGCACGCACGCACACAAATATACAACATACATACATACACACACAGATGCATATATACATACATATATACAAACATACATAAATACATATATACATGTATACAAACGTACGAGTACATACATACATTCATACACACACATTCATACACACATTCATACACACATACATTCATACATACATACATACATACATACATACATACATACATACATACATACATACATACATACATACATACATACATACATATACATACATACATACTTACATACATAACATACATACATACTTACATACATACATACATACATACATACATACATTAATATATACATACACACATACATACATACATACATACATACATACATACATACATACATACATACATACATACATACATACATACATACATACATACATACATACATACATACATACATACATACATACATACATACATACATACATACATACAAACATACATACTAACATACACACATACACGCACACACACACACAAACACACACACACACACATACACACACACACACATACACACACATATATACATACATACATACATACATACATACATACATACATACATACATACATATGGACGAAATATGTTATTTGGGAAACGTAATGTATAAAGTTGGTCACAATAGAACAGATAGTCAGAACTAGAGTTTGTGAGTTAATTGAGGAGATCCACAACAAAAATGATAGACAACACTAGAGTTTGTGAGTTAATTGAGGAGATCCACAACAAAAATGATAGACAACACTAGAGCTTGTGAGTAAATTGAGGAGATCCACAACAAAAATGATAGACAACACTAGAGCTTGTGAGTAAATTGAGGAGATTCACAACAAAAATGATAGACAACACTAGAGCTTGTGAGTAAATTGAGGAGATCCACAACAAAAATAATAGACAACACAAGAGAGTGAGTAAATTGAGGAGGTCCACAACAAAAATGATAGACAACACAAGAGAGTGAGTAAATTGCTGAAGGTCCACATCAGAAATGATAGACAACACAAGAGATAGTGAGTAAATTGAGGAGGTCCACAACAAAAATGATAGACAACACAAGAGAGTGAGTAAATTGAGGAGGTCCACAACAAAAATGATAGACAACACAAGAGAGTGAGTAAATTGAGGAGGTCCACAACAAAAATGATAGACAACACAAGTGAGTGAGTAAATTGAGGAGGTCCACAACAAAAATGATAGACAACACAAGGGATAGTGAGTAAATTGAGGAGGTCCACAACAAAAATGATAGACAACACAAGGGATAGTGAGTAAATTGAGGAGGTCCACAACAAAAATGATAGACAACACAAGTGAGTGAGTAAATTGAGGAGGTCCACAACAAAAATGATAGACAACACAAGATATAGTGAGTAAATTGAGGAGGTCCACATCAGAAATGATAGACAACACAAGAGAGTGAGTAAATTGAGGAGGTCCACAACAAAAATGATAGATAACACAAGGGATAGTGAGTAAATTGAGGAGGTCCACAACAAAAATGATAGACAACACAAGAGAGTGAGTAAATTGAGGAGGTCCACAACAAAAATGATAGACAACACAAGAGAGTGAGTAAATTGAGGAGGTCCACAACAAAAATGATAGACAACACAAGAGAGTGAGTAAATTGAGGAGGTCCACAACAAAAATGATAGACAACACAAGAGAGTGAGTAAATTGAGGAGGTCCACATCAGAAATGATAGACAACACAAGAGAGTGAGTAAATTGAGGAGGTCCACAACAGAAATGATAGACAACACAAGTGAGTGAGTAAATTGAGGAGGTCCACAACAGAAATGATAGACAACACAAGGGATAGTGAGTAAATTGAGGAGGTCCACAACAGAAATGATAGATAACACAAGGGATAGTGAGTAAATTGAGGAGGTCCACATCAGAAATGATAGATAACACAAAGGATAGTGAGTAAATTGACGAGGTTCACATCAGAAATGATAGATAACACAAGAGAGTGAGTAAATTGAGGAGGTCCACAACAAAAATGATAGATAACACAAGGGATAGTGAGTGAACTGACGAGGTTCACATCAGAAATGATAGATAACACAAGAGAGTGAGTAAATTGAGGAGGTCCACATCAGAAATGATAGATAACACAAGGGATAGTGAGTAAATTGAGGAGGTCCACAACAGAAATGATAGATAACACAAGAGAGTGAGTAAATTGAGGAGGTCCACATAAGAAATGATAGATAACACAAGGGATAGTGAGTAAATTGAGGAGGTCCACAACAAAAATGATAGACAACACAAGAGAGTGAGTAAATTGAGGAGGTCCACAACAGAAATGATAGATAACACAAGAGAGTGAGTAAATTGAGGAGGTCCACAACAGAAATGATAGATAACACAAGAGAGTGAGTAAATTGATTTCCACAACAGAAATGATAGACAACACAAGAGAGTGAGTAAATTGAGGAGGTCCACAACAAAATGATAGATAACACAAGAGAGTGAGTAAATTGAGGAGGTTCACAACAGAAATGATAGATAACACAAGAGAGTGAGTAAATTGATTTCCACAACAGAAATGATAGACAACACAAGGGATAGTGAGTAAATTGATTTCCACAACACAACAGAAATGATAGACAACACAAGGGATAGTGAGTAAATTGAGGAGGTCCACAACAGAAATGACAGGCAACACATGAGATAGTGAGTAAACTGATGTCCAAAACAGAAATGATAGATAACACATGAGATAGTGAGTAAATTGATGTCTACAACAGAAATGATAGACAACACAAGAGATAGTGAGTAAATTGATGTCCACAACAGAAATGATAGACAACACAAGAGATAGTGAGTAAATTGATGTCCACAACAGAAATGATAGACTACACAAGAGATAGTGAGTGAATTGATGTCCACAACAGAAATGATAGACAACACAAGAGATAGTGAGTAAATGGATGTCCACAACAGAAATGATTGACAACACAAGAGATAGTGAGTAAATTGATGTCCACAACAGAAATGATAGACAACACAAGAGATAGTGAGTAAATTGATGTCCACAACAGAAATGATAGACAACACAAGAGATAGTGAGTAAATTGATGTCCACAACAGAAATGATTGACAACACAAGAGATAGTGAGTAAATTGATGTCCACAACAGAAATGATAGACAACACAAGAGATAGTGAGTAAATTGATGTCCACAACAGAAATGATAGACAACACAAGAGATAGTGAATAAATGGATGTCCACAACAGAAATGATTGACAACACAAGAGATAGTGAGTAAATTGATGTCCACAACAGAAATGATAGACAACACAAGAGATAGTGAGTAAAGTGATGTCCACAACAGAAATGATAGACAACACAAGAGATAGTGAGCAAATTGATGTCCACAACAGAAATGATAGACAACACAAGAGATAGTGAATGAGTCGCAGAGGTCCACAACAGAACACTTTCGCTTTATAATTACTTTAGTATTAAAGATAACCGTTTTTTTTATTTAATTAAAACAAAAGTATTTCTAGTCCACTTTTTAAAGAAATGTTCAACAACGTTTTTATTGAACTAACGGTGTACGCAGTTTTTATTTTTTATTTTGACCATTCCAGTCCTGATAAACGTTTCCCTTCTTAAGTCACCTGACCCACTTCATTTCAACTATAGTTCCATTTATACCCCGGTACTTCTCGTGCCAGATAAACTAGTCCATTTGCTGGCCAAGTCACGCGATGGTGTCTTTGAATTCTGGCAAAATGACTGTAACTATGTATTCTTCTGTATCTTTGAATGCCAAACTGGTCTAGTTACAACCCAGACTTCAAATCTTAAAGTGAACATTCCATCTTTATCATCTCCTGTCCTGTCGCATGAAGCTAACCACTTCCATTGTAGAACAATTCTCAAACGTTTTCGTATTTTAAACATTCTTTGTTCTTTTTTTTCCCTGATAATTCTTTCCACTCCTTCACTCCTTCCTTTCTATATTTGATCTATAAAATAAACATACATACAAGCACACACATATATTATATATGTATATAATAATATATATAGTAGTAGCAGTAGCCTCGTTAGTCATAGTTGACTATGGATTTTGCACTGCCCCTTGGAAATGTTTTTTTTTTCTTCTTTTTCGACGTGTGTTCTTTTTTTTTTTAATATGAGTCTGCCTACTTCTTTCTTGAGTTGGAGTTTTAGCGAGTGTTTCCAAACATTGAGGTCTGCAACTGTCTGCTCAGGCTGCAGGGTTTATGTTCATAGTCTTCATGTCAAGTTTACACACGTCTATAAATCGGAGTCTTGGGCGCCTCTTAGTTCTTTTGCCATCTATTAATTGCCCATAAAGTGTTATTTTTTGGTATGCGGCCATCGTTTCATTTGGTGGCCAAGCCAGCGTATATAATTTATCACTATCATCTAACTTCTTCTCGTTGTAACTTGTCTCTCATGACAGCAATTCTGATGGTTTTCTCTGTCCTGCGCAAGATGTCTATTATATGCAGCACTCAATCCTAGGTCGTATGTGATGCCTAACATCCACATTCTTTTAGAGATTTCTCTAAAATTGTTGTCTAGAACTATAATTACGTTCACTAGGCCATTGTATCATTTTACATGATCAACGTGATTTATTTTTATTGTCCTTGTTCTTGTGTTCTTCATCAACCATTATTGAATTTTAACTTCCTAGTTAGTTTCTGCAAAATTGACACACACATATATATAGCATTTTCTCATTACTGGGATCTGCCGGAAGGAGGAAAGAATTGTAGAATATATCATCATCATCATCATGAAGTACCGGGCCTGCTGGCGTAGGTGATCATGTCTCTCCACAACTTTCGATCTCGGCAGCTATTTATCATTTCTGTTGTTGACCTTCTGCCAAGCCATTCTCTTAAGCAGTCTGTTATTTTTTCTCTTTGCTTCTCTCTATCTCTTCGTCCCTCAATTTTTCCAGTTGTTTCAATATATTCCAGTTGTTCTCTTCTCATTACATGGCCAAAAAAATGATGATTGTTTCTTCCTAATACTGGAAATTAGCCCTCTTTTTGCTTTGGTCTCTCTCAGAACATCTTCATTACTCTTCTTAGCTGTCCATGGTACTCTCAACATTTTTCTGTAAAACCACATTTCTACAGACTCCAGTGATTTTCTTGTCTGTTGTCCTATTGTCCATGATTCGCATCCATATGTTAAGACTCACTCTACGTAACATTTAAGAACTCTTTTTCTTGTTTCTGTTGTCAAAAATGAATTGCATAGTATCTTCCTCATTTTTTGGAAAGCTGCTTTTGTTTGAGCCATTCTGCATCTCACCTCTTTTGTACGTGCATATATCATATATATATACCACAATACGAAGACTTTTTACACTGTCTGTTGCTATTCCAGTCCCTTAAGAGCTCAACTATGTATCTTAACGACACATATAGTACCATTGCTGGTGTATGTCGGGGGGCAACGATAGAACCAGAGGGATAAAGGCCGCTATGTCAAGCAGTCGCCACGACGTGTGAGACTCAGGATTTCTATTTCAACCCCGCTAGAAAAAAAATCATTTCTGTCTACCGCGGACTTCGAACACCGTACTCCGGCTTTTCAGCCAGTGAAACAGTGGTTAAGAGCTCAACACAGTGCATATATATTCTGCAGCATAATTGACAGCCCTCAAAGTAATAACAGAAGGTTAGTTAGATAAATATTGTGATTTGATATGGTTGTGTTAAAGAGTTGCATTACGTTCCCTTGTGGAATGTCGTCCCGGCAGTGGGGGGGGGGGGGGGAGGCGGTGTGTGGTCAATTATTGGTAGCAAGTACTCTGTGCTGCTTTGAAGGGCAGATTTTTTCATGGCTGTTATTTTTGTAAACAGACGGTGGCTGACCACTGAAGGTGCACAAAAAAGCAGATCCTATCCAGTGGTGCTCTGCCCTTTCCAGATTTAGGGTACTTAAGAATCTGTGTCATTTCTTTTCGTGTGACTACCCTGTGGGGCGGAGATTAATTAAATGTTTTCATTCTCCTGCCACTGTCTACGATCGTTACGGAGTTTCCACTAGCATTCGTAAATATGCGCCCAAATACAGGTTCTGGGTTATTCTTATATTAGTTTTCATTATAATCGAACATTTCTTGCGATATTTCGTCACTTGATATATATGCTGTTTGTAGTATATCATTGTTTAAATGCTCCTTTTCCATGTCTTTCCATTATTCATATTCAGAAAGCAATGTTGGCTATATTAGAAGCTCACAGAAAACCTTACTCACTATTTCACTTATATGTTAAAATGCTTTACATTCTCTGCAATTTGATCGTGACAGGACAATTATTTTCTTTTTTTCACAAATTATACCGACAATTAATGACTTTATCTATAAATTATACCGACAATTAATAGCTTTATCTATAAATTATATCGACAATTAATAACTTTTTCTATAAATTATATCGCTAATTAATAACTTTTTCTATAAATTATATCGACAATTAATAACTTTTTCTATATATTATACTGACTATTAATTAATTTAACCACGAATCAAACCGACTATTATAAACGTTATCTATGAATTATACCGACTATTAATAACTTTATCTGCAAAGTAACATCTTTATCTGTGTGTTATACCGACCAGTAACAACTTTATCTGTGTATTATACCGACCAGTAACAACTTTATCTGTGTATTATACCGACCAGTAACATCTTTATCTGTGTATTATACCAACCAGTAACATCTTTATCTGTGTATTATACCGACCAGTAACAACTTTATCTGTGTATTATACCGACCAATAACAACTTTATCTGTGTATTATACCGACCAGTAACAACTTTATCTGTGTATTATACCGACCAGTAACAACTTTATCTGTGTATTATACCAACCAGTAACAACTTTATCTGTGTATTATACCAACCAGTAACAACTTTATCTGTGTATTATACCGACCAGTAACAACTTTATCTGTGTATTATACCAACCAGTAACAACTTTATCTGTGTATTATACCAACCAGTAACAACTTTATCTGTGTATTATACCAACCAGTAACAACTTTATCTGTGTATTATACCAACCAGTAACAACTTTATCTGTGTATTATACCAACCAGTAACAACTTTATCTGTGTATTATACCAACCAGTAACAACTTTATCTATGAATTATACCAACCATTAATAACTATCTATTTAACATGAGAAAAAAATATTAAACTAAATGTCATGGCTTAACTAAAATCAATTTGCTAGTTTGATCACAAACTGAATTTGTGAATTGTCTAATGTCGTTGAAGCCTCCGTGGCTGATTGGTTAGTTTGCTCGCTTCCTAATCAGAATGATACGGGTTCGATTCCAAGAAGTGACGAATTTTTTGTTTTTTGAGACCGACAAGGATCGGGGTTCACCCAGCTTCTATCAATGGGTCCCAAAGATTTTGTGGGAATTAAAGACGGCCTGGCATGATATCGACCACATCACCCATAAATGTGTCATTTCATGGAAATATATCACCACCTATACCATACTGTTCATACCCCTAGCTAGGCAAGGGAAAGAACCTCTACTTTTTTTTAAAGAGTGCCAGCAAGTTTCAACTTCCGGTTATGTATTTTTTTTAATTACCAATGCATAATTCAAATTGCATAACATCAAACGTACTGTAAATAAAACATAACAATATTTAAGAGTACCTCTCTCGGTCTGTCAGGAACGATGGTTCCGAAGCTAAGGAGTTAAGGCAACGGTGTATGAATAGACTGAACGTTAGTCTTGAGGAGGGTGACAATGTTGTAGGTGAGTGTGTAAAGTAATTAAATAATTGGAAATAAAAGGTAGGTGATAAATGATTATATTTGTACACCATGAATGAAAGTTAACACACAATACAATAACGTTGGTAGGGTGAGGACAGTTAACCATAGGTGACGTTGTTCGAGAAAGAGAAAGACCTCAGTGTTTCTTACCTAAGTCTTGTGACACCACGGACAGTCCTTGAGAACTGATCTATTCTTGGTGTTAGTTTGAGCACCGTTCCATAAAGAACCACTGGTCGTAGTTACATCAACAAACCATTTAATTATTGTTAAAAGTGTCAGTAAGTACTAAATTCATCGGCCAGCAATTTTTGGCAAAAACTGACATAGCTCTTGTCTAAATTGTTCTTTGCAGATCGTTTGATACCAAGTGTTTTGTCTTGTAGAGTTTCGGTGTTTAGCAAACATTTAAAAGCAGACGCAGGTTAGCTAGAGCCAGCGGCGTTAAAGTCTGTACAGCTCAGAGGATAGACGGTAGGTGGTATTTGCCAGAAAAGAAGAGCTCTTTAATATGCAGTGTCTAGATTAATGTTCTCTGCTAAGTGACGAGAAGCGCAAAATAGCATCTCCCAGTCAACAAATATTTTCCAGTCATTGGTAATTCAACTACCACATTTAAATGAATACACTTTCACAATTATTATATAAGATATGACACGTTTTTATGTCTATACTTACAAACCTATTTTATTCACGACATTGTTTTTACACCTTTATTTTAAATTCACGATTTCGAATAATTTCTTTCACATATTATTTTTTTAAAATATGTTTGTCCGTACTCACATACCTATTTTTTTTATCTATACTTTCCAAACCAATTTTTACTCATACGTCCAACACAATTTTTTTTTTTTAAATCCGTTTTCCTCACACTATCAGAGCCTCAATCACCACTCTTACACTTTCTAGCAGTGGCAGATATACAAAATCAATTCCGACATCTTTATCACAGATATTTCGATTAATCCGCCCACTCACCCGTATACTCTTGTCCTCTTACATCCGCTCACAAACAAATAGTTCCTACCTTTCCAAGTCCTGAGTGTGCGTGTCCTATTTTAACCACCACAGGAAACTTGGGAGTGATAAGCTGTGAATATATAACACTAGGTAAGGGTGAGTACCATGAATCATTCAATTCGTCTTACAAATATAACATTCATTTATGACTATATATATTATATGTCCTAAGTAATAGATATTACAATATAATTATCATGATATACCTATCTACTAATCATAATATAGCAGTTAAATATACAATTATTTAATAGTTAAAAGCAACGAATGATTATTCTTCTTTTTCTTTCCTTCCTCATCTCCCTTTCAGCGTCGAGGGTAGATTTAGTTTTCGGTCTTTTGCTCTTCTGCTAATCCCTCCTTGTAGCCAAGGCCAAGAAATGCATATAATATGTATAACAATGCGAAGCTGCAATAAAGTTGATTGTAAAGGAGAAAAGTAATCGTCTCTCCTACTGATATGTTTCCTAATGTATCTAATGTTCCATGAATCTATCGTTTTCGTGGTCGACCTTTGTGTCTGGTGTTCTCATATCGTTTAATAAATGCTCGTTGTGCAGTGTGTTGATCTTTCTGTCTTATCACGAGGCCGAATAATTGTATCTGTTGTTTATGTATGTATTCAATTATGAAAATTATTCCCAGCTTTTTTCTAATTTCTTTGCTGACCTTATTCCTCTGGCTGTTTTCTATCTTTCGTCCAACACATTTCTTATCAGTAGTCATTTTAAAATATTGTTTATGAATGTAGCGTCCAGGTCTGGCATCGGTAGTACAACGTAGGAATGAAAACTATTGCAGAGTTCTCGTTTTGTTTCTAGTGCTATTTCCTTGTTAAACAGCAGTGGCGACATCTGGTTAATAATTTGACAAGCTTTGTTTCTATTTCTGCTGCTTGTTAATTGTCCTTTGTCAATAGGCTTCCTATGTATTTAAATTCCTCGACTTGTTTTACCTGTCTGCCGTCTATCGTTATGCTGATGTTCTGTTTTTCTTTCGCGATATTCATGACTTCTGTCTTAAGTCTTTAGTTAGGACTGGCGTCACGGCAGTCGGGGCAATTTCGTATCCGCTCTTCCACTCGTTCCTGCAATCACCGGTGTTCGTCTACTGATTGTTCCTGCCCTGAAATCATCGAAGTGTTCGTCTACTGATTGTTCCTGCCCTGAAATCATCGAAGTGTTCGTCTACTGATTGTTCCTGCCCTGAAATCATCGAAGTGTTCGTCTACTGATTGTTCCTGCCCTGCATTAATTGAAGTGTTGCGTTCTTTTCCGGAAGCTGTTCCTGTTTTCTCCCTTGGTGACTCCGGGTTTATCATTCTTAACTTCTGTTTTGTTGGTGTTGAATTAAATTAAAATAAGCTGCAAGTAAAAAAAAAATACGTAATACAGATTTAAATTGTTAAAGTACTAAACCATTTTGAAAAAAAATTACTGTAAATTATTATTATTTTAAAAAAATAATAATTTCATTTATTATCAATTAACGATTAGATATATATAGATCATATCGCCATTCAGCATTTATTGACAATTGAATTATTCATATATTCAATGATGTTATGAGTATATTTGTAATTATACGTTAGAACCAAAAACAAATTACAATATACTCTAGAAATTTATGGTTTTTTTTTCAAAGAATTTATAAACACGTCATTTATATAATAATAATAATAGTAAATTGTCATGACATGTATGTACAAATCTAATTATATATATAACAAATCTATCTAAAATGTTAACAGTTCAATTGAACATAATGTATCAGGATCTATTTAAAATTGTTATAGTTAATTCAACCATACATTAACATGAAAATTTATTAACAAAGGTGACAATTCGCATGGGCATTACTATTATAACAATTGTAGCCTTTCGCCCTGACATTTCTCTAAAACTAAAATATTCTTCTTAACAGATAATTTATTAGAACATATTTGACATAAGTCTAAGTTAAAATGTTAACATTTATGTTTCTATGACGTAAAAGAAAAACTGTTAACAATTGAAACGTTAAATTTTCTAGAACATTTATGTTAAAAATATATTAACAATGGCATAATTTAATTTACTTGGGCAATTTATAGAATACTGGATGTAAAAATTAGCCCACACAGATATTAATGTGGAATTTGACTTCGGAAAGATAACAAAAAAGGCTCCTACATGCAAGAGCATTGCATTAATTTAATGACAAATCTGATTTAATTAAGCCTCGTATTAAATTAAATATCTGACAAGCCTAAACTGTTTCCAAAAAGCTAGGCTTAAAGATAATTGAATACTTTGAGCGTGCGTTCAATAATTTATGTAGAAAATATATAATTTAAAAAAAAATTATTATTTCAAGAATGGCCTTCATTCTATGTTTAGATTTCCCAAATTATATAAATGTTATATCTTTTATTTCCGCCCACAGGCGAAGATGACCCAGACCTGAAGGGTCAGCGGCACACGCAAGTAAAGACATAACATCACATCTTGGACTTCCGTTCAATTTGGTGGATAGGCGACAGGAACCATCGAGGCTCAATGTGAAAAAAATATTCCTTTTTGCAGTTTCCTCAAATTCCAAATCCGGCTTGCTGCTGGAGCAGCTGAGTTTAGTTCTCTGTGCACACAGTGAGCTATGTTTTTCACCCGGATCGTGTTTCGATATTCCAATTGCGTACGATGAATGATGATATCGTATGACGAAGGACAGTTCAGCTGCGTTCACTTCCGGTGCCGCGTGGCCTTATGTCTTTTGGCGTGTGCTGTAGCTGTTATGATGGGGACTGCAGCTGGCTTTCTATGTTTGGATCCTTCAATGAGATGAGTTTTAATTCGGATGATTTCATTGGCACAGGCGGCTGAGCATTTATGGATTTCAATTCGTTTGCAGTGATACCGGGACCTTCGACTAAACCATAACTACCATCTCGGAGAGGTTTTCTGTTATGTCTCTAAGTTAAAACACTATGGTTGATGCTTCACAGTTGTGAGTTCTGTTGGTATAGAAGTCGTCATGTTGTAACACATCTTGGATGAACAAGCTTCAGCATGCGCAGCTGAACTTGAGAAATCAAGAATGTCATTGCAGCCGAATTCCTGGGTCTATAAAAATATAAGGTTCGCTTCAACCTCTTGAACCTCCAATCAATCAGTTACTTGTTACTCAAAGTCCCCACCTACAAAAGCTGCATCAACCGTTACTAGTACCACTAGAGTTCCCCGGCTCATCATCGGGTTGCATGTCACGTTGCATTCACCACAGCCTGTCAGAAATAATCTTCTTCTCTAGCCAGATCGCCCACAGAACGTTGCATTTATTACATCCCGTCTGAAAGAATCTCTATCTCTAGTAAGATCTCACACAGAACGTTGCATTTATTACATCCCGTCTGAAAGAATCTCTATCTCTAGTAAGATCTCACACAGAACGTTGCATTTATTACATCCCGTGTGAAAGAATCTCTATCTCTAGTAAGATCTTACACAGAACGTTGCATTTATTACATCCCGTCTGAAAGAATCTCTGTCTCTAGTAAGATCTCACACAGAACGTTGCATTTATTACATCCCGTCTGAAAGAATCTCTGTCTCTAGTAAGATCTCACACAGAACGTTGCATTTATTACATCCCGTCTGAAAGAATCTTTATCTCTAGTAAGATCTCACACAGAACGTTGCATTTATTACATCCCGTCTGAAAGAATCTCTGTCTCTAGTAAGATCTCACACAGAACGTTGCATTTATTACATCCCGTCTGAAAGAATCTCTATCTCTAGTAAGATCTCACACAGAACATTGCATTTATTACATCCCGTCTGAAAGAATCTCTGTCTCTAGTAAGATCTCACACAGAACGTTGCATTTATTACATCCCGTCTGAAAGAATCTCTGTCTCTAGTAAGATCTCACACAGAACGTTGCATTTATTACATCCCGTCTGAAAGAATCTCTATCTCTAGTAAGATCTCACACAGAACGTTGCATTTATTGCATCCCGTCTGAAAGAATCTCTGTCTCTAGTAAGATCTCACACAGAACGTTGCATTTATTACATCCCGTCTGAAAGAATCTCTATCTCTAGTAAGATCTCACACAGAACGTTGCATTTATTACATCCCGTCTGAAAGAATCCCTGTCTCTGGCCAAAACTCCCACTTCTTCTGTTGTCATATTCAAAGTCTCCTTAATATCTTGAAACCATCATCTTCTTGGTCTTCCTCAAATGCGTCGTCCAGGAGCCATCCCTTCCATTATTGTTCTTGCCAGCACGCTGTGTCTTTTGACGTAGCCAAATAATATATATATGTATACCATGAGTTCTTAAATATTATGTAGAACCAATCTTAACATATGGATGTGAATCATGGACAATAGGACAACTGACAAGAAAATCACTGGAGTCTGTAGAAATGTGGTTTCACAGAAGAATGTTGAAAATACCACGGATAGCTCAGAAGAGTAATAAAAACGTTCTGAAAGAGGTCAAAGCAAAAAGAAAGCTAATTTCCAATATTAGGAAGAAACAATCATAATTTTTTGGGCCATGTAATGAGAAGAGAACAACTGGAATATATTGTAACAACTGGAAACATTGAGGGGCGAAGAGATAGAGGGAAGCAAAAAGAAAAAAAATACCAGACGGCTTAAGAGAATGGCTTGGCAGAAGGTCAACAACAGAAATGATAAATAACTGTTGAGATTGAAAGTTGTGGAGAGACATGATCATCTACGCCAGCAGTCCCGTTACTTTATGATGATGTATACCAACCATAGTATTTTAATTTCCTCTGTAGAACTGTGTTTATAAGCCAGTAGTCCAGTTACTCATGCTATTATATACTATACAACATATACTTATATACTACTTTCTCTGTACTGTTTCTACTGCTGATATTGCAAAATATATAAGACGCCATGATTCAATTTCCAGTTTCTGGTAAGAACGACCGAGATTAAGTTGTCCCGTACCTGGAATTCGGATGCAGGAAAAACTGTGGGACAAAAGAAGCCATATTCAGCATGAGGGCATTGATTGAAAAGTACATAGAAGTAAACAAACCAATATATGCCTGTTTCATAGACTACACCAAAGCATTTGATAGAATACACCATAATCAACTTATTGACTGCCTAAAAGATATACATCTGGATGACACAGACATACGATTGATATGTAATTTGTACTGGGAGCAAACAGCAATAATAAAATATAACAAGGAGAACTCTACACCCATTGATATAAAAAGCGGAGTAAGACAAGGATGCATCATATCACCAAGCTTGTTCAATTTATACACTGAGCAAATCTTTAAAAACTTCACAGAGATGCTAGGCCTAAACATTAATGGGAAGATAATCAATAACCTAAGATATGCTGATGATACTGTACTACTATAGCTTGGTTCATAAGTCGTGCCCAACTTTAAAAATCAATATCTTTTAAACCGCTTTTTGTAATTTTTTCAAAATTTGCATGTATAGTTATAATGATTAGAACCCAACAGGGAATTAATTTCATTAAAAACAAACATTTGGTTATTATTATTGCTTATTTGATTTATATAAATTTATAACGACCCATTGATGTAGTCAAAACTTAGTGTTTACAGTATTTAAGTTAAAAATAGCGATTACAAATCCAAACACGGTCCAATTTACGATTTTGCACGCTTTCCGCGTGAGTTTTCTGACACAATTAGACACTTGTAGTAAACACGAGACATTGTGTGTTCCATTTCCGTTAATTCAGCGGCGTAACGTGGAACAATAACATTTATCATGAGTCTTAAAATGAAATTCTGCAGTTCACAAAACATCGCAATAAAAATGTATGACTATTTTTGCAAAGAGGCTAAACGAGGAAGATTATTTCATTCTTTAGAAAACCCAGAGAATAGGACAAGACACATTTTGGATTTATCTAAACGGTCATTTAATCGCTGGATTCAAGCACGTGACCGTCAATGTTTCAAATATACAAAATCACAAGGAAGAGCAAAAATGTTGGATAATTTCGACAGTGAACTTATTAGAAGTGAAATTCGCAAAATGTTGGGTATGAATGAAACTGTTACAATAAGAAAATTAAAAGTATCGCTGAAAAAGAACAACAGTATTGAAATATCAAAGTCTACATTATGGAGGAATGTGAGAGCTGCAGGCTTTACATTCAGAAAGTATTCCAATGGACGAAACATCATCTGTGAGAAGCCACATATAGTAGTCATGAGAAGCAAGTACTTACGTGAAGTAAAAGAGGTGCGCAAGCAAGGTTATGATATTGTGTACTTGGATGAAACATGGATCAATGCTCACCACACTAACCAAAGGGAATGGCAGTCATCAGATGGAAAGATTAAGAGATTAATACCTAGCAGCAAAGGACAGCGCTTGATAATTGCTCATGCAGGTAGTCGACAACATGGACTAATACAGAATGCAGAGCTCATTTTTCTTTCAAAATCCATAGACAATCGGGATTATCACTCTGAGATGAATGGTCACATATTTAGACATTGGATTGAAAATTCTGTTCTCCCAGCACTAGATCGACCATCTTGCCTAATAATGGACAATGCAGCGTACCACAACATTGTTGCACTTGAAGATAAAGTCCCGACGTCATCCAGTACAAAAGATGCTATTAAGATATGGCTCACAAAGGAGCACATACAATTTAATAACATGTACTTAAAACCTGAATTACTATCTCTAGTAAAGCAAAAACAGAGTACAAAGATTTTTCAAATAGATAAGATTATCCAAGAGCACGGTCATATAAGTTTGAGGCTGCCACCTTACCATGCTCATTTAAATCCAATAGAACTAATCTGGGCAAAATTAAAAGGACAAGTGGCAGATGAAAATACAACATTCAAAATATGCGATGTAAAGACTCTCGCTTTATTAAATATAGACAAAGATTATTGGGCTAAATGTGAAGACCACGTCTTAAAACAGGAAGAGGAATATTGGAAAAATGATGGTTTGTGGAATGTTCAACCCCAAACAGTTATTAATCTTTTAGACTCGTCTGATTCAGAATGAAAGTATATAGCTCCCACAATCTTGGCCCCTATATTACCTTAAATTATTTCAACAAACGGTCCTTTTCAGGACCACACAACTATGAAAATTGGACATACAGGTATACCTTGATATTATTATCGTCCGTCCTCGAACTGAGCAGACAATAATTCTCCTGGTGCTTTGTTTTATCCAGTTATTTCCCCATTACGGCCACGCCTTTACCTAGTGAAAATTAATCGTAGACCAGCAACTACGGTAATTTCTATTCTTTAGGGCTTCACAATTTACAATTTTGACAGACATCAAAGAAATATCGCCGCTTTAAGAAAACTGCAGCTGCAAGATATTTGTTAAATATACATTTAAAGGGTCTTTTGCATTCTTATAACATTTGGAAAATTTCAAAAGTATTTAACAAACGGTTAGAGAGTAATAGCGTTTTGAAGTTGGGCAAATGTTTTGAAACAAGCTATAGCAGAAAATCCTAAAGATCTACAACAATTACTTAATGTAATAAACATGATAAGCAAAAAATATGGACTAGATATGAATATTAAAAAGATTAAAACTATGATCATAAACAAAGAAAATTCTGAAGACCTACAATTAAATATCAAAGTGAAAGGAATACATCTAGAGACAGTTCAGAACTACAACTACCAGGGACATACTATAACCCGTGATGGAAAATGTACAACTGAAATAAATAAAAGAATCATCATCATAATGTGCCATACCGGTTGGCGTAGGTGATCATGTCCCTCCACAATCTTCTATCTACAGTGCATCGTATCAGTTCTGTTGTTGACTGTTTTCCATGCCATGACACCAAGCTATCCAGTATTTTCTCTCTTTGTCGCCCGCGATCTCTCTTTCCTTTTATTTTGCCAGTTGTAACCAAGTATTCCAACTTTCCTCTTCTCATGATGTGCCCGAAAAATGTTGATTGCTTCTTTCTCATGTTTTTTAAGAACTGTCTTTTTGTGTTGGCCTCTTTGAGAACTTCCTCATTGGTCTTTTTAGCTGTCCAGGGAACTTTCAACATTCTTCTGAGAAATTCCATCTCTGTGGCCTCCAATCGTCTTTTCATTTGTTTGTCCACTGTCCATGATTCGCTTCCATAGGTCAGAATTGGTTCTATATAGCACCGATGAACTCTCTTTCTCATTTCCATTGACATAGATTTGTTGCATAAGATATTTTTAACCTTCTGAAATGCTATTTTGGCCTGAGCTATTCTGCTTTTTATTTCTGTGGTGCATCTCCCATCTGATGTTATTATTGTGCCCAAGTATTTGAAACGTTGCACTTGTTTCAGATTTGTCTCGTTTATTTGTATGCTGCATGATGGTGGTGATTGTTTCTTCGATATAACCATTACTTCTGTTTTCTTACTATTCAGACTGAGACCTTTCTTGTTGCTTTCTTTTACTATTGTGTCTATCATTTCTTGTAGTTCATTCTCTGTCTTTGCTATTAAGACTGTGTCATCAGCATATCGCAAATTATTTATGTTGTGACCGTTGACTTCAATTCCTTTTTTGTCTACTATTGATCTCATAATATGTTCACTGTAAAGTGAAAACAAATCCGGCGACAGAACACAGCCTTGTCTGACTTATTGCTTTATATATTGGAAATGTCCTGTTTGGTTGTTAATTCGTATAGCTGCTGTTTGTTGCCAGTACATGTTTTTTTTTTATGATTCGCAGATCCTTGCCATCAATGTTTAATTTCTCCAGCATATTGATTATTTCCACATGCTTTACTTTGTCAAATGCTTTTGTGTAGTATATAAAGCACATATATATAGATCTTTCTTTACCTCTATAGATCTTTCTATCAATGTTCTTAAGATGTATATTGCATTATTGGTGCCCTTTCCTTCCACAAATCCACATTGTTCCTCACTTATTTCTGGTTTTATTTTGTTCCTTACACGTCTCATGATTATTCTTAGTAATATTTTAGTCATATAGCTCATGAGACTAATAGTGCGATGGTCTTCACAATCAGTGGCTCCTGACTTCTTCGGTATGGCTACAAAGATAGATTTTAGTAGATCTTCGGGTATGTGTCCAGTGTTATATATGTCATTGAGTAATTTTGTTATGACTTATAATCCCAGCTGCCCTAATGCATTTATCTCTTCGATTGTTATATTGTCAGGACCTGGAGCTTTGCCTCTTTTCATGTGTTGAATTGCGTCCTCCACTTCACTCTGCATTATTGGTGGTCCTGTGTCTTCATTTGAATTGTTTAATTCTGGTCTTTCATCATCATAGAGTTGACTGATATATTCTGTCCATCTTTCCATTGTCTTCTCCTGTCCTATTATTATATTTCCTTCCTTTGATTTCACACATCCTGAAACTCTGACTTCTTTTTTTTCTGTTAATTCATTTAACTGATTGTGCATAAATTGTGAGTCTTTCTTTTGTTGTTTTTCCATTTCTTCATACTTCTGTTTTAACCATCCTTCCTTTGCTTCACTGCACTTGTTTTGGATCTCTTTGTGCAGTATTTTGTATGCTCGTTCTTCTTTCTTATGTTTTCTTCTTGCGTCCATTAGTTGTAATATTTCTTCTGTCTTCAATTTCTTTTTGTTGATTCTTTTAGTCACTGGTATTACTTCTTTTGATGTTTGTTGAATCGATTATTTGAGCATTTCCCACTGCTCCTGGATGTCCTGTATTTTCTCAATAGCATTATATCTATTTTGTACTATCGTGCTGTACTTTTCACTCATCTGTTTATCTACTCTTAGCATATCTAGTTCTAATTTTATATTTCTTGGTGATTTCTGTGCCTTCCGCAGTTTTATTCTTATCTTTCCAACTACTGGTACATGGTCACTATTACAATCTGTTCCTGGCCTTGTTTTAACCGACGTTAGTCAATTCCTGAATCTTCTTTGTACCAGTATAAAATCAATTTGATTGTGTACTTTTTTGTCTGGGCTTTGCCATGTCCATAGTCAATAAAAGAATAGGTATGGGAAAAAGTAATTTTAATGCCATGAAAAAAAAAATACTAACATCAAAACAAATAACACCAGGGCTAAAACTAAGAATAGCAAAATGTTACATGTTCTCAATATTCCTGTATGTTGCAGAAAAATGGACATTAAACCAGAAAACAGAACAGAAAATTGAAGCCTTTGAAATGTGGATTTAAAGAAAAATAGGTAGAATTGGATGGGAAGAAAAGAAAACAAACGATGAAGTTTTAAAACAACTAAATAATGAACTACTAAACAAATTTAGAGCAAGACAAATGAAATTTTTGGGTCATGTTAAAAGACACAACAGTCTAATAAAAGTAATATTGGAGGGGAAAATACAAGGTAAAAGAGGCAGAGGCAGACCAAGACTAACATGGACGAGTAACATCAAAAGATGGACAAGTCAGCCTATGACAATCTGCACCATCAAAGCAAGAGACAGAGTGGAATGGCGCTCTATGGTAGCCAACCTTCGATGCGGAGACGGTACTTAGTGATGATGGTGTACCTGGTGTAGCTGTCACTTTGTATTCAGGTTAACGCATGTATTTCTGATGGAACAATAGAAATCAAACTACCATACCTAGAATAGAATAGATGCTTACCAGATTCACATAACACCGGTTTCATTCATGCGAAACTACACTTCCTAATAATTCCCCACAGTATTTAGCTTTAAAAAAAATTATAGTTCATTGTTTGTTATTAATTGTCTTTCCTACACATATATCTTCTGCTTCTCTTCTTTCTTTTTTACTTCTCCTCATTCCTCCTTCTTATCCTCTTCCTTCACCTTTTCTTCTCCTGTCATCCTACTCTAGTTCGTCTTATTCTCCTCCTTCTGCTTCCCTTCCACCTCAGATTCTTCTTCTTCTTTCTTCTTCTCCTTCCTCTTCTTCACCTAATCCTTCTTCTTTTCCACCATCTCCTCCCCTTTCTTCTCCTCCTCCTTCTTCTATCCCTCCTATTCTTTTCTTCCTTTCTTCTTCCTTCTTCTTCTTCATTATTTCTGCCGCTGCAGCGTTGATCCAATGGCTACTATTCATCGTTGTCTCCTTCAAAGGACGCAAAACGAGCGTATTTGCGTTGTGTTTTTGTTTACAGCAAGTAGCTACATTTGAAATGTTCGGTCCAATATAGCCACATCCAACCAGACATTCGTTAGTATAGATTTGCCTTCCCACTCTAGTCTCTATTCACTTGGTCAGACTAGTTAGTCTATTTCCAGATCCGCCTTGTGATGGTGCATTCTGGATCTTTATTAGCTTTGCTTCACTGATGCTAAAATCTATTCAGCCAAGGCTCTGACATTTTAGACCTAAAATCTATATGATTGTTCTATAGTACTTTCATGTTTATTCCAAGAACTTATAGATTACATTTTAAAAAACAACTATTTTTTAATATAAAAAAGTACCCCCGTCACGTCAAGTGGCGTATAGGGAAATATGGTGTTAGTGACCCTATATTTTACAGACCTTCAGCACATGATTTTTGGGGTAATGTGGTCGGTATTACGCCCGTGCTGCTTTACTCTCCCAGAAAAAAATCCGGTACCCATTTAAGGCTGGGTGAACCCGGAAGCCGTCGGTTGGGATCGAACCCTACCCCTTGTCCGTGATAGTCCAGTTCACTAACCACGGAGCTATCGCGGCTCCCCATTTTTTAATATAAATAAAAATATTTTGTAGGAAATGTAATATTTCTCAATTCTCTCATCGTAGAGTTTTTAGACAAAACATTAACTACTACATTTTTTACGATTCTCTCCGATCTGATTCTTTCGGTAGTATTATACTCCCTTTTATATATTTGATACTCTCTTCTCTCTATCTATCTACTATGCGTGTTATATAGTATAATCTCCTAACATATTTTCTTCTCTTTATAGCAATTCTTTCTTTGTAGTATTGGTTTTAATACTCCAAAACATGCAGTAGAGTATGTATTTATTTCGTTGTTTCTGTTGTCCCTGCTTTCAGAAGACCGCATGCAGGCCGAAAACGTCAAATATTTTATATTGTCCTTTTTTTGTAAAGCTGTCACAATACTTTGTAGGAGTGTATGTTACACCCCACCACTTGTTCCCTGCTACCAGCTTTACCGCATTGATTAGTCTCTTCCCTAATACTCCACAATTGTATGTGCCAAATTGTTCAACCTTTATAACGTTTCTTTTCATACGAAGTAGTAGTAGAAGTTTCCGTCAGTCATAGTTGACTATGGCTTTTTTAGAGGCCCTAGAAATGTTATTTTGTCCTTTTCCTTCGTCGTGTATTCTCTTTTTCTATGAATCTGTTTTCTTCTTGTTTGAGTCGGAGCGTTAGAGTATGTTTTAAAAACTTGCGGTCTGCACTTATTTCTTCCCAGGCTGCTGGGTTTATGTTTAGAGTCTTCATGTCACGTTTACGCACTTCTACAAATCGAAATCGTGAGCGCTCCCTAGTTCTTATGTCATCTGCTAGATGTCCATAGAGTACATCTTTTGGTATGCGGCCATCTTTCACACGGTGTACGTAGTCAAGCCAGCGTAATCAACGTTGTTTGAGCGGCGTGTAGATGTTCGGGAGGCCTGTGCGAGTCACGACCTCCACGTTTGTCACTTTATCCTTCCAGATGATATAAATAATGCGGCGCAGACATCGCATATGGAATGCATTTAGCCTTCTCTCCTGTTTTGCATAAGTTGTCCAAGATTCGCTGCCAAACAGGAGTATACTAATGATGCAGGCATCATAAGAATTAGTCTATTACACATTAGTAATACAAACTATTAATAAGAAAATCATCATTTTTTACTAGTGTTCCAAATTAGATAAACTTGTATCGGTTCTACGATTGAACGAAAGATGCCAGGTACGTTAAGCAGTAACGGCTGTAAAATTACAAATAACACGTAACCTTTGCTGGCTACATTATCTTCTGAAGCGCGCTGGGAACAAGGCACAGATTTCGCAACCCGTTGTAAGCCACGAAGAAGCCCAACTACATCAATTAAACGTCATCTATCCTAAAGGTCAGGCAATGACAATGAATAATTAATTATATAGCGAATTCAGAAGATAAGTTTCTTCATTGGAAAAAAAACTCTCTGAATTACTTCTCCCATAACAAATATATTCCATTTCGATAGCTTCTTTTAAAGAAAAGATATACTCATGTTAATTTAATTTGTTTAAAAGTCTACTCTCTTTCGTTAAATGCATTTCATTTTAAAAATACACTCTTTTATTCACAAAAAGAGTATTACTTTTTTTTTGTTAACCTCTTTCTATTCATTTATTACTATAAATAGAATATATTTCCCCCACTCTAGACCTAACTTTCATAACATTTATATATTTATATATATATTAATTTGATCAACGATGATTTGGGAAAAAAGACAAAACTTATATTTCCTAAATCATCTCTAAATTTCATAAAAACCAAATTCAAAAAAAAAAAAAGATACATTTTTCTAAACCTCTTTTGATATCCTTGCTTTCTATGTTATCATGTACTCAATCTCCTCGGCATTATTCCTTATTATTTCTTTTAATTATTTTTGTTCAGTGTCGCAAGACCTGTCTGCTGTTTTAGCGTCACGCCAAGATGAGCCCACCTTGGTCTAATAATTGGACTTTGTTGATGAACAAATTATAGACAAGTGTGCAACATTTTTACGATGTAATAACCACTCACAGAAGGGGAAAAAAAAACAAATACATTTTATTGAGTGCTTGGAGCAGTCAAATCAGGCAGAATAATTTTAATCAATTACCAACACTTTTTCACCATATCCTGCTTTTTATTTCAAATATTGCCTAGATTTCTTTGTTGTTTTCATGTTTTTGTTGATTTTTTTAAAGAACGTAGCTAATTGGGATCCATTTATTCTTCACAAAACAAAGAAGTTTAAAATTTTAGAAAAATATATTTGTACAGATAAAGAATAATACATAATCATACAATATAAATGCATTGCTTGGGATGGCCATACATTCATGCTTACATATAACAAATAATATCTAGGCTTGTCTATATGTCTCTACTGTTTTGAAACAGGATAAATGTGCATGTCAAAATCTAAACACTAAAGAGAGAAGAAGAGTGAGCTAATAAACACGTCAATATCTAAACACTAAAGAGAGAAGAAGAGTGAGCTAATAAACACATCAATATCTAAACACTAAAGAGAGAAGAAGAGTGAGCTAATAAACACGTCAATATCTAAACACAAAAGAGAGAAGAAGAGTGAGCTAATAAACACATCAATATCTAAACACTAAAGAGAGAAGAAGAGTGAGCTAATAAACACGTCAATATCTAAACACTAAAGAGAGAAGAAGAGTGAGCTAATAAACACGTCAATATCTAAACACTAAATAGAGAAGAAGAGTGAGCTAATAAACACGTCAAAATCTAAACACTAAAGAGAGAAGAAGAGTGAGCTAATAAACACGTCAATATCTAAACACTAAAGAGAGAAGAAGAGTGAGCTAATAAACACGTCAATATCTAAACACTAAAGAGAGAAGAAGAGTGAGCTAATAAACACGTCAATATCTAAACACTCAATGAGGATCGTGAATTTAATAATACAATTCAAAAGCAAACATTTAAGTGGAAAATTGGAGCTTACATAATCATCAAAAGCTAAACACTTAGAAACATGAGTTTCACGCGAGTTGAAAGCTAACAACGTGTTAGTGAACAGAGAACTTAAAATGTGCAAGTCAAGATATTAACATTTAAGACATGAGTACATGAAAAATAGAAATACAAATACAAACCATCTTTGTGCTTTCTGGCACCTGTTGTTTTGACACAAACTGTTGCAAGGAATACTATTTCTCGGGATCCATGTGATGTCTTAAACAGCTCTGAGTCGCTTGCTTTCGCTACTAAGTATCGTCAAGCCAAAAATAATATAATAAAGTAAAAAGCCCGTCACGCCATGTGGCGTATAGGGAATATGGTGTTAGTGACAATAATTTTGACAGACCTTCGGCACTTGATTTTTGGGGTAATGTGGTCGGTACTACGCTCGTGCTGCTTTACTTTCCCAGAAAAAAATCAGGTTCCCATTTAAGGCTGGGTGAACCCGAAAGCCGTCGATCAGGATCAAACCCAACCTCTTGTCCTTTGTAGCTCAGTTCACTAACCACTACGCAGCGCCATCTTCAAGCCAATGCTCCAGCAATAATTCAAACCAGCAAAAAGATATTACATTCAACAATTTTAATACGAATTTTTCTTGTATTGTTTTATTATTATATTACTTTGCTTTTGCCAACCGTCATCTTTGCTTTCAAGATTGGATGAAGTTACCTTCACCATCATCTGTTTATTGTTGTGTTATTGCCCTAGTTAGTATTATTCTCTTCATACAACTCTCAAAACTACCACGCTCTTATTCTCTTGTTCTTGTGCCTTCAATATTGCTTGGGGATCTGAGTGGTCTAGAGGTCAGACATCGGAAAGTTTCGAGTTCAATCCCGATCACCAGAAGTGGGAATTTAAATAAAAAATGGAATATGTGGTTCTTCGTGGATTTACCCTCCCCTGCTCTTTGGCTAGTGAGATCCGATGTGTTAACCTCTCGGAAAACGGCGAAAACAGGAAGTCCCGTGTGCACTAGCGCACGTTAAAGAACTCCGGGCAGTTTAAAGTCGAAAAAGTGGGCAAAAAATGGCCGCGGTCAGGGCAAAAGTTGTTAATTGTTACTCATCCATGGCGAAGACGGATGCCTCGGGTCGAAAGGCGCAGATATCGAGTCGATGGCGTAAACGAGGGACACAAAGCGTCCACGCCCACTTACCGTATGAACGCTAAGAAACAACACTGTATTTCCCTTGTTGTTAATATATCAGAAAGCATTGTTTAATCTCAGGTTTTTCCCTGTGACATCAGGTCGCATGTTCCTTCAAAAAGGTTGTATTAACCATAGCCGTTCTGAACAAAAATATGTTTCTGGCCATAACTCCCACTTCTGCTGAATGATTTCACGGCAGTCTACAATCAGTTATTCACCGTTGCTTCTGATTGGTTCTGGTAACTTAACACCTTAAGTCCATGTTATACCCTGAGCCCGATACAAGTTTTTCCAGCTTCTGACTTCGAGACCTTTGTCGATTGAGTTGATTTTCCTCCCTATGGTCCCTGTGTGTTTGTTATTTTGTTAATAAGATATACATTATTTATTTGTCTGTTTATCAATGTATGTTTTGCTGAATTAAAATATGGCCCACCAGTTACACATATACCATCTATTATTATATTATTCTTTTTGTGGAGCCCTCGTGTTTTTCCGGAGGACTACACTAGGATTATATATTTTTGAAACTAAAACCGAGATCTGAGACTTTTTCATCAATGAAGACATATAAGGAAATTCACAGATATATTAGACATACATCTCTTTCTGAATCATGCACACCTGACTAATCACTGATATGTATAATTTGCATAGCTCTTGGTAGCAAGTCAAATTTCAGTGTCAAACAAATATGCGTCAGTATCCCAGTTTCTTGATTTTTTTTTCTGGGAAAGTAAAGCGGCACGAGCGTAATACCGACCACATTACCCCAAAAATAATGTGCTGAAGGTCTGTAAAATTTATGGTCACTAACACCATATTTCCTACACGCCACTTGGCGTGACAGGGGATCTTTACTTTTTTTTACTGTCCCAGTTTCTTGACAATGCCATTCATGTTAAGTCTTGAATAAAATTTCTAAAAGTGTTAAAACTGTTATTAACTTAAAGTTGATAAACTCTCCTGCTAAGGATAGTAGTAATAGCTACTACTATGAGTATCGAATTCTTCTGTATTGAATAACCAAAGAAACACATTCCTATTTAATAAATAATCACGTAACAAATAACATCCACGTCTTCAACTATAAACTCATATTTCTCATTAGGGGAATCGTCATCCTAAACTAATATTTCAAAATGTAGATTTTTTTTAGTCATTGTTCGTTGCCACAATCGCCAGTTTGTCTCTCCTCATTCGGTGCATCGATCCGTTCATAATTCAGCTTCCACCAAAAATAGTGCTATTTCTTCGAGATATATTTTCCCGCCCTGTTTCTTGAATTTAAAGTTTTAACTAACATTATATCTCACTAACAGACTTTACTGCTCAACTGTCTGGCCAACTTTTCCGCTCTAATTAAATCGTAATCAACACCGACTCTACTATTCTGTCTAAAGATTTTGCCGTAACTCTATCCAAGCTCTTAAGAACTAATGTGTCATTATCCCTAAAGCGCGTCTCTCTGCTGTCACTTGGACCTAATGAGTCACAAGGTCGTGTTCTATTTTTAACTATAACGCATGAGTTGATCTTCGAGCTCTTACCATTTCCCCCAAACAGAACAGAAAATTGAATCCTTTGAAATGTGGATTTATAGAAGAATAGGTAGAATTGAATGGAAAGAAAAGATAACAAACGATGAAGTTTTAAAACAACTGAAAATAAAAAGAGAACTACTAAATACAATCAAGACAAGACAAATGAAATTTTTGGGGCATGTTAAAAGACACAACAATCTAATAAAAGTTATTTTGGAAGGAAAAATACAAGGTAAAAGAGGCAGGGGCAGACCAAGACTAACATGGACGAGTAACATCAAAAGATGGATAGTCAATCTATGACAGCCTGCACCATCAAAGCAAAAAACAGAGTAGCGATCGAAATGGCGATCCATGGTAGCCAACCTTCGTTGCGGCGAAGGCACTCGATGATGATGATGATGACCATTTCCTCGTTACTATCCCATACTCCACCATAGGTTTTTACGATTATCTGGTCGTACGACATTTTAAGTTCATGCTTCACGCATTCTTGCCTGCTTTGTCTGACTAGCCAATTATTATTGTATCTATTTTGAACGTTCTTTATCCTGCACCTGTCAACTATGTCCTTACCGATTATTGTAAAACTTGTTTTATTGTATACGTACCGTTTACCTTTTATTTTCATATCTTCGTAACCTATTAAACTGTAATATAAAGTTACATAAAATTCGTGTGCATGTTCCTATCGGAGACTGCCAACAAATCATAATCCCAGTGTTCCTGTTAATCAGGTGAATGAACACCTGTTTTAAAGCAGCACCTAAAAATTGAAAAGAGCAGGTTACATGTCGCTAGTCAGGGATTTGATTCAAGATGTAAAATGTTAGCCAACACTCACATTGTTTTGACCAGATTTCTGAAATGATACTACTACTACTACTACTACTACTACTACTACTACTACTACTACTAATAATAATAATAATAATAATAATAATAATAATAACAACAATAAAATCTGTCAATCGCAAACGATCATGACAACAGCCTCGGCCATATAAACTCCTTTCTCTTGTGAATTCGGAGATGACTGCAAAGTCTAATTTCTGAGAAAAAAAATACCACTGCTACAGGTTAGAATTTGTTCTATGCGTGTTGATTGTTCTATTTTCTAGCCGCATTCTTATTTAAAACTTCGTCAATTTAGTGGTTTTCTGCGACGCGGAAATTTGGAGCAATGCAACTTCGCCATAATGAGCGATTCTGCGCAAGGATTTCCCAGAAAGTAAACTTTAATATCGAAGCATCTTAGAGTAGAGACACCTTGTTTTCTTTGTATACACAGGTCAAGGTTGTATAATCGGCAATTTATTTAACTTCCCTGAACTCTTGTATTGGGAGAAAACAAATTGTGGACATTTTGATTCACTAAAAGGCTTCTAAAGTGTAAATTAATGTCTTTGTTTAGCTTTCAAGAGTTTAGCGACATCAAGCTAATACTAAACTGAAAAGAAAAAAAAATAAAGGTTAATGTCACAAATCAAAAATCACATCTTCATGACTTGTCTCACCCTGCCACCAAGTTTGCGAATTATCGATCACGTTGTCCAGAATCAGAAATGAAGACCTTCAAACCGTAGCACCGGGCCTTGTTTATTACAGTGACCTAAATTTCTGAGCAAAAACATGGACATTAGACAAGAAAACAGAACACAAAATTGAAGCCTTGGAAATGTGGATTTATAGGAGAATAGAAAGAATTGGATGACAAGGAAAGAAAACAAATAAAGATTTAGAAGAACTAAAAATGAAAAGAGAGCTGCTAAACATAATTGAAACAAGACAAATGAGGTTTTTGGAGCATGTTAAAATAAACAACAGCCTGCTAAAGTAATATTGGAAGGAAAAATACAAGGTAAAAGAGGGAGAGACAGACCGAGACTAACATAAACGAGCAACATCAAGAAATGGTAAAGTCAGTCTATGCCAACCTACACAATCAAAGCAAGAGACGGAGCGAAATGGCGTTCGATGGTAGCTATCCTTCGATGGCAGACGGCACTCAATGGTGATGATGAAATTTCTGTAAACTGCCCTTCTATTTTATATTTACACTATTCGGAGGAGCTTCCTAGATGGCGTCTGTATGCAGACAGTGTTTTCCGCCACAGCCTGTTTTGTTTCGAAATACCCCAGTTACACGCGGTGTACTTCTTGGATTTAATGTTCTGTTCATGCCTGTTGTGGTAACTTCTGACAGGCTGGTGGATGGTGGAAATTCTCGTTGTTAAGTAGGTGTTTATCTTCTTTTCATTCGAGATAGACCTATCGGTGATAGGTCATCGTTTTTCACAGTCTGGCGCGCAGACGGGAGTGTCCATCCCGAATTGTCCAGTCTGTGACGGTGGATGGAGCGGAAGAGTCAGCAATGACCAACGGCCCATAAAGCGAAAACAGCAAAGTGTGTGGTACACAAGAGGCATGTTTAGGACACGAAAGACGAATGAGGCTGACAACCGTGAAATAGATTGGAGCCTCATCACGTACTAGTCCAGAGTAAGAAAAATAGAGGAATTCGAACTAATGTCGGAGGAAAGATATAAAAATAAGCATATGGAATGCAGTGGCGCATTCTCTATGATACCGCAGCTACCGCCGGTAGCCTGAACATATTAACGAAATACAAAAGGAAATGAAAATTTATTATATTTTAAAAAATAATTATATTACAAATTTTCGAATATTCTATTACACATTTCGTAGGCCAATATGATTTATTTGATTTGATTTGCATTTATTAAAGTAAGGTTTTCCTCTGGCCACTATAACGTTTGTGAATGAAACCGAAACTACTCTACATTGAAACCTCTAGCAGCCAGCGGTACATTTTTCCTCTATCCGGACAGAGTATTAACGACCTTGACATTCAAGAATGGGAGTCTAAATAATATAGCGGGTACTACCCGAGGAATGCGGTTTCATGGGTTATTTTTAGCTCTAGCCAATTAGAAGCGTTAAAAGTGAAAGTGAAACTTTGTCTGATTACCGGAACTTCCTGAGCTATTTATAACTACGTTATGTGCATCAGTATCTGTAGAATGAACTTTTTCTGCTCTCAAGAGCATCAAATCTTATTGTCGTTCAACTCTGACACAAGAACGCTTATCTGATTTAGCATTAACGTCCATTGAGAAATCTTTCCCTCAGAAACTTAGAAACTAACCCAACAGTACTATCAATGATAAAGTCATCAAGACATTTTCGTCCCAAACAAGACGGATATAATTAACATAAATAAGTAGGTAATTTAACATGTAGTGATGTCATTAGAAAATATTACTTTATGTTAGCCTACTGAATATAATGTATGTTTTTATTTATTATGTCAGCGGTAGCACAGACCCCAAAAAAAACCGGTATACGCCAATGATGGCATGTTAGGACTCTATACCTAGAAAATGTAAAACTGAAATAAACAAAAGAATAGGAATGACAAGAAGTAATGTTAATGCCATGAAAAATATACTAACATCAAAACAAATAACACCAGGACTAAAACTAAGAATAGCAAAATGGTATATCTTCTCAACATTCCTATGTGATGCAGAAACATGGACACTAGACAAGAAAACAGAACAGAGAATTGAAACCTTTGCAATGTGGATTTATAGAAGAATAGGTAGAATTGGATGGAAAGGCAAGAAAACATTCCGATAAAGTCTTATAACAACTAAAAATGTCAAGAGAACTACTAAACACAAATAGAACAAGACATGCGATTTTTGGGCCATGTTAAAAGACACAACAGCCTACTAAAAGTTATCTTGGAGGGAAAAATACAAGGTAAAAAAAGCAGAGGCAGACCAAGACTAACATGGACGAGTAACATCAAAGGATGGACAAATCAGTCTATGACAACCTGCACCATCAAAACAAGAGACAGTGCAGAATGACGCTCCATAGTAGCCAACCTTCGTTGCGGAGATGGCACTCAATAATGATGATGATTATGCTGACAATTCGGAAAAATACACAAAATAGTCAATGTATTTTTTTCATGAAGTTTAAACGTACTTCCCCTAAAATGATTCGTGGATCTGCGCACTCGGAAGTTTCCGTTCATAATACTATTCATTTATTATTATTTTCCTCGTCTTATAGTGCAATTAATTACGTGTACACAAGTGCAATTAATTATGTGTACACAAGTACACTTAACAGATTTTGACTTAGTTACACGAATCGAACGAAACAGCAAATATTTGAGAAAAAGTAATTAAATAACGTATGAATAAAACAGTAATGAACCAAAGAGAGTCAGAAGATGGCTTCAAGCTAATATCAACCATCCTTTTAAAAAGCATATTTTTAGCATTTAATGGAGTTTGACTACATATACTCATGCACAGAAGGATTATCATCATGAGCCAAATTGTTTACCAGTTAAATCGTTTATTTAAGAGTATCAGCCAGTATTCATCTGCTGCATGGACAATAGCAGATCCTCCATTCATCATCATCAGCATCATGTACCATACCTGTTGGCGTAGGCGATCATGTCATTCCACAATCTTCTATCTACTGTGCATCGTATCATTTCTGTTGACCGTTCCATGACGTGACACCAAGCTATCCAGTATTTTCTCCCTTTGTCGTTCGCGATCTCTCTTTCCTTTTATTTTGCCAGTTGTAACCAAGTATTCCAACTTTCCTCTTCCATTTGATCATCCATTCAATGAATTATAAAACGGTGCACTTTGGTGAGCTTGAAAAACTTTATCAGACAGGCCGGGGAGCAGGCGCTAAACGACTTTCGGACGACCGTCAAAGTCAGCTAACCAAGGTTTATCAAGGACTCTCTCTACCTCTGCCTCAGAGCATCTTTGGAACAGTCAATCCCAGAGGTCTGGATAATGTCACGAGGTGCCATCATTGCTATTCCCGTAGTGCTGGAAACTGCTGATGTAACGACACAGTACTACATTACCCACAAGAACAGCCAACTTTAACGTTTCCAGCAGGGTTCGTAATATCAAAAAAGTTATTTATAATCACTGCATCAACTAGATCTAAGAGCTAACGACTCGGAGTTGATCCCGTGCGGTTATAAACTCATCTTGGCCCCTGATAATTTTAACAAAAAGTATAACACAAGTCGAAACAGCTATTTTATACTGAAAGTGCTATACAGTCCGAAGCTCATACAATTAAAGAGCATATTTTGTAGAAAACAACAGCTCGTGACTCACACCCAAAGTTTGAAGTACATCGACAGTCTAATATTTGAGTAATCCGAGGCTGGGAAGATAAGGTGATTAGAAGTTACAACATCGACCTCTCCTCATTCACACCACACGATTGCAGCACCTACAATTAAAAGAAGTTCACAGTCCGACATATCGTTATCACCGCCGACCCGTCCCACCGTATCGAATTGCTCATGACAAAAGGATTAGTTTCACGGGACAGTCAGCCAGCCATGAGTATGTAAGAACGTCACGCAGGAAAGCAAGCTATTTTAGACTGCAACAGTGTCCTAGACTGAACCTTACATAGTCGTGTGAGATCGAGTATGGAAGTAGATTCGATCAGAAGTTTTGCGCAAAATAGATTTTGTTATTATTTGCCGAATATAGTGTTTTCAATAGCGTTTTCAATGTTTTCAATAGTGTTTTCAATGTTTTCAATAATGTTTTCAAAAGTGTTCTCCGAGCTTCAAGTTCAAAGCAGCAGGAGGTTGACACCTGGGAGTCAAGTCCAAGACGGGTCCATCCCTGCCCCAGATATTTACAGTATTTCGAAGCTAAAAGGCCGATACACTTGCTCGAAGGACCTTCTTCTGATGATTAGATTGCCTTCTGCTGTATGAAGCGTTTCCAATTATTCCAAAACTCTGTTTCACATTTTAGGACATGCATTTTTCAAACAAAACTTAGGTTTCTCATCATCATTGAGTGCCGTCTTCGAATTGAAAGTTGGCTACCATGAAGCGCCATACTGCTCTCTCTCTCTTTCTCTCTCTCTCTCTCTCTCTCTTGCTTTGATGGTGCAGCTTTTCATAGGCTGACTTGTCCATTTTTTATGTTAATCGTCCATGTTAGTCTTTGTCTGCTTCTGCATCTTTTACCTTGTATTTTCCTTTCCATTCCAAGATTACTTTTAGCAGGCTGCTGTGTCTTTTAACTTTTAACATACCCCAAAAATCTCATTTGTCTTGTTTCAATTTTTTTTAGTAGTTTTCTTTTCATTTTTAGTTGCTGTAAGACTTCATCATTTGTTTCCTTTTTTCATCCAATTCTTCATTTTCTTCTATAAATCCACATTTCAAAGGCTTCCATTTTATGTTCTGCTTTGTCTAATGTCCATGTTTCTGCACCATAAAGGAATGTTGAGAAGATATAACATTTTGCTATTCTTAGTTTTAGCCTTGGTGTTATTTGTTTTGATGTTAGTATATTTTTCATGGAAATGTTAGACATTATAGCGAAATAAAGTAAAAATAACATACTCAGCCTTAATAGCAAAAAGACAGAAGTAATGGTAACAACAAAGAAAAAGATATAACCTCAGTGCAAAATAAAGACAAGTGGAACAATATTAAAACAGGTAAATGAATTTAAATATTTGGGAACTTTGTTAACCTCAGACGGAAGATGTACAACAGAGGTGAGATGCAGATTGGCTCAGGCAAAATCAACTTTCCAAAAAATAAGAAAGATACTATGCAATCCAATTTTGACAATAGAAACAAGAAAAAGAGTTCTTATATGTTATGTAGAGCCAGTCTTAACATATGGATATGAATCATGGACAATAGGACAACAGACAAGAAAATCACTGTAGTCTGTAGAAATGTGCTTTTTACAGAAGAATGGTGAGAATACCATGGACAGCTAAGAAGAGTAATGAAAACGTTATGATAGAGGTCAAAGCAAAAAGAGGTTAATTTCCAATATTAGGAAGAAACAATCATCATTTTTTGGCCATGTAATGAGAAGAGAACAGCTGGAATATACTGTAACAACTGGAAAAATTGAGGGTCAATGAGATAGAGGGACGCAAAGAGAAAAGATACCAGACAGCTTAAGAGAATGGCTTGGCAGAAAATCAAGAACATAAATGATAAATAACTGTCGAGATCGAAAGTTGTGGAGAGACATGATCACCTACACCAGCAGGCCCGGTACTTGATGAGTATATTGTTCATGACATTAAAAGTAATTTTTGCCATTCCTATTCTTTTGTTTATTTCAGTTTTACATTTTCCATCACTGGTTATAGTATGTCCAAGATAGTTGTAGTTCTGAACTGTCTCCAGGTCTATTCCTTGGAGAATATGTTACTATTCCTAGGTTTCTAAGAGCTTATATTTTTTTCCCACAGCAGCTTACGGCTGTGAAACATGGACACTGGACAGATCTGCTGAAGAATACATCAATGCATTTGCATGCTAGCAGAAGAATACTCAGAACATCTTAGATGGAGAGAAGAACATACATGTCCATTTTGCAAGAACCTAAAATCAAGAAAACAGGTTTTTAAAAATATGGAAAATAAGATATTTTGGTAGTTTAAAACGACATAATAGCCAAGAGAAAATAAGTGTGGAGGGCATAGTTTCAGATAAAAGAGAGAGGAGAAGACCTAGAAGAAAGTGAGGGTAATATATCACAGTATAGCACTGACTACAGCAGAAGGGGACAGAAATAACTTCAGAAGTAGCTGTCACGTGATCCACATTGCAGCTCATGTTCCACAAGGGGATTACGATGAACTATTGTTTAGCGTTTCTTATTTGTGACTTCAACATATTGTCACTACTCTAGCCCACGATTTCATTTATGTATCCTCTAGTTTAGGTGCGGATCAATAACATATTGTCACTACTCTAACCCACTCTTCCATAACCCATTTATGTATCCTCTAGTTTAGGTGCGGATCAATAACATATTGTCACTACTCTAACCCACTCTACCATAACCCATTTATGTATCCTCTAGTTTAGGTGCGGATCAATAACATATTGTCACTACTCTAACCCACTCTACCATAACCCATTTATGTATCCTCTAGTTTAGGTGCGGATCAATAACATATTGTCACTACTCTAACCCACTCTACCATAACCCATTTATGTACCCTCTAGTTTAGGTGCGGATCAATAACATATTGTCACTACTCTAACCCACTCTACCATAACCCATGTATGTATCCTCTAGTTTAGGTGCGGATCAATAACTTAGAAATCCTATCTGATATTAATGTAGGCCATGAATCACGAAATTGTGGTTCTTCTTCACTTCTTGTCTCTTTCTCACTGATACCTAAAAGGTCTCGTGGTTATAACATTTGTCGTTCTTGAGCTGCTCGAACTGTCTGAATTAGTGATTTTCCTTTGTTGTTACATGTCTCTGTCACTGCATCTATCCATCTTCTTCTGGGTCTTTCTCTTGTTGCCCTTGTACTCTGAAGAAAGCCACAGGTCGAGACGGCAGTATTGTGTTGTGTTCCTTTCTTGTAAAGCTGTCACCATACCTTAGAGTGTTTAACACTCCCCACCACTGGCTCTTTGCTACCAGCTTTACCGCAGCATTGCAATTATTTGCCTGGTCCCTTTTCCTCTTGATCTTTTCCCATTCATTCTCGAGAAGAACGCCCTTGATGGTGATTGGTAAGGATTCATTCTGACGAGGTGGCCAAACCATTGAAGTTGTTGTTGTTCTATATATTCTTGGCAGGGTTTTGTTGCGACCATTTTTCTTATGGTTTCATTTGGTATTCTATATCTTCTTGTGTTGTTTGTTACTTTTCTCAAGCATCGCACCTCACATGTATAGTTCTTTCTTAAATGTGATTTACAAATGGTCCATGTTTGACTTTCATAGCACAAAGTTGGTATGAAAATGCTATTTATAATTTGTTGTTTAGCTGCCATAGAAATGTTTGGATGTCTTAACAATGGTGAAAGCTGGTATATGACAGCATTTGCTTTTTGGATTCTCATGTCATTTTCTCTGTCTAGTTTTCTATCTTCTGTAAAGATTGTGCCCAAATACTTGAATTCATCTACTTGTTTTATTTCTTTATATTTGATCTTAATGTTTAATGGGTGTCTTAATTTTCTTATTATCATTGCCTCTGTTTTTGTTGTGTTAATTAAAATACTGTAATTTGTACAACTTTTATCTAGAGATGTTATATGCTGTTGTAGCAGGTTTTCATCCTCATATATTAGGCATTGGTCATCTGCGAAGAGTAGCTCGTTGATGTTGGAATTGTCTACCTCTAGGTTATTATTTGATTTTTTTTCTTTTTGTTGGTTGTTTCCATATTTATTTTGTCCATATGTATGATGAAGAGGAGTGGTGAGAGGACACATCCTTGTCTTACACCTGTTGTAACCTGAAACCATTCTGACAGACCTCCCGATGTTCTAACGGCACTTTGACTGTTTTTATATAACGCCATTATATTATCTAGTAGTTGTCCTGCTACACCGTAGGTTTCTAACGTTCGGTTCTAAGGTTCGGAAGTTGTGGTTTAAATAGTTAAAAAGTTTAATTTTTTTTTTTTAAATATGGCAATTTTCCAAACAGTTCCCAATAATGTTAATAGCAAATATGGAAATGCGGAATGGACAAATTACAACTACACGATGGAAAATAGTTGTTGAAAACCAGAAGTCAATTATTCTCATGCAAATAGCGTTTTCACCGCCATTTCAATATTGAAAATGCACCCTAGAAATCAATACTTTTTAAAAATGTAAATTTTAGTTTCACTGAACGCGTCTAGCAGCAGGGTGCTGCTAGTGACATGCCACGGACTGTGGGATTGTGCATATCCAGACAATTGAAGTCATCTAGTACCTGCTTCGAACTACAAACAGAAAAAATCACACTGACAACACTGCAGTAATTAATGTTGATAAAAGGAACCATTTTTTCAAGCCATTAATAGCGAGAATAATTTATTATTAATACATTAATAAAAACAGGCCCTTTTTTTGGAATCCCCAGGGAAAAAGACAAAGAAGAAGACCAAAGAATTCTTGGAGAAGACAGATGAAAGCAGAGATGAAGATGATCACATTCATCTCTGCTTCCATCCTTGATTTTCCTTTCTATGTCGCTCTATCGTTTTAACTCACTCTCTCTCTCTCTCTCTCTCTCTCTATCTCTTCTCAAATTTTCAATACCCTCCTCTCTCTTTCCTCATATTTTCCATATTCCCGCCACTTACTACCCCTCCCCCACTATCTCGCTGTCTCTCTCTCTTCTCACATTTTCCATACTCTCGCCATCTACTGTCTCTCTCTTTGTCGCAATTTTGCTGTCACTCTAGACATGCTTTCAATTTCCCGTATTCCTAATTTTTAATCTCACTATATTGTCTCTTTTATCTCTCTGACTGTCTGCATGTCTGTGTGCCATTGTGTTTCTCATTCTTAATTTTTAATCCAACATTTCTATGGTCTCTGCTTCTCTTCTATTTTTAAACTGTCGCCCTTTCTCTTCTGATCTCATTTTTGTGTATCTCCCCTTTTTGCCCATATCCATATCCCTCTTTTCAATATTCATCTTTCACTTTCTCATTGAACTTGATGTTATTATTTGTTATGTTTTTTTCCGACACACCGCCACCAACTCTTTCCGTTCCTCTTTCTATTCTCATATACCTATTATGCAAAATCTTCCTTCAAAAACGTTGCTACCAATGCCAGACCTGGACGATTAGACTCAGGAACAATAATAAAAATAACTTAGCAGTGGAGGCATGACAGGTAGTGTGAGAAATAAGATCAGAAGTCAAGAACTAAGGGAAAAAATAGGAATAACTTCCGCAATAGAATACATAAAGAAAGAACATATACAATAGTTTAGCCGCGTGATAAGACAGAATTATCAAAATGCAACACAACGAGGGATAAAAAAAAAGTTACTAGAAAATTAGATTCAAGGATCGAACACAAACAAAGATGGATTGATAGAATATTAGAAACACTATGAACCATAACAATAGATGTCAACAGAAGAGGAAAGGTTCATAAACAATATCTCCCCTCGACTCTGAGTGGCAAATGAGGAAGGAAAGAAGAATAAGGATTTCTTATTTTAAATTTGTCCTTATCACCCTCTAACGTCATTCGATCTATTTCTTTTTCTAAGATAGCCATATAAAACACCAGCAGTCAGTCAATAGCCAGAAAGAAATATTGAACGTAGGGTTATAGCCCATTATAAGATCGTCAGTAGCGTAGTGATTAGCGCATCGGCTCAGCGATTAAATGACGGTGAGTTCACATCAGCTTGACTTAAACCAGACGATGTTGTTGGAAAAAAGTAATGAATAAATATTTCGCCGAGTTAGGGAAAGTATTAACAACGAAGTAGATCAGTCTTTTTCTGCACTTCCTCTTATACCCGTTCGTGTGTCGAGTGAAGTGTAACGTTCTGGTTCTTGCTCATCTTGCTCAATCCTTGTCAAGTAATGTTGCTATAACGGTTCTCAGATGTTCAAGTTCATCTCACTCTGGGTCAAGTGACACTTTTTTACCTCTTCTTTTAGTATACGTTTTTGTATGTTAAAGGATCTCATCATGTTCTCTCATGTTAAAGGATCTCATTATGTATTTTTTATTATGTTATAAGATCTCATTATACTCTTTGATGACGAGTAAACCATTTCATTTGTTGTGTTTGTATTTTTTTTTCAGAATTGATCCGATGCCAAAAATCTCTCCAATCTGTCTATTACAACACCATTTCTCAATCTGTTTCTTCTGATATTTCACCGCCCCCAAATTCTGTAGCTCTTGGTGTGGGGAATTTCAACACTTCACTTTTATAAAAATGTATATATCACCGGGACATCCTTTACTTTTCATATACAATAACATGTATTTATCAAAATTTGAAGAACAAAAAGTGAAAGAACGAACCAAACACCGCGTTTTAGTAGTAAGCCAAAAGGCAAATGTTTCTGTATGGCTTATGAACAAGTATAAAAAAAAAAAGTAAAGTACCCCGGTCACGACAAGTGGAGTAAAGGGAATATGGTGTTAGTGACCATAAATTTTACAGACCTTCAGCACATGATTTTTGGGGTTGTGTGGAGGGTATTACGCCCGTGCCGCTTTACTTTCCTAGAAAAAAAAATCAGGTACCCATTAAAGGCTGGGTGAACCGGAAGAATATGAACAAGTATAATATTTCCATATGAACAAATATAATATAAAATATAAGGAAGTATCAACACAAGAACTTTAATATTCAGCTGAACTCTTCCTTACTTTCCTGTTTTTAAGGCTGTCTGTATGAGCAGAAATATCAGAGAGAACAATGAGAGAACAATAATGAAGGTGAAAGCTATATTCGTCAAAATAATCGATGACGTTTATCAGCAGTCACAGACCAGGCCAAAGCAAACACATTCGATCAGGCAATAATTGTCGTATCATGATGATATCTGGTAAAGTTATGGATGCCATATTTTTTCAATAATAATCGTAGATCTGTTATAAGCGACAAGTACTTGGTAGCATTACATCAGGAGGGGCGGCAACTCAGTGCTAAGTGAACTAGACCAGTGCTTCCAGACTTAATTTTTTTCTACAGATGCCCCTTTCAACCTTGCTTTCATCCCGTGCCTCCCCCCCCCCCCCCACACACACACCACCAATCCTTTCATGAAGAAAGATAACTGTTTAAACTTTTTTTTCTTTTGCATATAGATTGTATTACACATATAATAGACAACAAATGTACATACAAATTTGTTTAAATATGACGGTTGGGATAACATATAGCCTCACTTGGCAAACTCAAGGATTCATCCAGTGTGCGCGATATACCTTCTAAGGCTATCCGTTGTATACGTTTTATAAGAAGCGATACAATCTGTTATTTAAATTGAAATTTGTAAAGTACATTTTTTTCACGTGAAGTCTAATTTCAAAATTATGCCGCGACGCGCGAAAATAATCCAGTAGTTTATCCTTTTTGTCTTTAGAGACGTTTTCAAATACTTCTGGCCGCACTTACATGGTCGCATACTTGCATTGGAAAGTGTAATATTGCAAACAATGGGTTTTTTATGGTCTTGCTGGGACGGGATAAATCCATAGCCATAATTGAGTTATTGCGTTATTGAGTTATTTGCGGGTCATCATCATTGCACTCCGAACATGTCCATAGGTGCTCAGATCCCCTCCTCAGCAATTCCCGCATTGTCCAGCGACTGACGACTCCAGTTCTATATTGGTTGATAAGTCTTCTTACACGGCCACTAAGTGTCTCATTTCTGGCTGTGCCCAACTTAACTCCCATTTCCATCATCCGAAGAAGTGACGTGGATCTGTGTTTGTCGAAGTCCTGTGCTCTTCCCACATCTCGGAGGGCATTGATGATGTCCGCCCGATCCATTGGTTGCCCGTCCTCAACGACAGCGCAGCTAGCCAACCTGTCCGCCCTTTCATTTCCCCGTACTCCATAATGCTGAGTATTGACGAATTTGTTTCTTTGCCGAGATGATGTGCTCACGATGTTATGTATTTGGTATGGGCGGAAAATTCGAAATAGATGTCGATCAATTGTACATATGTTCGCAGCTACAAAATAATAAGGATCACGGAGCGTCTCCCAGCATCAGAGCTGGAAGTTGTCAGCGACCCACAGCTGATGGCTTGCGTCAGGATCGGTGAACCAAAACCATCCAGACCCTGCTCCACCTCTCCGCGGTGCCTCTAGTATCAGACAATCCTGTCTAGTATGGCCAAGCGAATAGGGATCGAAGAGGGAAGACGACCCGGTACTCAAAAATGTCGAAGTCGGATGTGTTGGGCCGAAAGGCGTAAATATCAGTTATACTGCAAACCACAAGACAACGCAGACACACCCACTTAACGTCCTTTTAAGGGCTGATGATGAAGATGCATTTTTTAGTCTACTAGAACACTCTAGAATACTTTAGTCATCGGGCGAACGCAAGCAAGCATAAGGATCACTTGTTTTAAATAAAACAGCGTTTGAACTTTCCAAACAAAGGCAAATGAATGATTATCCCGTTGCTATGTTTACATTGTTGTTATCAATATATATTAAGTGCATCATGTTATCAATACATTTTCTATCTACAAAAAATATTACCATATATTCATATATTTGTGTACATAATTGCAAATCAAAGTTAATGCCGATCACAATAGATTTTTATTAAAGACAGCAACCGTAAAGGCACCGAAAGTACTGACACAACTTTCCTGTTTTAACTTTGATTGGGTTTAACAAGCATTTAAATGTATTCTATGCTTATTCGAAGTTCGTCAACACACCTTGCATCCGGCCAAACAGAAGACGGCGGCTAGGTTAGGCAGAAGTCGAGAGGGAAGTTAGGGTGGGAAGGGGCGGGGATATGTTTCCCGAAGAGTGAAAAAGTAAAGTACCCCGGTCACGCCAAGTGGCGTATAGGGAATATGGTGTTAGTGACCATAAATTTTACAGACCTTCGGCACATGATTTTTGGGGTAATGTGGTCGGTATTACACTCGTGCCGCTTTACTTTCCCAGAAAAAAATCCGGTACCCATTAAAGGCTGGGTGAACCGGAGCCGTCGGTTGGGATCGAAACCCTACCTCTTTTCCTTTGTAGTCCAGTACACTAACCGCTGAGCTATCGCGGCTATGTTGGCCGAAGAGATAAAAGTTAATCTGATCAATGAAGATGGTCATTTATAAAGTTTGGTAAATACTTCTGATATGCGCTTTGTCTTATAGGCGTAGTGATGAAACAAATTCACTGGTTGAAAAAAGTGATGTGTGAGAGTTGCAGTCTACAAATATATGCATTCCTAAACTTAAAACGTGAATTTAGTGCCGTTCTCCCTCTCCCCTCTCCCCAGTCTCGTGATGTGCCCCCTTCCAAAAAAAGTATGCCTTTTTACATGTGTCCCCGTGAAATATTTGGTGGCCCCCGTTTGAGAAACACAGAACTAGACTACAAAACAAAAGAGATCGCGGTTTGATCCCGATCGACGGTTTTCGAGACGAACCAGCTTTAAAATTGGTACTAATTTTTTCTGGGAAAGAAAAGCGGCAGGGCGTAATACTGACCACATTTTCCCCAAAAAATAATGTGCTGACGGTCTATAAATACACTGGCACCAACACCCATATTTCTTATACGCTGCAACGTGACGTAACATGGCTCTTTTATTTTCTTAGCATTAGAACAGCAAGTCGTTGCCCTATTGGACAAATGGCAGAGAGATGGTGATAAGTATTTTATTTTGAACTGGAAGTTAATGGTAGAGATGGACCACGAAAGACATGATGAAATTTTTTTTTTTTTTTTCACTTGAAAAGGACTCTTGATAAGCTGAATCTGAATAGACAACAGTGATGATTTTGATTGACATTTTTCTCAGCCAAAGGAACTCATCTAAGAAATAAAAAATAAGATATGAATACTCTCTGAAACAAAAACAAAACGGAACCAGTCTTGCAGTGGATACCAAAACACTATGGATTGGACTTCCGGTCAATATGGCGGATAGGCGGCAAGAACCATTCAGGCTCATTATGAAAAGTGTTCCTTGTTGTAGTTTCCGCATATTCCAAGCCGGGCCTGCTGCAGGAGCTGCTGAATTCAGTGATTTGTGTATACCGTGAGTTGTGTTTTTCATCAAGATTGTGTTTCGATATTCCGATAAATGATGATATATTATGACGAAGGACAGTTCAGCTGCATTCACGTGTCGCATTGCCTAATGTCTTTTGACGTTTCATTTCGGATGATTCTTCTGGCACGGGAAATTGAGCAATTATGAATTTTAATTCATTTGCAGTGATGCCGAGGCCTTCTACTAACCAAACCATAACCACACTATGGGACTTCCAGGAATGAGAAAGCAAGCTGTTTGAAGCCTTCAACAGCCAAACTCAAGTCAGAGCTTCAAAGAAGTAAAGACACTCCTGAAACTAGATGGGAAAACATAATGGAAAGAATTATATTATAATAAATATATTATTTTAATGTATTCAGTGTTATTAATTATTATAATTATATTTTAATAACAATTATAAGTGTGAGCCAGACAAAGACAGCTAAAGCAAGCTCATCAGATATAAACAAATCAAGATTTTTAGACTCAGAACAGGTCACTGTGGCCTCTGAGAACATTTCACTGCTGTTTGTTGATGATAATTTAGTAGTCTCACTAATTTTTTTTCAGCTCAGAAACATAACTTGAGAATCATTCTGAGTCCCTACATTAAAAGTAATCACAATAGATGCTATAATAGCTATTTTTTTTTTACAATTGTTGTGGTTAGAATATGATTATTTTACACCTGCTATCGCCACATTTCTCAAACTTTTGAAATAATCCTTCTAATTAACATTATTAAACTAAAGTATCAGTGGCACAGAATTTAACAATTCTAGAACATTCATATCGTTGTTCAGTGTCACAAATTTGAACCACTCCAATAAAAAAAGCAACCCAAGAATGAGTGGTATTTGCTCTTCTTCATCTTTATTCATAAATATAGTTACATTGGTTGGAATTGTTTTCACCTCTGGCGAAGTCCTTAGAGACTAGGATCTAAATTTGCGTGTTAATCCGTTTTTCTCTGGCAGTCGTGTGCACAAGGGTCCCTCGCCACATAGTCAGATAACTCAGTCTTTGGAGGTAATCATATTTTTTCCGTCCATGAGTAATTGACGTTTCAAACCAGGTCTCGTCGCTGAGACCAAGGATTGTTGCCGCAGAGTGAAATCACAAACAAAAATTGTCTGGTGCAGCCGGGATTTGAACTCACAACCTCTCTGTCTCGAGACCTACGTGTTGCCCTTTTGTCCCCAATTGGCGGGATTAAAACTAAAATGCCACAAACAAGCAGCTATGATCCACACAAAATAGGACGCAGTGACACTACAACATGTGAGTATGGATCATCTAGACAGACTCCAGAGTATAGTCTACGAGTGTATCAATTTGAACATCATAAGACTATAAATATGGCCCATAGATGCAGCGCTATATAACAAACTTTGGGAAACCGGCGAAGACCTAAAATGTACCATCTTGTTCGTGATTCATGTTTGTCTGACCGTATACATTTCCTAGCAAAGTCTGACCGTCATACGGAAAGGAAGATGTGCTAATGGACATGAGGAAAATTGTAAACAACCAATATAACATAAATAACGTTGAAGAAAGTGTAAACACAATTTTTAGATCTTAGAGGGGAAAATGTGCATAATGAAACGAATTTACAAGAGATAAACAAAGTCACAAAATGATCCCAACCAAGAAGAATGGAACTATCTTGTTGAAATGGTGACTGAGTATTCTAAAGTAGGATAAATGAAGAAGTGAAAAAAAAAGAAAAAAACAAATGATTGCGGAAGGAATTTATATCCAACGCCACAAAGCACGGCACTTGATAATGGTGTTTTGAAAAGAAAAAAAGCAAGATCATAAATTACAAAACTTGGCTCTGAAGGATAGAATCTTGTCTCAGCAAGTGCCAATTAAAAGATTCAAAAACATGAAATATTGCAGCTAGGTCAGTGAATACCATACTTTATGAGTGGCTTTTTATAGTTATTGACCCATCTGCCTTTGGACTTTTGCCATTTGGCTCGTATTTTGTTGTTGAAATATCCCTGTATTTCTGCCAACCCAGAAATGGAGCCAGAAATATGTGCCGCATCTTGAATACATATGGTCTGCTTTGACGTACTGTTGTAAATTTGACATCAACTCGGTCATATTAGAAAGGGCGCTAGTGTCAAAACTTGTTAAGTATAACCATTAACATGAATATAAATGTAGGAAGACATATATCAAGTTAGGTTGCCATATTTTTAAAATAAAAAAGTATGGTTTTATAATGTACACTACTGTAGAGGAAAAGGGAGTGCGATAGCTTAGTGGTTAGTGAACTGGACTACAAAGGACAAGAAGTAGGGTTTGATCCCGACCGACGGCTTCCGGTTCACCCAGCCTTTAATGGGTACCTGATTTTTTCTGGGAAAGTAAAGCGGCACGAGTGTAATACCGATCACATTACCCAAAAAATCATGTGCCGAAGGTCTGTAAAATTTATGGTTACTAACACCATATTCAGGGTGTCCGGTTAGCGCAATCGATAGGCGGTTGGCTTACCACGGCAACAGCCGGGGTTCGTAATCCTGGCGAGGACACCTGGGTTTTACTAATTCCCTAAAAATTAGTAGGAGCCGCGATAGCTCAGTGGTTAGTGAACTGGACTACTACGGACAAGGGGTAGGGTTCGATCCCAACCGACGGCTCCGGGTTCACCCAGCCTTTAAATGGGTACCGGATTTTTTCTGGGAAAGTAAAAGCAGCACGGGCGTAATACCGACCACATTACCCCAAAAAATCATGTGCTGAAGGTCTGTAAAATATAGGGTCACTAACACCATATTTCCCTATACGCCACTTGGCGTGACGGGGGGTACTTTACTTTACTTACACCATATTCCCTATACGCCACTTGACGTGTCACTAACACCATATTCCCTATACGACACTTGACGTGTCACTAACACCATATTCCCTATACGACACTTGGCGTGACGGGGGCACTTTACTTACTGTAGAGGAAACAATTTTCGATATACAGGTGAGACATCCGAATTAGCAGAGACTTAGAAAAAACTACATGAAATGATAGACATAATAGTAAAAGAAAGCAACAAGAAACGTCTCAGTCTAAATAATAAGATAGCAGAAGTAATAGTCTCACCTAGGAAATAATCATCACCCTCATGCAACATAGAAATAAGCGGGACAAATCTGAAACAAGTGCAATGCTTCAAATACTTGAGCACAATAACATAAGATGGATCACCACATCAATAAAAAGCAGAATAGCTCAAGCCAAAAAAGCATTTCAGAAAATGAAAAACGTTTTGTGCAACAAATCTATGTCAATAAAAATCTCTCTCTCTCTCTGTCTGCGATCAGGACTCAATCAGAGCAGGATTCCAGACTCTCACATGAAGTCAGCTGTCAAGCTAAGTGTGTTGATCGCCTCCACAGACAGAACATCACAGTTAGAGCCCGCCAGATTCACTCTGATTAACACCCGTTAAAACGTTGCACTGTGTTCTGCGCCAGTGGCCTAGTGCATCCGATTTCAGCCAGCATTTTATTCAGGTTAGCTTTCCTTAGCCTTTGATTGTCCCCAATCTTCCTGCAAGGCAGCAGATGATCTTTTCTGTAGGGGGATTCTGCCCTTAGATGGTCGGTCCTCCCAGGTTTACAAGCACCATCTGCCCGAGTCACTAGAGGTGACTAACACAGACTGTCAAGAGAAATAAGAAAGATAGTTCATCGGTGCTTTACATAGCCAGTTTTATCCCATGTAAACAAATTATGGACAACAGACAAACAAATGAAAAGACATTTAGAGTCCACAGAGATGAGATGTATCAGAAAAATGTTGAAAGTTCCATGGACAGCTAAAAAGACCAATGAGGACAGTCTCAAAAAGGCCGGCATAAGAAAAAAGCTCCGAAAGATTATCACAAAGAAACAATCGACCGTTTTTGAGCACATCATGAGAAGAGAGAAATTGGAATACTTGTTTACGACTGCTAAAATACAGGAAAATAGATATCGTGGATAACAAGGAGAAAACGTATATATATATATATAGATAGATAGATGTCATGGTATGGAAAACAGCCAACAACAGACTTTATGCGATGCACTGTGGGTAGAAACTTGTGGAAGGACGTGATCTTCTATTGGTAATCGTAATTAGTAAAATAAAAAAATCTATTGGTAAACACCAGTCTTTATGGTACATGATGATGCTTGCAAAATATTTGTTAACACCGGGCTTTAGTGGGAGGGAAAGCCTTGTGACAGCTAACAGTGGAACCTTAATCTAGTCAACTGGTGAGTGCACTGTCCACATCGCTGCCTCGATTTCAACTGACTAGAATACAAAGACAAAAACAGTCGTCACTTTCTGAGCCATTGTTCGCTGCTAAGGGACTTCCGTAGCAAGAAAGCAACGCAGGTTACTTCCGTACATTCAGGCTTGCACACTTCCGGTCAATCTTCCGGCCAATCAGAAGTGGGGTGAGCAGGAATGATCGAGTGAGTTAAATCCTGCCGTTTGGAAATCAGGTGGACACAGTTTTGGTTCCCGGTAGTATCAAATCGAATGTGTTTTTTTTCTACATGGGGTGAACTAAAAGTTCTGAAATGTGTACAATCTGGCGATTGCACTGAGAATGCGATCTTTATTTGTCAGCCCTAGAACCCTCCACCATTCCTTCTCCCGCGCCAGACAAACTCCAGAAATTGGATTAATTATTTTTCCTTTATTTTTCTTGACCTCTATTCCTCTTCAACGCCGATCGTAAATGGTCGTTTGAAGTGTCGTTCTATGCTTTGTTTTTTCCAGTAATGTTAAAATATCTTCCTACTTCAGCTTGTTATATCCGATTTCAGTATGCTGTTTTTAGATTTCGAAATTCCTTCCATCTCCGGTCTCCATGTGAAATAACAACTCAGACTCAAACACCTCGTGGCAACTGCATTCGACAAACGGCCTTTATTCCCTAGTCCTAAAATCCCTCGTCAGATCCCAGTAAAAAAAAGTAGTAAAGTACCCCCGTCACGCCAAGTGGCGTATAGGGAAATATGGTGTTAGTGACCCTATATTTTACAGACCTTCAGCACATGATTTTTGGGGTAATGTGGTCGGTATTACGCCCGTGCTGCTTTACTTTCCCAGAAAAAAAATCCGGTACCCATTTAAGGCTGGGTGAACCAGAAATCCGTCGGTTGGGATCAAACCTTGCCCCTTGTCCTTTGTAGTCCAGTTCACTAACCACTGAGCTATCGCGGCTCCCCTAAGATCCCAGTAAAGAAAATATCGAAAAGATATTTTTTTTCGACTCCTACTAACTTTACGTGACTGGTTAATCTGATTTTGAAACCCACTTTGGGAAGGTGGAGTAGGGATCTTGATCAGCTGCTTCACTCATCCAATCAAACCACTCAAACAATCAGCTATGAGTCGCTGACTGCTCTCAGCACATGTGCTTTTGGATGTCTTTTTTCTCAAATTTAATTAATGCCATGTTGAACAACACTTTGATCAGCATTGCCAGTCAACATGTTGAGATCAGATGAGTTATACCATTCTGATATCACTGAACACCACCAAGCCATGCTAAAAACAGACGCAAATCGGGATAAATGCGTGCCTCCACATATTGACAAAAGTTTGACTGCAGTCTAAGCCCACATTAACGGGGCACATTCCTAGAGTTAATTTATATTTTGGCCATTAACCACAGACTGACCAAGCAAGCCAGAACATAATTCACGGAGCAGGCATTACAAGTCCCCAGTAAATCATGAGTGGGACAAAAATACCTCTTTTTTTCCTTAATAACCATTATGAATATTCAATCCATATTTGGGGACAATAATCAACCAGTATTAGAAGCAAACTTTTTATGGAAGCTGGCGAACTAATGTGGGCCATAAAGTTTATTGATTACTAAACCATCATGGCAGGAACAGAGAAACCATTGGAAATAGACTGCTTTCCAGGATCAATGAGACAGCCAAATTGTTGAGAATGAAGATAAACGCTAGTAAGACAGCGAGTATGATAATTGATGATCAAACAAAGAGAATAAGTACCAGCATAGATGGAAAGGGCTGTAGAAAATTATTAAGACTGGAAATATATTTTTATATATTTTATGATGACATTGGTAAACAAAAATTATTTTGAAAAGAACAAAATTTAACATAAGGTTTCAGTTTAATAGCTGGGAATATCAATATTGAGCTGCAGGAGACACAGATTGTTAAACGTCTGGTCTACAACACTTTAAAGGTGCGACAAGTGGGCTATAAGGACAAATTAAAGACCTGAAATATTGTTTTACATACAGTGCTATCTCAAGATATAGTTATATTCCTTTCTTCTTATCCCATTGCTTTCAGAATTCTTGTGCAGTCTTGATAGCTGCAAGCAAATACTCTTATTTTCTGTTTGAAACTGCACGTTGTACTGTGCTCACGAAACCTAGATCTGTCCATTCTTTTATATGTCTTCAAATCTTTTCTTCTGTCTTTAACCTTTTCTTCACTAACTTTCTTCCCCTCCACCAATTTGTTTTGTTAAATACAACGCACACATGGGACAACAACCTATTCTCCCCATTTCAGACGCTACACTACCATTCCTGCATTTCTTGAATACGAGCTTTTATTTCAATTCTTAACGGGTTTTTCTCTCCTGATATGTTTAAGAAGGTTGTTTTTTTTGTCTTTCACTTGTGGTATGCTTAAGTAGGTCTTATGGTCTAGTTTTTGGCTTGTGATGGGTTGAAATAATGAGTTTTTCGGTCTGTGTCTTGCAGGTTAAGTGAGGTGAATTTTTTTGTTCATGTCATGTGATGGGTTGAAGTAACGAGTTTTTCTGTCTGTGTCTTGTAGGTTAAGTGAGATGAATTTTTTTCATCATGTCTTGTGATGGGTGTAAGGAGGGTGTATTTTGTCCTCGTCTTAATGTAGGTTTAAATATCGCGTGTTTTTGTTTTTGTCTTGTGAATGGTTTAAATAGGGTATATCTTTTGTCATTCTTGTTCTTTTCTTTTACAGTCCACTTAAATGTGCTTCTGTTTTCAATGATTCAGTAACATACCTAAAACTAAACTCATAGTCTTATCATTACGAAGATGAAATAAAGACCCCGTCACGCTCAGTGGAGTAAATACAATATTGTGTTAGTGCCCAGATTTCTTTATCAATATAATATTTTTGGATAATATAGACGGGAATATGACAACGACGTTTTTTTTTCTTTTGCCAAAAGAAAATGGTATCTATTTAAAACTGGGTGAACCTGGAACCTGGAATCGAAATTGACATTTGTGTCTCAGTAGATTAGTTCACTCTTGTTCACATTATATCAATTAGTTCATAGTAAATTAATTCACTCTTGTTCACAGTAGATTAGTTCACTCTTGTTGTTTTCAGTGGATTAGTTCACTCCTGGTCTCAGTAGATTAGTTCACTCTTTGTCTCAGTAGATTAGTTCACTCTTGCTCTCAGTAAATTAGTTCACTTCTGTTCTCAGTTGATCAGTTCACTCTCATTCTCAGTACATTAGTTCACTTTTGTCGATCAATCCATAAACCACTGTTCCAACGCGGCTCGGTTCCTTTTTTTTATCTTCACTGTTGCTTTCTTTGCTTTAAATTCCTTTGTCTAAAAGGATTTTAGCGCCTACTGAAATGTCCAAGATTATTTCAGCCCTCACATATTGAGGAGCAAATCTAAACACCAATTGGTGTATCTTATGAGCAATGAGGATACTCAATCCATCGAATAAACTAACCTAAAGCATTTACTTACTGTCAGTTTTTAATTTCTAATAGATAAATATCATATACATATTTTAAAAAAGTAAAGTAAAGTGTCCAGTCACGACAAGTGGCTTATAAGAAATATGGTGTTAGTGACCATAATTTTTACAGACCTCCGGTACATGATTTTTGGGGTAATGTGGTCGATATTATGCCCCATGCCGCTTTACTTGCCCAGAAAAAAAACACGTAACAATTTAAGGCTGGATGAACCTGGAAGCCATCGACCAGGATCAAACCTGACCTCTTGTCCTTTGTAGTCCAGTTCCTTAACCACTGAGCTATCGTTGCTCCCCATATATATATATCGACACAGTAAACAGAGATGGGCTCTACAGGGTACTAGAAGGCATAGGCTGCCAGTAGTATAGCAGGGTCCAACTAAGTCGTATTTGGACCGTAAATTAACAAAGATATATAGTGTGGCGCGCGGCGCGCATAAAGCGTGCGGCGCAGGGGGAGTTAACCGTGACATTTCGTGTCGAGGTATTGACCTCTAGTCCAGGTGACCCGGAAGTGACGTGTTTATGTCTGGTGTGTCCTGGCTTTGGAGTTCTTGATCGTTAGTGATAGGTTAGTAGATTATACAACAGCATTGAAAAACAATCAATATAAAACAAAAGACAAAAGATATATTTTATTCTTTTATTATCTCAATAGGTGTATAACATACAGTGGATATTATATAATATTACAAACATATTCAGTACATTGAGTAAATATATAGTACAAGGATAACAATTATTTATAGCTATGTAGTTGGGTGTCTGCTTAGCTCTATGTCATAAATGAATCATAAGGGGTGAAACTGTTAGAGATTGCTGGGTAGTCTAAGCTGGTAGTGTAAAGAGTTAAATATCTAGAGGAGTTGTCGAGACGTTATCATCAGCTACCTTTCTTTTTATATAGAAATAGGAAAGAGCATTTCTTGTTTGACTGTAGGAAAATATGGAATTATTTAAGACTTTGAAACCTAAATTTTTCCCACCCTTGGCCTTTTGCGTGGCGAGAACCGCTAAAAACATATCTTTATCTAATTTGTTGTGTTGCTTGCTTAGCCCTTTACAACTGATTTTATCGTAATCCCCACTACAATGGTACGTCTTACTACATAAGCTAACAAGAGCTGTCCCTTCGTACTCTAGTTTAAAAAGCCCGGGCGTTCGTTTGGTGTACGCTTTAACACCCTTACAGTTTATACAGTCTGTTTTGCTAGTATGTTCATCGCAGCGATGGGTGTATGGAGGTCGCCTAATGTGTAATAAGGGCTGTATAGGGGTCGTCTAGTGTGCCGTGATGGGTCAATGGAGGTCGGCTAGTATGTCGTGATGGGTGTACGGAGGTCGTCTAGTGTGTCATATTGGGTGTATAGAGGGCGTTTAGTGTGTCATGATGGTTGTATAGGGGTCGTCTAGTGTGTCATGATGGTTGTATAGGGGTCGTCTAGTGTGCCGTGATGGGTGTACGGAGGTCGTCTAGTGTGTCATATTGGGTGTATAGAGGGCGTTTAGTGTGTCATGATGGTTGTATAGGGGTCGTCTAGTGTGTCATGATGGTTGTATAGGGGTCGTCTAGTGTGCCGTGATGGGTCAATGGAGGTCGGCTAGTATGTCGTGATGGGTGTACGGAGGTCGTCTAGTGTGTCATATTGGGTGTATAGAGGGCGTCTAGTGTGTCATGATGGGTGTATAGCGGTCGTCTAGTGTGTCATATTGGGTGTATAGAGGGCGTCTAGTGTGTCATGATGGGTGTATGTAGGTCGTTTAGTGTGTCATATTGGGTGTATAGAGGGCGTTTAGTGTGTCGTGAGGGGTGTATGGAGGTCGTCTACTGTGTCGTGAGGGGTGTATGGAGGTCATCTAGTGTGGTATGTGTGGTGTATGGCGGTTGTCTGGTATATCATACTTTAATCAACCAATAAGAAAAATGAAGGAACATTACATTCAACATTACTTATCTTAACTACTTTACATCAATACAGTTGAATAACGTGTTATCGTCAATACAGTTGAATAACGTGTTATCGTTAAGTCTTACCATACTTTAAGAGAAAACATTCAAACTTACAGCGTAAAATATAGTCTCAATCATCTACACCGAATATAACCTGTTATCGATAAGCCTTAACATACGTTAAGAGAAAACAAGCCAACTTACTGTGCAAAAATCCGCTAGTGTGAACAGTAACTTTCCTTGAATCAACCAAACTTATAACGCCGTCTAGTTTAAATATAACCTGGTAAGAAATGAATAAATTAGCCAATCAGCGAGTGACTATGCCAACATCGCTTGATATCGGGATTAACCAATCAGAAAAGAGTATTAACATAGGAGGCGGGGCGAAGAAATGGCTGACAGGTGGATTAACCAATCAGAAAAGCGCGTTAGCCCAAGCGTAGGTAGTGGCTGTCGGGTCAGCAGTGGGGGAAAAATGCGGGGTGGTGGGTTACTTGAACTCGTTTTGACCCCTGAGGCAATTCCAGAAGAGTTCTATGACCTCATTTTGACCGCTGAAGGCTTTAATACCAAGGTTTCCCACTTCAGCGAACGACATACATCATTAAAGGTGATTACTTCAGCTCTTAGACTTTGGAGTTCCATATCTTTATCACTTCAACGAATGACAGACAACAGTAAAGATGATCATTTCAGGTAAGAAAACTTAGTTCCAAACCCTAAAATTTTGGTTCATACTCACAAAGTTGAACACAAACTCTACAAATTTAGGCCCAAAGTTGTAATTGTTAGACACGAAAGTCGTAAATGTTATATGCAAAGTCCAAAAGTTTGTCAAAAAGACAACCCAAACTCAAAATAGTTAGATGCAAAGCTCAAAAATGTATATGCAAAGTCCAAAAAGTTACTCCAAAAGACAACTAATATAACACTTAACCCCAAAATTTCGTCTCATAACCAAAAAGTTGAAGTCAAAACCCTAAAAATTTAGTCCCAAAGTGATACTAGTTCGACACAAAAGTCGTAAATGTTATATACAAAGTCTAAAAGTTTGTCAAAAAGACAACCCAAACTCAAAATAGTTAGACACAAAACCCAACAATTTATAGGCAAAGTCCAAAAAGTTACTCCAAAAGACAACTAATGTAACTCTTAATCCCAAAATTTCGGCTCATATGCACAAAGTTGAACACGAACTCTACAAATTTAGTCCCAAAGTCGTAATTGTTAGACACGAAAGTCGTAAATGTTATATTCAAATCCAAAAGTTTGTTAAAAAGACAACCCAAACTCAAAATAGTTGGACACAAAACCCAACAATTTATAGGTAAAGTCCAAAAAGTTACTCCAAAAGACAACTAATGTAACACTTAACCCCAAAATTTCGTCTCATAACCAAACAGTTGAACTCAAAACCCTAAAAATTTAGTCCCAAAGTGATACTAGTTCGACACAAAAGTCGTAAATATTATATACAAAGTCTAAAAGTTTGTCAAAAAGACAACCCAAACTCAGAATAGTTAGACACAAAACCCAACAATTTATAGGCAAAGTCCAAAAAGTTACTCCAAAAGACAACTAATGTAACTCTTAATCCCAAAATTTCGGCTCATATGCACAAAGTTGAACACGAACTCTACAAATTTAGTCCCAAAGTCGTAATTGTTAGACACGAAAGTCGTAAATGTTATATTCAAATCCAAAAGTTTGTTAAAAAGACAACCCAAACTCAAAATAGTTAGACACAAAACCCAACAATTTATAGGTAAAGTCCAAAAAGTTACTCCAAAAGACAACTAATGTAACACTTAACCCCAAAATTTCGTCTCATAACCAAACAGTTGAACTCAAAACCCTAAAAATTTAGTCCCAAAGTGATACTAGTTCGACACAAAAGTCGTAAATATTATATACAAAGTCTAAAAGTTTGTCAAAAAGACAACCCAAACTCAGAATAGTTAGACACAAAACCCAACAATTTATAGGCAAAGTCCAAAAAGTTACTCCAAAAGACAACTAATGTAACACTTAACCCCAAAATTTCGTCTCATAACCAAACAGTTGAACTCAAAACCCTAAAAATTTAGTCCCAAAGTGATACTAGTTCGACACAAAAGTCGTAAATGTTATATACAAAGGCCAAAACTTTGTCAAAAAGACAACCCAAACTCAGAATAGTTAGACACGAAAGTCATAAATGTTATATGCAAAGTCCAAAATTTTGTCAAAAAGACAACCCAAACTCAGAATATTTAGACACAAAAGACCAAATAGTTACATTCAAAGTCCAAAAGTTTGTCAAAAAGACAACCTTAACTCAAAATAGTTAGACACAAAACCCAACAATTTATATGCAAAGTCCAAAAAGTTACTCCAAAAGACAACTAATTTAACAACAAGCCCTAAAATTTCGTCTCATAACCAAAAAGTTGAACTCAAAACCCTAAAAAGTGTCCACTTATCAACCAAAGTCTTTAATACAGCTGAGAAAACCCTAATAAATAATTACAATTCACTAAAAATGTTGCACTTGATGATAGTTGCGACTGTGTCTAAATCATTATTGAAAATATTCATAGAACTCTAGTAAAAGCCAAACACACTAAAACACCACATTGAAAGAATGAACTTAAAGTTCACGCCCCTGTCACAACTCTGCTAAGAAAAGTACTGCAAAGCATGAAAGTTATGTCCCCTGCTATAACTCTACTAAACGAAAGTATTACCAAACACGTAGGTTACACTCCTACCATAACCCACTAAGAAAAACAAGATTTTGCTTAAAATACCACATTTATGATTGTTACGCCCCTTGACCCTTTATGAGGGGACGCCCATGAAACTGTTAGAAATAGTAAATTTACACTCTAGGGTTACTCCAAACTTTATATTAAGCATCCCCATAGCAAAAATTTACTAAAAAACCACTTTTATGAGTGTTGCCCCCTTACCCATTTTTGGCGGTTACGCCCATGAAACTGTTAAAAATAGTAAATTTAACAGCTAGACATACCCCAAACTTTATAATAAACATCCCCGTATCAAGAATTTACATAAAAACAACTTTTAAAATTACTACCCCTGTACCCATTTTTTTGGCGGTTACGCCCATGAAACTGTTAAAAATAGTAAATTTAACATATAGACATACCCCAAACTTTATATTAAGCATCCCCATAACAAAAATTTACATAAAAAATCACTTTTGAAATTACTACCCCTGTACCCATTTTTGGTGGTTACGCCCATGAAACTTAAAAATAGTAAATTTAACATATAGACATACCCCAAACTTTATATTAAGCATCTCCGTATCAAGAATTCACTTAAAAACCACTTTTGAAATTACTACCCCAGTACCCATTTTTGGCGGTTACGCCCATGAAACTGTTAAAAATAGTAAATTTAACCTCTAGACATACCCCAAACTTTATATTAAGCATCCCCATATCAAGAAGTTACATAAAAACAACTTTTGAAATTACTACCCCTGTACCCATTTTTGGTGGTTACGCCCATGAAACTGTTAAAAATAGTAAATTTAACATCTAGACATACCACAAACTTTATATTAAGTATCCCCGTATCAAGAATTTACATAAAAACAACTTTTGAAATTACTACCCCTGTACCCATTTTTGACGGTTACGCCCATGAAACTGTTAAAAATAGTCAATTTAACATCTAGGGTTACTCCAAACTTTACATTAAACATCCCAATATCAAGAATTTACATAAAAACAAAGTTTGAAATTACTACCCCTGTACCCATTTTTGGCGGTTACGCCCATGAAACTGTTAAAAATAGTCAATATAACACCTAGACATATCCCAAACTTTATATTAAGCATCCCCATATCAAGAAGTTACATAAAAACAACTTTTGAAATTACTACCCCTGTACCCATTTTTGGCGGTTACGCCCATGAAATCGATAAAAAAATTGAAGTTTAACCTATTGGCATACATCAAACATAATATGTGACACGCCCATGTATCAAATTTGCCTAAAAAATCAACCAAAAATTAGTAGTATACAATGTCACTTAGGATGGATAGACTATAAGAAAAAATGAAGACTCTCATATAACGAAAAAAATGTGCTTCCATGTGAGGGTAGACTCGCATATAAGGAAAAAAAATCTGCGTTGATCTGCGTGTAGACTATTTATATAAGGATTTATCTGCGTTTGAACGGAGATTCGGAGGTCCTAATTGACATTGTATACTACTAATTTTTGGTTGATTTTTTAGGCAAATTTGATACATGGGCGTGTCACATATTATGTTTGATGTATGCCAATAGGTTAAACTTCAATTTTTTTATCGATTTCATGGGCGTAACCGCCAAAAATGGGTACAGGAGTAGTAATTTCAAAAGTTGTTTTTATGTAACTTCTTGATATGGGGATGCTTAATATAAAGTTTGGGATATGTCTAGGTGTTATATTGACTATTTTTAACAGTTTCATGGGCGTAACCGCCAAAAATGGGTACAGGGGTAGTAATTTCAAACTTTGTTTTTATGTAAATTCTTGATATTGGGATGTTTAATGTAAAGTTTGGAGTAACCCTAGATGTTAAATTGACTATTTTTAACAGTTTCATGGGCGTAACCGTCAAAAATGGGTACAGGGGTAGTAATTTCAAAAGTTGTTTTTATGTAAATTCTTGATACGGGGATACTTAATATAAAGTTTGTGGTATGTCTAGATGTTAAATTTACTATTTTTAACAGTTTCATGGGCGTAACCACCAAAAATGGGTACAGGGGTAGTAATTTCAAAAGTTGTTTTTATGTAACTTCTTGATATGGGGATGCTTAATATAAAGTTTGGGGTATGTCTAGAGGTTAAATTTACTATTTTTAACAGTTTCATGGGCGTAACCGCCAAAAATGGGTACTGGGGTAGTAATTTCAAAAGTGGTTTTTAAGTGAATTCTTGATACGGAGATGCTTAATATAAAGTTTGGGGTATGTCTATATGTTAAATTTACTATTTTTAACAGTTTCATGGGCGTAACCACCAAAAATGGGTACAGGGGTAGTAATTTCAAAAGTGATTTTTTATGTAAATTTTTGTTATGGGGATGCTTAATATAAAGTTTGGGGTATGTCTAGAGGTTAAATTTACTATTTTTAACAGTTTCATGGGCGTAACCGCCAAAAAATGGGTACAGGGGTAGTAATTTTAAAAGTTGTTTTTATGTAAATTCTTGATACGGGGATGTTTATTATAAAGTTTGGGGTATGTCTAGCTGTTAAATTTACTATTTTTAACAGTTTCATGGGCGTAACCGCCAAAAATGGGTAAGGGGGCAACACTCATAAAAGTGGTTTTTTAGTAAATTTTTGCTATGGGGATGCTTAATATAAAGTTTGGAGTAACCCTAGAGTGTAAATTTACTATTTCTAACAGTTTCATGGGCGTCCCCTCATAAAGGGTCAAGGGGCGTAACAATCATAAATGTGGTATTTTAAGCAAAATCTTGTTTTTCTTAGTGGGTTATGGTAGGAGTGTAACCTACGTGTTTGGTAATACTTTCGTTTAGTAGAGTTATAGCAGGGGACATAACTTTCATGCTTTGCAGTACTTTTCTTAGCAGAGTTGTGACAGGGGCGTGAACTTTAAGTTCATTCTTTCAATGTGGTGTTTTAGTGTGTTTGGCTTTTACTAGAGTTCTATGAATATTTTCAATAATGATTTAGACACAGTCGCAACTATCATCAAGTGCAACATTTTTAGTGAATTGTAATTATTTATTAGGGTTTTCTCAGCTGTATTAAAGACTTTGGTTGATAAGTGGACACTTTTTAGGGTTTTGAGTTCAACTTTTTGGTTATGAGACGAAATTTTAGGGCTTGTTGTTAAATTAGTTGTCTTTTGGAGTAACTTTTTGGACTTTGCATATAAATTGTTGGGTTTTGTGTCTAACTATTTTGAGTTAAGGTTGTCTTTTTGACAAACTTTTGGACTTTGAATGTAACTATTTGGTCTTTTGTGTCTAAATATTCTGAGTTTGGGTTGTCTTTTTGACAAAATTTTGGACTTTGCATATAACATTTATGACTTTCGTGTCTAACTATTCTGAGTTTGGGTTGTCTTTTTAACAAACTTTTGGATTTGAATATAACATTTACGACTTTCGTGTCTAACAATTACGACTTTGGGACTAAATTTGTAGAGTTCGTCTTCAACTTTGTGCATATGAGCCGAAATTTTGGGATTAAGAGTTACATTAGTTGTCTTTTGGAGTAACTTTTTGGACTTTGCCTATAAATTGTTGGGTTTTGTGTCTAACTATTCTGAGTTTGGGTTGTCTTTTTGACAAACTTTTAGACTTTGTATATAATATTTACGACTTTTGTGTCGAACTAGTATCACTTTGGGACTAAATTTTTAGGGTTTTGAGTTCAACTGTTTGGTTATGAGACGAAATTTTGGGGTTAAGTGTTACATTAGTTGTCTTTTGGAGTAACTTTTTGGACTTTACCTATAAATTGTTGGGTTTTGTGTCTAACTATTTTGAGTTTGGGTTGTCTTTTTAACAAACTTTTGGATTTGAATATAACATTTACGACTTTCGTGTCTAACAATTACGACTTTGGGACTAAATTTGTAGAGTTCGTCTTCAACTTTGTGCATATGAGCCGAAATTTTGGGATTAAGAGTTACATTAGTTGTCTTTTGGAGTAACTTTTTGGACTTTGCCTATAAATTGTTGGGTTTTGTGTCTAACTATTCTGAGTTTGGGTTGTCTTTTTGACAAACTTTTAGACTTTGTATATAATATTTACGACTTTTGTGTCGAACTAGTATCACTTTGGGACTAAATTTTTAGGGTTTTGAGTTCAACTGTTTGGTTATGAGACGAAATTTTGGGGTTAAGTGTTACATTAGTTGTCTTTTGGAGTAACTTTTTGGACTTTACCTATAAATTGTTGGGTTTTGTGTCTAACTATTTTGAGTTTGGGTTGTCTTTTTAACAAACTATTGGATTTGAATATAACATTTACGACTTTTGTGTCGAACTAGTATCACTTTGGGACTAAATTTTTAGGGTTTTGAGTTCAACTGTTTGGTTATGAGACGAAATTTTGGGGTTAAGTGTTACATTAGTTGTCTTTTGGAGTAACTTTTTGGACTTTGCCTATAAATTGTTGGGTTTTGTGTCTAACTATTTTGAGTTTGGGTTGTCTTTTTGACAAACTTTTAGACTTTGTATATAACATTTACGACTTTTGTGTCGAACTAGTATCACTTTGGGACTAAATTTTTAGGGTTTTGAGTTCAACTTTTTGGTTATGAGACGAAATTTTGGGGTTAAGTGTTATATTAGTTGTCTTTTGGAGTAACTTTTTGGACTTTGCATATACATTTTTGAGCTTTGCATCTAACTATTTTGAGTTTGGGTTGTCTTTTTGACAAACTTTTGGACTTTGCATATAACATTTACGACTTTCGTGTCTAACAATTACAACTTTGGGCCTAAATTTGTAGAGTTTGTGTTCAACTTTGTGAGTATGAACCAAAATTTTAGGGTTTGGAACTAAGTTTTCTTACCTGAAATGATCATCTTTACTGTTGTCTGTCATTCGTTGAAGTGATAAAGATATGGAACTCCAAAGTCTAAGAGCTGAAGTAATCACCTTTAATGATGTATGTCGTTCGCTGAAGTGGGAAACCTTGGTATTAAAGCCTTCAGCGGTCAAAATGAGGTCATAGAACTCTTCTGGAATTGCCTCAGGGGTCAAAACGAGTTCAAGTAACCCACCACCCCGCATTTTTCCCCCACTGCTGACCCGACAGCCACTACCTACGCTTGGGCTAACGCGCTTTTCTGATTGGTTAATCCACCTGTCAGCCATTTCTTCGCCCCGCCTCCTATGTTAATACTCTTTTCTGATTGGTTAATCCCGATATCAAGCGATGTTGGCATAGTCACTCGCTGATTGGCTAATTTATTCATTTCTTACCAGGTTATATTTAAACTAGACGGCGTTATAAGTTTGGTTGATTCAAGGAAAGTTACTGTTCACACTAGCGGATTTTTGCACAGTAAGTTGGCTTGTTTTCTCTTAACGTATGTTAAGGCTTATCGATAACAGGTTATATTCGGTGTAGATGATTGAGACTATATTTTACGCTGTAAGTTTGAATGTTTTCTCTTAAAGTATGGTAAGACTTAACGATAACACGTTATTCAACTGTATTGATGTAAAGTAGTTAAGATAAGTAATGTTGAATGTAATGTTCCTTCATTTTTCTTATTGGTTGATTAAAGTATGATATACCAGACAACCGCCATACACCACACATACCACACTAGATGACCTCCATACACCCCTCACGACACAGTAGACGACCTCCATACACCCCTCACGACACACTAAACGCCCTCTATACACCCAATATGACACACTAAACGACCTACATACACCCATCATGACACACTAGACGCCCTCTATACACCCAATATGACACACTAGACGACCGCTATACACCCATCATGACACACTAGACGCCCTCTATACACCCAATATGACACACTAGACGACCTCCGTACACCCATCACGACATACTAGCCGACCTCCATTGACCCATCACGGCACACTAGACGACCCCTATACAACCATCATGACACACTAGACGACCCCTATACAACCATCATGACACACTAAACGCCCTCTATACACCCAATATGACACACTAGACGACCTCCGTACACCCATCACGGCACACTAGACGACCACTATACAACCATCATGACACACTAGGCGACCCCTATACAACCATCATGACACACTAAACGCCCTCTATACACCCAATATGACACACTAGACGACCTCCGTACACCCATCACGACATACTAGCCGACCTCCATTGACCCATCACGGCACACTAGACGACCCCTATACAGCCCTTATTACACACTAGGCGACCTCCATACACCCATCGCTGCGATGAACATACTAGCAAAACAGACTGTATAAACTGTAAGGGTGTTAAAGCGTACACCAAACGAACGCCCGGGCTTTTTAAACTAGAGTACGAAGGGACAGCTCTTGTTAGCTTATGTAGTAAGACGTACCATTGTAGTGGGGATTACGATAAAATCAGTTGTAAAGGGCTAAGCAAGCAACACAACAAATTAGATAAAGATATGTTTTTAGCGGTTCTCGCCACGCAAAAGGCCAAGGGTGGGAAAAATTTAGGTTTCAAAGTCTTAAATAATTCCATATTTTCCTACAGTCAAACAAGAAATGCTCTTTCCTATTTCTATATAAAAAGAAAGGTAGCTGATGATAACGTCTCGACAACTCCTCTAGATATTTAACTCTTTACACTACCAGCTTAGACTACCCAGCAATCTCTAACAGTTTCACCCCTTATGATTCATTTATGACATAGAGCTAAGCAGACACCCAACTACATAGCTATAAATAATTGTTATCCTTGTACTATATATTTACTCAATGTACTGAATATGTTTGTAATATTATATAATATCCACTGTATGTTATACACCTATTGAGATAATAAAAGAATAAAATATATCTTTTGTCTTTTGTTTTATATTGATTGTTTTTCAATGCTGTTGTATAATCTACTAACCTATCACTAACGATCAAGAACTCCAAAGCCAGGACACACCAGACATAAACACGTCACTTCCGGGTCACCTGGACTAGAGGTCAATACCTCGACACGAAATGTCACGGTTAACTCCCCCTGCGCCGCACGCTTTATGCGCGCCGCGCGCCACACTATATATCTTTGTTAATTTACGGTCCAAATACGACTTAGTTGGACCCTGCTATACTACTGCTGCCCTCCTAAATTACTTATTCTGGTAATTTCCTTCCATGAAGACATGAATGGCAAAGTCCATTTTGATTGGAGTCCATCAGAGAGTTTCAAAGTCAACAAAGGAGTGAAACAGGGATGTGTCCTCGCTCCCACCCTTTTTGGTATATTTTTTGCTGCCCTCCTAAATTACGCCTTCGAAAACAGCTCAGGAGATATTTACATTCGCACAAGACCAGATGGCTCACTGTTCAACCTAGCACGACTAAGAGCAAAAACCAAAACAAATGTTGTCCTACTTAAAGAATTTTTATTTGCCGACGATGCAGCCCTAGTCGCTCATAGTGAAGCCACCCTACAATCGCTGATCAACAACCTGGTCAAAGCATGCGACCTTTTTTCACTGTCAATTAACGTTCAGAAGACAGTAATACTAAATCAAGGTGACATCAAACCTCTATTTATTACTCTAAAAGACTGCCCACTAGAAGCAGTACAGAAATTTACATATCTTGGATCCACAGTTACGCAAACCATCTCTCTTGATGAAGAAATAAACTGTCGAATTGGTAAGGCGGCCACGACCTTCGGCAAACTCACAGAAAGGGCATGGAACAACACGAAACTAACTCAAAAGACTAAACTTTTAATATATCAAACATGTGTGCTTAGCACACTACTATATGGATACGAAACCTGGACAACATACTCAAACCAGGAAAAAAGACTAAATGTCTTCCACATGCGATGTCTCCGCAAAATAATGCGCATCAAATGGCAGGACAAAATAACCAACTTAACTTCCTGCAACATGCTAAGACCCCAACAATCGTGTCGATGCTCAGATATCGAAGACTAAGATGGCTAGGGCATGTTCAACGAATGGAAGAAAAGCGCATCCCTAGGCAAATACTATATGGTGAACTAACACACGGGAAAAGACAAATCGACAGACCTAAACTACGATATAGAGATATCTGCAAATCATCTCTGAAAGACTTCTCCATCTGTGAAAACGACTGGCAACATCTGGCAAGTGATCGCACAGCATGGAGAGCATGTATAAGGAACGGTATAACAACTTTTGAGAGTGTACTAAGACAAAACTTAGAAGAGAAAAGACTGAAGAAAAAGGATGGTAAACCATGTGGACCAGTGAGCCTGACTTGTTCATTATGTGACCGCGTGTGTTTGTCAAACATTGGTAGAATTAGCCACGAGAGAAGCTGTTCGGCAAAAACAATACTTCAAAAAAATACACAATAGCCTCCACTAGATCGTCTGACAAGACGAAAAGGGCCACATATATATATATATATATATATATAGTTGTATATTATAATCTGCTAAATATAATACATATTTGGAAAACATAAAGTACAACAAAGTTTCATAGGTCTGGTATATAAATATTTTGTTGTTTTTATGGAGTGGGTTGATAGAATTTCACTAACCGTTTATTGAGTAAAATGATCATTGATCTCATATATATATATATATATATATATATATATATATATATATATATACTTTAAAAATAAATATACATATATATATCATCATCAAAATCAAGTACCGGGCCTACTGGAGTAGGTAATCATGTCTCTCCACAACTTTCGATCTCGGCAGATATTTATCATTTCTGTTGTTGACCTTCTGCCAAGCCATTCTCTTCAGTTGTCTATTTTTTCTCTTTTCTTCCCTCTATCTCTTCGTCTCTCAATATTCCAGTTGTTACAATATAGTAACCACCAGAAAGATCATTATCTATGATGTTGTTTGTACTAACGAACACTGAAAATGTGCATCTGCATAAAACAAAGAACGTGTTTTCTTTCGCTTTCCGACAAAATTTCACGAAACAAACATGGCTAAATATAAAAATGATATAGTATTTCTGTGTGCACTCGTAGCTCGGAAAAATCACAACTCGAACGATCGTAAGCCGGGTAATGGTTGTATAATATGCACAAACACACATAATAATAATATAGCTCGAATTAAGAGAGCTAAAAAATGTGCATTTAATTACACGTAACTTCATAGAAACAGCCAACAGGATTACACCAACATGCTGACAATTCACAGCATCCAGAAATAATGACAACTTACTGAACAAATCGACAATCACAGTAATCAACATATCGGTTGTTATGTATGTATGGCTTCTCACAATTAGATAGGACAATAATTCTCTCATTAAGCATTTAATCATGTTTAAATAAGCATCGAAAGAGTGTTTTAGCATAGGATTGCAAGCTACAGTATAACATAAACTGGCACTAAACTTCTGGACAATAAAACAACTCAGTGAAACATTATTATTATTAATCTTAACAAATTTGTTTTGTCATTATTATTTGTAATCATCATCATCGAGTGCCTTCTCCGCAACGAAGGTTGGCTACCATAGATCGCCATTCTACTCTGTTTCTTGCTTTGATGGTGCAGGCTGTCTATTTCAAGTTTATATTTATGCTGTTTATTTGTATTAATATTTCCTTTTTTTATTTCTATTTTCTGAAGCACCGAAGCGTCGTCGGAGAAAGGAGGATTAAAGGAGAATATAATCCGACGGCTGTAGATGTTGGATTGCTTGTTATTTTTGGTTACTTCTCATTTGTTTGAGGTGTCGTTATTGGGCGTATCTGGAAGTTGATAGAATGTAAGTGTTTGGTTTCATGCGTGTGTATTTTTTTATTCCGTCCACCCATCTCTCATTGGTCTCCCTCTTACCTTCTGTCCTGATGTTTTGAGGCAGAAAAGTTCTGATGTTGTTTAATTTGTTTTGGTTAGTTTCATTTAGTTTGGTCAAGAGTTCAACCCATTTCATTTGTGGTAATAACGTCGATCCATTATATTGACTAGAATCATTTATATTTCATTTTTAAATACATAAAATAGAAGGTTGTATTAATGATCATCATCAAGTACCGGGCCTGATGGCGTAGGTGATCATGTCTCTCCACAACTTTCGATCTCGGCAGCTATTTATCATTTCTGTTGTTGACCTTCTGCCAAGCCATTCTCTTAAGCTGTCTGTTATTTTTTTCTCTTTGCTTCCCTCTATCTCTTCGTCTCTCAATATTCCAGTTATTACAATATATTCCAGTTGTTCTCTTCTCATTACATGGTATTAATGATACCTGAGTGAAAAAAAAAATATGTATTTTATCTCCCTTGTTCTTGGGAATTGCCACCGACTTAATAATGCAGAAATGATGTACAGGTAACAAAGGCATTGGATGGACACATGGATCTCAGTTGGATGACCTTGAGTTTACGGACGACATAGTTCTTATTAATAGCAATGTGAACATGGTACAAGGGAAAAAAATACCCTATAATCAATGGCTAGAAAAATAGGACCTGAAATCAACCAAGAAAAGACAAAAGTAATGAAAATCAAATTTGCCCAAATATATTTACCTTGAAGGAAAAGCAGTAGAAGGAAAAGAAGTAGATTATTGTGTATATCTAGGAAGCTGCCTAGATCAAGAGGAGACGCAAATAAAAAAAAAAGAATAAGAAAACCAAGAATAGATAGAGCTGGGAAACTATTGGGGAATTGGAAAATAAATGGGATGTATTTATAACTAATGCCTCAAAGTGGAATATACTTCTTATACCATGGAATAAGTTCAAGACTAGTGCAAAAATAAGAGAAATAACAAAGCATTTCATCTATAACTAAGAGAAGAAAGTGTTCATATGTTGGTCATGTGATGAGAAGAGACAACACAAGAATATCAAAGCAAGCCCTCAATTGGAAACCAGAGAGTAAAAGAAAAAAAGGCCGAAGTAGAAAAACACTAAAAAGATCACTGAAGTGTGAGGCATCAGTAGGCATCAGCTCCCCCGACGAGAATGAGCTTCTTCTATCCTTCTTCTATCCTTCTTCTATTCTTCTTCTATCCTTCTTCTATCCTTCTTCTATCCTTCTTCTCTTCTTCTTCTATCCTTCTTCTACCCTTCTTCTATCCTTCTTCTATCCTTCCTCTGCTGCCGTTGGCGTCGAGGGGAGAAACAATCTGCGATTCTTTGCTCTTCTGTTGGCCTCTTCTGATGTTATTCCTCCTAGTGACTCTAGTATTTCCTTTATCCATCTCTTTCTCGGTCTTCCTCTTAATCTGGCGTTTTCGTAGCGTTTGTTTATGGCGCTTTGAATCATTGTTAGTTCTTTTTGTCTTGTTATGTGGCCGAACCAATTTATCTGTTGTTTCTTTATGTATCCGATGGCTGGTTCAATTTCGAGTTTCTTCCTCAGGTCAGAATTTCTTACTCTGTCCCTTAAGCTGTTTCCTCGAGATTGAGCGACTCGCTCAGAATAGAGTCGTGTGGCGAGATGCACTGCGAATACCTGTGTAAGGTCTGCCACTTGATAACAAATTCTTCCAGCCTTAAATGGGTACCGATAATTATATGGGAAAGAAGAATGACACAGTCGTATTACTGACCACATTACCCCAAAAATCATATCCCGAAGATCTATAATAAATACGGGCACTAACACCATATTTTCCTTATACGACCCATGGCGTGAGTGGGCTCATTTCATTTTTTTTTTCTCCGTAGAGATAGACAATTGAAGAAAGAAATGATCAAATGAGCTAGCAGGCACGGCACATGATAATAATGACGATGTTGAGCAAAAGCAATTTCAAGGCAAATCTTGCTATATTTATGACAAAGGAAACCTTCGTGTAAAAAGCCACAAAAAGAGCATTAACTCTCTTCCATGTTGTTAATACCACGTAATTTATTATTTTCACAGAAGCATATTAAGATTAAAAAAAAAAACATGATCGAAATATGTGAAGTCGATTACAATTTTGTATTAAATTTTCCCTACCAGGGATCTCCATGGCTATTTGAGTCGACAAGAAATGATATATGATAATAACAAAATATGACATATGTAAATAGTAATAATAATGGCTGTGCTTTTGATGACGCTTCTAATGACGCCGATTAAGCACTAAATTGACACATTCTTTCTGCAAATCAAATTGTAGAACACACACTGACAATGTTATTCATTGGAATCATAATATTTCAGAGCGTATTAATCACGATAATAATAATAAAAATAAAAATAATAATTATTATTGATTGCGCACAACATAGTTACTGATCTTCTAAGAGTAAAGGATTATGTTGCACTGTGACATATCCCTTTGCTAACCTGTAGATTCGTTTTCAAAATCTGTTTGTTCTGGACTGCGAATTAAAGTTGTATCTTTCTGTGGCCTTCTTGCAAGGCAGCACAGTTTGTAGTCAGAGTTGTGTTTTCTAGAAAAGCAGTTTTACTAGTCTGTCCTACCCGCGTCTCGTCTCATAAGTGATCTGTGCACCAGAACTAATATTTCTTCGTGGATTTCAAAATGCTATATTCACTGTAGTCCGTCCCCACAACTCATGTCCATTTTCAAAATGCTGTATTCACTGTAGTCCGTCCCCAAAACTCATGTCCATTATCAAAACGCTATATTCAATGTAGTCCGTCCCCAAAACTCATGTCCATTTTCAAAATGCTATATTCACTGTAGTCCGTCCCCACAACTCATGTCCATTTTCAAAATGCTATATTCAATGTAGTCCATCCCCAAAACTCATGTCCATTATCAAAACGCTATATTCAATGTAGTCTGTCCCCAAAACTCATGTCCATTTTCAAAATGCTATATTCACTGTAGTCCGTCCCCAAAACTCATGTCCATTATCAAAACGCTATATTCAATGTAGTCCGTCCCCACAACTCATGTCCATTTTCAAAATGCTATATTCACTGTAGTCCGTCCCCAAAACTCATGTCCATTATCAAAACGCTATATTCAATGTAGTCCGTCCCCAAAACTCATGTCCATTTTCAAAATGCTATATTCACTGTAGTCCGTCCCCACAACTCATGTCCATTTTCAAAATGCTATATTCAATGTAGTCCATCCCCAAAACTCATGTCCATTTTCAAAATGTATATTTACTATAGTCCGTCTTCAAAACTCATGTCCATTTTCAAAATGTTATATTTACTGTAGTCCGTCCCCAAAACTCATGTCCATTTTCAAAATGCTGTATTTACTGTAGTCCGTCCCCAAAACTCATGTCCATTTTCAAAATGCTATATTTACTGTAGTCCGTCCCCAAAACTCATGTCCATTTTCAAAATGCTATATTTACTGTAGTCCGTCCCCAAAACTCATGTCCATTTTCAAAATGCTATAACTTAATAACCGTTTGATTTTAATTGTTGAAATTTTGTATGCAAATACAAACTGTTTATTGTCATGACGTTTTAGGAAAGAAATGTCATTGAAAACAAAATGGTTTTAAATTTGTCTTATTTGCGGTATATAAAAACAAATACACATATTGATACTAGTCAAATAGAATGTTTACAGTTTCTGCCAAAATGACACGAGTAATTTTTAAAAAAAAACGTAACTATTTATCTGGCACATTTTAACCGCCCTCGCCCTTGTATTGAAAACTACCCGCAGGTTCTATTACATTTAAAAGTCCACTTTTCGTGGACTACGAGCATTTTACAATGAGTCTAAAGATAACATTCGTTACGCTCCAAACATTGGAGATCTATCAATATTTTTATATAGAGAGTAAACAGATGAGTATTTTGTGTGTGTGTGTGTGTGCTCTATATCAAATCCTGAGTAGAGAACAATGCATATTTTGTGTGTGTGTGTGTGCTCTATATCAAATCCTGAGTAGAGAACAATTCATATTTTGTGTGTGTGTGTGTGTTCTATATCAAATCCTGAGTAGAGAACAATGCATATTTTGTGTGTGTGTGTGTGCTCTATATCAAATCCTGAGTAGAGAACAATTCATATTTTGTGTGTGTGTGTGCTCTATATTAAATCCTGAGTAGAGAACAATGCATATTTTGTGTGTGTGTGTGCTCTATATCAAATCCTGAGTAGAGAACAATGCATATTGTGTGTGTGTGTGTGCTCTATATCAAATCCTGAGTAGAGAACAATGCATATTTTGTGGTTAAATAAAAGGTCATTTCAACTCTGGGTCTAAGAATATGGATGTTTATGATAAAGGAATAAAAGAACAGCAAGGAAGGAAGGAAATGTAGACATTTTTGATAAAAAAGCGAAGTTTGTCGAATGTTTGCTCTGAACGAAGCAGTGACACTAAGGAGATTGAAAATGTGGATGGGAACAAACAACGGGATTGAAGTTTCAAATTCTGCCTGCTTGAGATCTAAGGAGTGTAGGCTTCACCTTTAGAAAATTGCTGGCGGGAGAAACAGTTTTTTTCTGGGAAGCCACATCCAAAACGCACGCCCTCAAACTTCATCAAATATCTCGGAAACCCCTGGATAGATGCAATTGGTCGTTCATTGTACACGATGTAACAAATGTATAATTCAAAATAATGTAGGCAATACAGTTAATATAAAGTGACTGGTTCCTTTGATCTGTGTCAATGCAGCAATTATTGCGATCCTGAAAAATAGACTTTAAACAAAGTAAGCTTAACAATTTCTTGACATTTAATAAGCCATAGGATAACATCAAAGTTTGGACAAACTGTTAAAAATTGTACTGAATTATATGCGTTGGTTTCGTCTTGTATGCTACGTGTATCTATAAAACAATTATCAATATCAGAAGAAATCAAGTGAGTAAATAATAAAAGCAGAAATGATAGTAAATGTTTCTTATGCTGAACAAAATATGTTATTATATCTTCAGTATTGAAGTAAAATCTGGATAATTGAAATGGTCCTAAAAAGGACCTGTTTTACAATTTGATCTATAAGTGTTGGCAAGCACATATTTTTCGCGGCAGACTTTTCAGAGTAATGATTCTCATTCAGAATCAGACGGCTCTAAAGGACTGATTACTGTTTTCAGCTGAACAAACCACAAACCATCCTTTTTTCAATATTCATCTTCTTCAAGTAAAACATGGTCCTCACATTTTGCCCAGTAATCTTTGTCAATCTTTGAGAGATGACTTGTGTCTTAACATTGCATAATTTGAATATTTTATTTTTAATTGCTACTTGTCCTTTGACTTTTGTCCGAATTAGTTCTATTTGATATAAGTGTGAATAGTAAGATGGTAGTCTCATACATCTATGACCATGCTTGTGTATTAACTTGTCTATATGAAATATATGTGTCAGTTATATCTGCGTTACAGTGGAAATCAATTCAGGTTTCAGGTACATGTCGATAAATGGTATGCCTTTTTGTGTCTGCGTGTATCTTTATTTCATCTTTGGTACCCGATGATGTCACTACTTTATCTTCTTGTGCAACTATGTTGTCATATGATGCACTGCCCATTATTAAACAAGAGGGAGCATCAAATATTTGAATAATAGTTGTTTCACTCCACTCTCTAAATATGTGGTCGTTGGGGGACTGGTTGGTCTCGATGCAAGACGCTGGTCTCGAGACAGAGAAATCGTGAGTTCAAATCTCGGCTGCACTATTTGGGATTTTTATTTATGATTTCTCTCTATGGCAACCACTCCTGGTCTCAGTAGCCAGGCCCGACTTGAAACGTTAAATCATCGACGGAAAAAATATAAGTACTTAAGTTCTTCCGAAGGTGGAGTTATTTGCTTGTGCGGCGAGGAACGCCTGTATACATGGCGACCAGGGGAAAACGGATTAACACGCAAAATTCAGTTCCTGGTCTCTTGGTGAAAACTGGCGAACGCAATATATATATATATATATATATATATATATATATATATATATATATATATATATATATATATAATTAGAGAAATCGCCAATCAATCACTAACATCTTCAGTAATCAAGAAAATATGTTGGTCATATGTTGGACATGTGATGAGGAGAGATAATAACCGAATAACATAGCAAGCCCTCATGTGGGAAATAACAGATAAAAGGAAAAGAGGCCAACCCAGAGAGACACTTAGAAGAACATTGATCAGAGAGGCAAGAGCAACAGGAATCGGCACCCTCAATGAGATAAAGTTGCTTGCACAGAACAGAGACAAATGGCGAGATTTGATAAAAGATCTTTACCAAATTTTTTATTGAAAACTGCTAGAATACAAATTTATATAAGAGAAAGAGTATCTGGATCTATGCCCTATGGGTCGGCTACGGCTCGAAAAGTCAATAGATGGATAGATAGATAATCTCTGAGCCATAGTCCCGATTGTCTGTCGACTTTTAAAACAAAAACTAATTCGGCATTCTGCAACAACCCATTATGTCTGCTATCTGCATGTGCGACTATCAAGCGCTGCTCTTTGCTGCTAGGTACCGACCTTTTAATACTTTCATCTTTTAACTGCCATTCCTTCACACTACTAGTGTGATGAGCATTGATCCATGTTTCATACAATATCATAACCGTTTTGACGAATCCCCTTTGACTTCACGTAAATACTTGCTATTTTACAGCTACTACAGGTGGCTTCCCATAAATGATTTTTTCCCCACTATCGTACTTTCCAAGCCTGCACTTCTCACAACTCTACATAATGTCGAATGTGAAACTTCAATACTGTTGTTCGTTCTCAGCCCAGTCTTCAACTTCTAATTGTCAATGCTTCATTTATAACAAACATTTGACAAACTTGTCTTCGTACAAGATCTTTCTTTCCTTCCTTTGAACTATTTGGACATAAATATCCACATTTTTGGACCAAGATATAAAATGACAATATATTTAACCTCAACATATGCATTGTTACCTTCTCCGGGTTCGATGAAGAACGATAAAGAATCCCACTTTACTTTCTCTCTCTCTCTCTCTCTTTCACTCTCTCTCTCTCTCTCTCTCTCTGCAGAAATATTGATAAATCTTCATTGCAACGTTTTGAAGTGTAACGAATTTCATCCTTAGACTCATTGTAAAATATTCCCAGTCCACGACATTTTTCTACGTCTTTGAAATGAATCAGAACACACTGGCGGTACTCAAAGAAGCGCGACGTGGTTGGTTCAGCACGAATCTGTGCGAAAAATCCTTGGAAAGATTTTTTAAAAATTTCGCTTGTAGTTTTTAAGAGTAGAAACTGTAACCATTCTATTTGACTAGTATCATTATGTGTATTTTTTTTTATACCGCAAACAAAACAAAATTAAAACCATCTCAGTGTATACCATGACAACAAACAGTCTAGATACATGGTTTCAACAATTAAAATCAAACGGTTAATAAGATATAGCATTTTGAAGAGGGTAGAGTTGTTTTTTTCCTTAACGGACTATAGAACAGTATTAATGGTCAGGATAAATACTTTATTCGTTGCTGGAACGGGGGTGTATCGAATGTGAAAATGTCTGGCCTGTAATGACGGCAATCCGCTATAAACTCTAAAATAAAATTAGCTTAATCCAAGTTGTTGTTTTTTTTTTTTAAATATATATAGAAGTGGTGGATTGGGGGTTGGGCTGAATTGAAAAGAAGAAAAAAAAGAATAAAAGTCTGTGTTGTTGTCAATTAAAATCTCAGTGGAAACGACGTAGAGTACTCGGTTACAACAGATAGTTAGGGCTCCCATACTCGTTGTGATAAATATATTCTTTTCGGCCGACACAATTTGCGAGTTATATAACCTATGAAACATGTGTACCAAAAATATATTCCACGAAAGCAGAGCGCCTTGGCGTGACACTGCTCACATCACCTGTAGATGTATTGATGGCAAATAAAAGGTATGGACCTTAGACCATAAGTCAAATCAGGTATTCTCTTTTTTTTCCACTCGTGTCCATTATTGTTTGATGACCAGAGGTTTTCGTTTATGACTATTTTTGTTGTAAATATTAACATCATGCCATACAATTAGTTTTTTTTTTTAACTATAATGATAACATATTTTAATGTTTCTACAATGAAGGTAGAGGAAGATTTCTAATGGAGCATTTTAAGCTCACACCCAGGACTATCTTTCTGAGAATCTTCTGATAATCTTAATTAAAGATATACATGATATCAAGCATTGATGGACTACTGAAGAAAAAAGAGGATACTCGATTTATCTTATGGTTTAGCTCCATACATTTTGTAACATTATTATCCAATCTATTTTGTCTCTGATAGTATATTTTAAATTAATTTTTTCATACATTATCTACACATTTGGACACACATATACACATATAATAGATAAACATAATGAACTACATTCTATGCCGAATTATATATTAAATGACTATACTTACGTTGGCAACGAACATTTTTTTTTTTTTTTTGCATTAAAGATAAAGCATATTAGTATTCATAATAGACAGCCAGGCATTACCAAAAATGTCTTTACAGTATTGTTAAAAAAAACTCTGTAATAATTTTTTTTAAATTATTAAATAAATACTAAATCTAACTTAGGTCTTTCTGTTCTATTTCGTGTAGATTGTAGGGCATACCACCGAAGAGAATTCGCATTAAAAAGTCACTGTAGTTTGTCATTAGTACTTTTAGTTAATTTGCTAATATGTATCTTTCCAGAAATATAAAATGCTTTTTTCTATAATAAATTCAAAGTGATAACAACTTTTCAGGTTACAAATTGAATATTGCATTCTTGAAACTCTCATCTACGTTTTATTTGTTGCATGCATTAACCTATAAAACATTATTCGCACATAAACATTTACTTTAGCTAGAGATTTTACATCTTGTGTGTGATGTTACAAATTTAAACCACTTCCATACAATATCATCAATATCCATACAATTTACGAATGGGTGGAATGTACTAGGTTTAGAACATCTTCATCCATAAATGCTGCAAAATGTTATGAAACGAAATGATTGGAATGAATATGTTCCTTTAACACTATTTTATGAAACCAAACAGCTGTGAAGACAAAAAAAAAAAAAAAAAAAAAAAACAACCCTCACATTCCTCCGTTGATAAGAAAAAAATGTGAGGTTAAGGTAAAGTACGAGACTTCAATAGGCCGCCTATCCTGAAGTGTTGGGAAACTTCTAGATAGTGTCGCTTCAAAGATCGAAACCCTCGATGCGAGGCACATTCCTCACCTACCCAGAGTATTACCCTAGTGCCCATTTCTGTCAGCGGCTGGATCGACCGGGTTGTCCGAACGTTGGTAGTGGTTTTCCCCAACTAGACTACCAAATCCCACATTATTTAAGTAAAAATGTTTCACTATAAACCAACATAAAATTCACATGTATTTATTGTATGTTTCTTTATTTCTTGAACAACAAACATTTATTGTTTATCTATTTTTTGGTAACAAGTAAAAAAAAAAGTAAAGTACCGGCAAGTGGCGTATAGGGAATATGGTGTTAGTGACCATAAATTGTACAGACCCTCGGCACATGATTTGTGGGGTAATGTGGTCGGTATTACGATCGTGCTGCTTTACTTTCTGGTACCCATTAAAGGCTGGGTGAACCGGAAGCCGTCGGTTGGGATCGAACCCTACTTCTTGTCCTTTCTAGTCCAGTTCATAAACCACTGAGCTATCGCGGCTCCCATGGGTAACAAGTACTTATTTCTTGGGTAATAAGTACTTATTAGGTGTTTATTTATTTCTTGGGTAATAAGTACTTATTAGGTGTTTATTTATTTATTGGGTATTAAGTACTTATCAAGTATTTCTTTTTTTCTTGGGTAAGAAGTACTTATTAAGTGTATTTACTTCTTGAGTAATAAATACTTTTTAAGTGTTTATTTATTTTCAAGAAACATTTTTTTAAAAATCAACTTGCCAGGATTTATAACTGAAACAGAAAGCATTAAACATATACACAAAACAGCTCGAAAATTTACAAAGTGAAACATTCCATTAACCATTACTATGTAACTAATGACTTTTGTCAGCCAAAAATGGTTTCATTCAATTGGACATGCAAAACAACAATAGATGAAAATCTTGTAGATCAAACTGTTATACATCTCATTTTAACCTGTCTATTGCTGTATTTATGTTAATAATAGAATATCTTCAATGAGTATATTCGACTTCATGCGCTGAGAAAACAGCGCAAGCTTTTGTTATTCAGAAATCTCATACAATGATCGTTATAAATTAAGCACGACGAATACAAGAAATAATAAACAACTTTTATAGAAAGCTATGCACGATTCATGCTTTATTAGTGGGATTAAAAAGCAAAAATTAGGGAAAATCAATTTCGCAAAAAAAAAAATATTATTTTTTTAACGTTACTCAATCTAATAATTATGTATCACGTGACATTATTATTATTATTTTTTTTAATAAGTTGGACATTGCTCATATTGGGCTGACAAAAACCACGGCATCCCAAGCGTCCGATTGGTCAGAATGTGACCAATCGTTGAAATGAACACCGAAATATGTAAAATAAAATGGAGACTCACCCACATGTTACTCACCATTTCCTTATGGTTGGGGTAGTAGGCTTGGTCTATCAGTGGAAATGCCTCTTTGCCCAGACGTTTTTGAATCTCTATGAGCTGGGCAAACTGTGGACAGGAAACAGTAAAGAGGGAAACGGAGAAGGGGGGGGGGGGTGAGGGGGGAGATGATGTGATGTTAACTTGTCCAGATTTATTTTACCAAGCTCACTCACACAAAAGAACAATTATGTATATGTAACCGACCACTTTTCTTAAGATTAAAAAAGCATGTATATTAAAAAAAAGTAAAGTACTCCCGTAACGCCAAGTGGCGTATAGGGAATATGGTGTTAGTGACCATAAATTTTACAGACCTTCAGCACATGATTTTTGAGATAATGTGGTCGGTATTACGCCCGTGACGCTTCACTTTCCCAGAAAAAAGCCGGTACCCATTAGAGACTAGATGAACCTGGAAGCCGTCGGTTGCGATCGAACCCTACCTCTTGTCCTTTGTAGTCCAGTTCACTAACCACTGAGCTATCGCGGCTCCCTAATATGGTGTTAGTGACCATAAATTTTATAGACCTTCAGCACATGATTTTTGGGGTAATGTGGTCGGTATTATGCCCCTGCCACTTTACATTTCCATAAAAAAAATTTGGTACCCATTAAAGGCTGGGTCAACCGGAGCCGTCGGTTGGGGTCGAACTCTAACTCTTGTCCTTTGTAGTTCAGTTCACTTATGAGGTTCACTAGCCACTGAGCTATCGCGGCTCCCATGATAAATTAGTATATATACATGAATGAAATAGATGTTTGATTTCAAGATGCTATGAATGAAATAGATGTTTGATTTCAAGATGCTATGAATGAAATAGATGTTTGATTTCAAGATGCTATGAATGAAATAGATGTTTGATTTCAAGATCCTATGAATGAAATAGGTGTTTGATTTCAAGATACTATGAATGAAATAGATGTTTGATTTCAAGATGCTATGAATGAAATCGATGTTTGATTTCAAGATCCTATGAATGAAATAGATGTTTGATTTCAAGATGCTTGAATGAAATAGATGTTTGATTTCAAGATGCTATGAATGAAACAGATGTTTGATTTCAAGATGATATGAATGAAATAGATGTTTGATTTCGAGATCCTATGAATGAAATAAATGTTTGATTTCAAGATACTATGAATGAAATAGATGTTTGATTTCAAGATGCTATGAATGAAATAAATGTTTGATTTCAAGATTCTATGAATGAAATAGATGTTTGATTTCAAGATGCTATGAATGAATTAGATGTATGATTTCAAGATGCTATGAATGAATTAGATGTATGATTTCAAGATGCTACAAATGAATTAGATGTATGATTTCAAGATGCTATGAATGAAATAGTTATATGAATTCAAGATGCTGTTGATGAACAAGTTGTATGAATTCAAGGTGTGAATAATCCAGTTGTATGAATTCAAGATGTTGTTAATGAACTAGATGTATGAATTCAAGATGTTTTGAATGAACTAGATGTATGAATTAAAGGTGTTGTGAATGAACTAGATGTATGAATTAAAGATGCTGTGAATGAACTAGATGTATGAATTTAAGATGCTGTGAGTGAACTAGATGTATGAATTCAAGATGCTATGAATGAACTAGATGTATGAATTTAAGATGTTATGATTGAACTAGATGTATGAATTTAAGATGCTGTGAGTGAACTAGATGTATGAATTTAAGATGTTATGAATGAACTAGATGTATGAATTTAAGATGCTGTGAGTGAACTAGATGTATGAATTTAAGATGCTATGAATGAACTAGGTGTATGAATTCAAGATGCTATGAATGAACTAGATGTATGAATTTAAGATGTTATGATTGAACTAGATGTTTGAATGAATTCAAGATGCTATGATTTAACTAGAATTATGAATTCAAGATGTTGTGAATTAACTAATTGTATGAATTCAAGATGTGAATGAATTAGATGTATTGATTCAAGATTTATTGAATAAAATATGTATTTTTTTTAAATCATATGTTTCGAGTTTTCATATATTTCTCAACAATAATTACTGAACGTTTCCTGAAATGGACTAGTTAACATATTTATTGTATTGCAATCAAAGGAAATGTAATAGCAGTCACCACTGGTATAAATTACTTAAAACCCCTCAACAAAAGCACAGGTATAACGTTAGAGTGTATGCATATTTAATAGACAGCAACTATCAAACGTCCACATTTTGATGAGGAAGTTGATTTCCTACGTTAGATGCAGATTTTACACTTCAAGAACTCAAACTATCCATGATGAAATAACAAAAACAAAACACAAAAAACAGTAAGAGATGATGATATCTCAGGAGAAATGCTGAAAGCGACAGATGATAACACCTAAATAATTTACTAAGATCCTTCAATAAAATGTGACAAAATCAATCTCCACAACAACGGAAAAAAATGGCGTGATTGTTATATTCCCCAAAAAGGGAAGATTTGTCACATTGTAATAATTGGCGAGTAATCACATTCATATCTATACATGCTAGACTCTTTTGGAGAATGATACCAGATAGATTGAATAAGTCAACAGATACAGCTTAGAGAAGGACAAGCAGAAACATCGGTCACGTAGTGATTCACTCTCAAAACCATTATTCAGGAAACATTGAAATTCCTGCTTTGGTTCAAGTGGAAAGTCCTGGAAATCTGTGAATTTCGGACAGAAAATTTAAATATTATAAAATCTTTAAAAGGGAGCTCCTAAAAACATCAGAAATAAACAATAAACATTTTTCTGGCACATCATGAGAAGAGGAAAGTAAGTTGGAATACTTGGTTACATCTGGCAAAATAGAAGGAAAGAGAGATCGAGGACGACAAAGAGAGAAGAAACTGAATACCTTGGTGTCATGGCATGGAAAACAGTCAACAACAGCACTGATACGATGCACTGTGTATAGAAGATTGTGGAAGAACATGATCGCCTACGCCAACCGGTATGGCACATGATGATGATAAAATCCTTTCATATTGAGTTTGATGTTAAAGAGTAGAAATGGACTGGTTCTCAATCATCAATGTCTACCGAGATGTCGGAAGGGTACAGGACTTTGACAACCATGAGTCCACGTCACTCCTTCAGATGAAAGAGATGGGAGTTGAGATGGGCACAGCCAGAAACGAGAAACTTAGTGGGCGTGTAAGAAGACTTATCAACCAACATAGAACTGGGGTCGTCAGTCGCTGGACACTGCGAGACTTGCTGAGGAAGGAATCTGAGCACCTATGGACATGTTCGGAGTGCAATGATGATGACCCGCAAATAACTCAAAAACTCAATAATTAAAACGTGTTTTTCCAGCTATTCTGATTGGTTGGATTACATGCATTATGTCAAAGGTTGTGATCTCAAGCGTCATAAAAATTGTAAACCTGTATTCAGTCACTGTTGGATTTACGACTCAATTATGTGGACGACATAAGGGCACAGGACTTCGACAACCATGAGTCCACGTCACTTCTTCGGATAAAAGTGATGGGAGTTAAGATGGGCACAGCCAGAAACAAGAAACTTAGTGGGCGTGTAAGTAGGCTTATCAGCCAATACAGAACTTGAGTCGTCAGTCGCTGGACACTACGGGACTTGCTGAGGAGTGGATTTGAGCACTTAAGGACATGTTCAGAGTGCAATGATGATGACCAGCAAATAACGGAATAACTGGTTCTCAGTAAAAAAAAAAAACGTGTGTGAAACAAGGTAGTATCATGTCGTCCCTTTTATTTGTAATTGCAATAGATCGGGTCTTGCAAAAATCCATTGAAAACAGACAATTAAGAATTAAAAGGATTGACAAAATCTTGGAAGATCCTGACTTTGCAGACGACTCGGCACATTTGAGCTCAACATGCCCTGATGCTCAAGAAAAAAATAGAACGACTCCACAAAATTTCTAGCCAAATAGGCCTCCAGATCAAAACGAAAGTCCTAAATAATCTCTTATATAACACATAATAATGAAATTTTACAGAACGTTACTAATTTTACCTACCTAGGCAGCAAAATGTCTGGAGATTATGACATCATAACATAACATAAAAAATTATGACCAGCATCGCACTGGCGTTGTATACTTTCAGCAAACTAATGAACTTCTGGAGATCAAAAGTAATCAGTAAACGTACAAAAGTAAGACTGCCCAACTCCTGTGTGATATCAGTCTTGACATATGAATGTGAAAGCTGGAAATACACTCAAACTTTGTATAAGAAATTAAATGCCTTTGAGAACAAATGTCTCCATAGAATCTGAAACACAAGCTGGTGAATATACATTTCAAACGAACAGATAAGAGATGAAACTAAACAAGAATACGCGTCCAGCTTTAGAAGAAGAATTCTTGGAAATACATCGGTCAAGTTCTCAGAATGGATGAAGAAAAACTTCCCCATCAGGCATTCTCTTGGAAACCATCTAGTAAAAGAAAAGAAAACAGGCTAAGAGAATCGCTATGCAGAACAGTTACTAGGGACGGCTCAATGATGGGACTAAGAAACAACTAGGACCTACAAAAACTCGCAGCAAATCTATGATTGTATAGAACTATGACATCCACCCTGGCTAAGACACGAAAGGAAAGCGATTTAAAGAGGAATTAAAAATATATATATATATATATATATATTAATTAAAAAAAAACTCTCTGTAGGGAGGGAATATGATGTTTCTGTCCATTTTTTCACCTACAACAAACTTTGGGTAATGTAGTCAGCATAACGCCAGCGCCGTATTTCTTTCTGATAAGTATCTCTTTCTCTTTTACCCAATAAGGCGCCATTAATCTAGATGCCGGCCTGCCTGAGGTATCGAACCGGATCCCTTGTAATCATCACTAGTTCAATCCAGTAACTCCTGTCACCAGCAACGACTGCCAAAACAGCGGCTCTCCAGTTATCCATTTCTATACACATTTACATATGTATCTATTCTTTTACAACAGACCACAAAGCAGACCTGTATTACTGACGGTCAGGGTTAGCAAGAATATTTACATACAACCTTCGTGGCTATCTCCCAGCAACTAATGGACATCCTGAAGCTGTTTCGTTAACGCGGTTTAGTATTATGACCACTCGACCTCACTTTTAAGCTTTAGCAGGACTGATTTTATTTGACTTTCTTCTTTTCTATTCTTTCACTCTTGATTTTTTTTAAAGAACTCTCTCTCTCTCTCTCTCTCTCTCTCTCTCTCTCTCTCTCTCTCTCTCTCTCTCTCTCTCTCGGGAACAGGCAAATAATTGTAATGCTGCGTAAAGCTGGTAGCAAGGAGCCAGTAGTGGGGTGTGAAAAACACTCCAAGGTATGGTGACAGCTTTACAAGGAAGGAACACAACACAATACTGACGTTTCGGCCTGTGGCCTTCTTCTTTGGTCTCTCTCTCTCTCTCTCTCTCTCTCTCTCTCTCTCTCTCTCTCGGGAACAGGCAAATAATTGCAATGCTGCGTAAAGCTGGTAGCAAGGAGCCAGTAGTGGGGTGTGAAAAACACTCCAAGGTATGGTGACAGCTTTACAAGGAAGGAACACAACACAATACTGACGTTTCGGCCTGTGGCCTTCTTCTTTGGTCTCTCTCTCTCTCTCTCTCTCTCTCTCTCTCTCTCTCTCTCACACTTTCTATAAATATGTTTCTGTTTATTTTACCTTTATATTTCTTATTTTAATCTGGACTCTTCTTTTGTCCTAAATGTCTCCTCTCTTCTATTTTTTCGATTGTATTTGTATATTTTGTTATCGGTCTTTGTTTCTCTTACTTTCACCTCCACCCCTTTATTAATTATGCTTAAAAAAGTTCTCAAGATATCAAGCCTATTTCAAATCACCATAAGTCAGAACGAGGAAGCAGAGTTAATGTAAATAAACGAGAACACAAACAATAATCCATCTTTCTGTCAATTCATAATAAATATCATTGATATGCACGTCTTCCTCGAAATCCCATGATACGGTTATTCAAAACAAATGAATTAAACCATTATTCTAATATCAATTATGCAAACAACAAAATAACTGTAATGTAATTCTGTTTCTTTTATAAAATCCTTGATACACTTCCTCCATTTGTATCAGAGTCAATGGGTTGTTTCTCCACAGCTCTGTTTTTCTGTCTGTTCACGTCCCTGCCTGTCTGCCAGGAAGTGAGCACTTCAAAGTGCTATGTCGTTCGTTCAATCGTTCCATTCTATTTCTCTTGCTTCCGTTCCGTCTCCAGTTCGATACTATCATTACTTGCAATGCTGGGTGACATTAACTCAGAAAAATTGTCTTCAGTAGAGGCAACAATAATCTTCATTACACTTTCATGGTCGTAGTTCCTGCATTTTAAGAGGTCTGTGATTATTTTCTAAAATGTTAGTCCGATCTTGTGATTAGTTGCAGAATTTAAATAGCTCTTGTGATATTTTGGAGAATTTAGACAGCTCTTGTGATTTGTTGGACAATTTAGACAGCTCCTGTGATTTGTTGGACAATTTAGACAGCTCTTGTGATTTTTTGGACAATTTAGACAGCTCCTGTGATTTGTTGGACAATTTAGACAGCTCTTGTGATTTGTTGGACAATTTAGACAGCTCCTGTGATTTGTTGGACAATTTAGACAGCTCTTGTGATTTGTTGGACAATTTAGACAGCTCTTGTGATTTGTTGGACAATTTAGACAGCTCTTGTGATTTGTTGGACAATTTGGACATCTCTTGTGATTTGTTGGACAATTTGGACATCTCTTGTGATTTGCTGGACAATTTAGACAACTCTTACTTGTTGGACAATTTAGACAACTCTTATGATTTGTTGGACAATTTAGACAACTCTTATGATTTGTTGGACAATTTAGACAACTCTTATGATTTGTTGGACAATTTAGACAACTCTTATGATTTGTTGGACAATTTAGACAACTCTTACTTGTTGGACAATTTAGACAACTCTTATGATTTGTTGGACAATTTAGACAACTCTTATGATTTGTTGGACAATTTAGACAACTCTTATGATTTGTTGGTTAATTTAGACAGCTCTTATGATTTGTTGGTTAATTTAGACAGCTCTTATGATTTGTTGGACAATTTAGACAGCTCTTATGATTTGTTGGACAATTTAGACAACTCTTATGATTTGTTGGACAATTTAGACAACTCTTATGATTTGTTGGACAATTTAGACAACTCTTACTTGTTGGACAATTTAGACAACTCTTATGATTTGTTGGACAATTTAGACAACTCTTATGATTTGTTGGTTAATTTAGACAGCTCTTATGATTTGTTGGTTAATTTAGACAGCTCTTTTGATTTGTTGAACAATTTAGACAACTCTTATGATTTGTTGGTTAATTTAGACAGCTCTTATGATTTGTTGGTTAATTTAGACAGCTCTTATGATTTGTTGGATAATTTAGACAGCTCCTGTGATTTGCTGGACAATTTAGACAGCTTTTGAGATTTGTTGGACAATTTAGACAACTCTTATGATTTGTTGGACAATTTAGACAGCTCTTTTGATTTGTTGGACAATTTAGACAACTCTTATGATTTGTTGGACAATTTAGACAACTCTTATGATTTGTTGGACAATTAAGACAACTCTTACTTGTTGGACAATTTAGACAACTCTTATGATTTGTTGGTTAATTTAGACAGCTCTTATGATTTGTTGGTTAATTTAGACAGCTCTTATGATTTGTTGGATAATTTAGACAGCTCCTGTGATTTGCTGGACAATTTAGACAGCTTTTGAGATTTGTTGGACAATTTAGACAGCTTTTGTGATTTGTTGGACAATTTAGACAGCTCCTGTGATTTGCTGGACAATTTAGACAGCTTTTGAGATTTGTTGGACAACTTTGACAGCTCTTGTGATTTGTTGGACAATTTAGACAGCTCTTGTGATTTGTTGGACAATTTAGACAGCTCTTGTGATTTGTTGGACAATTTAGACAGCTCTTGTGATTTGTTGGACAATTTATACAGCTCTTGTGATTTTTTGGACAATTTAGACAGCTCTTGTGATTGGTTGGACAATTCAGCCAGGACAACTGTCTCCCATATTATATAAGAAGTTTGCAATAAAATATACAAGTACATGCTGAAAATATGCAACAAAATATTCCTCCCAACTTTCCAATGTTAAACTTCGACAATAACAGCCAACAGAAAAGAAAAACATTTTCAACGGAAATGAGATGTCAAAAATCCGAATGTGATACGAATAGGATGATAAGGAATGAGGATATAAAAAATTGCCCAGACGACACGAATGCTGGATGATATTAAGAAACAAATTAAAAGGCTTGAACGTTTGATATAACCAGCACCAGACATCATCCCTCGGATTGCTTTAAATCTAACACTCTGAATTAATGAGATGAGAGTAAAAGGTTCAACTAGATGATGGTGGATTAATGAAATATCAGACAACAAGATCAGCACCTTCTTCTTCTTCCTCTACCTTTTTAGCTCCCTGTGGAGCATAGGTCTTCAACAAACACTTTCGTTCTGTTTTTTGCTATTCTTTTAAGATCATCCCATGCCTTCCCCATCATCTACATCTCTGCTTCTATTTGTCTTCTCCAAGAATTCCTTGGTCTTCCTCTTTGTCTTTTCCCCTGGGGATTCCAGAAAAGGGCCTGTTGTGTAATACTCTCAGTGTACTCTCTCTTCCGTAATGTGTGTCCTATCAAGCGCCATCGTCTTCACTGTATTGTTATTGGTTGTTATTGGTTATGGAAGGCCTCGGTATCACTGCAAACGAATTAAAATCCATAAATGCTCAACCGCCCGTGCCAGTGGAATCATCCGAATTACTAACTCATCTCCCAAACAAAGAAAGGTAACTGTAGTCCCCATCGTAGCAGTCTCAGCACACGCCAAAAGACATAAGGCGAAACCGCGCAGAAAGTGAACACAGCCAACTGTTCCCTGTCATACGATATCATCATTCATCGTAAACAAGCGGGACATCGAAGCAGGATCAAAACGGATGAGACACACAGCTCACGGTGTGCACAGAGCACTTAACTCAGTAGCTCCTGCAACAAGCCGGGTATCTCTTTATCCACTGGTATTTGACTCATAAGTCAGCACCTTACATGAGATATATTACTGAGCATTGATCACAATACACCAATTTTCCCCGAGGTAAGTGAAGGTTTCCATAACAATACTTTTTACAATGACAGCTTGTCAAGCCATCGATCAAACTCCTTAGTCGCCTCTTACGACATGCCTTTAAGGTCACAGTGCCACTATTCTTTACCTCCCTCATAATGAGGTCCCGGTAACACACGGGGTGCCATAGATTTTAGAGCAGTGATTTCTGCAATATGTGCCACTTTGGCACGCAAGGTTTCTGTTTTTGAGATTGTCGTTCTGCCTTATGTGCCGTCTTCAGCTCGAAGGGACAATATATAGATAGAAGTGAAGGTAACGTACGAATAGTTAGATAGTTTAGCAATCTCACGTGTAATGATCATCTGTAGAACAATCAAATCGGTTGAGAGAACAATCAACCGTGGAACTGAAAAGATAAAGTAAAATATGATGAGCAACATGATCTCCTTTGAATGTGGGCATATTTTCTGGTTATTGTATTTACTAGTACTATAATTCCTGCTTACTGTATTTACTAGTACTATAATTCCTGCTTACTATATTTACTAGTACTATAATTCCTGCTTACTGTATTTACTAGTACTATAATTCCTTTTTTATTGTATTTACTAGTACTATAATTCCTTTTATATTGTATTTTCTAGTACTATAATCCTTTTATATTGTATTTACTAGTACTATAATTCCTGCTTACTGTATTTACAAGTAATATAATTCCTTTTATATAGTATTTACTAGTACTATAATTCCTGCTTACTGTATTTACTAGTACTATAATTCCTTTTTTATTGTATTTACTAGTACTATAATTCCTTTTATATTGTATTTTCTAGTACTATAAATCCTTTTATATTGTATTTACTAGTACTATAATTCCTGCTTACTGTATTTACAAGTACTATAATTCCTTTATTAATTGTATTTACTAGTACTATAATTCCTTTTTTTATTGTATTTACTATTACTATAATTCCTTTTTCATTGTATTTACTAGTACTATAATTCCTTTTATATTGTATTTACTAGTACTATAAATCCTGCTTACTGCATTTACTAGTACTATAAATCCTGCTGATTGTATTTACTAGTACTATAAATCCTGCTGATCATATTTACTAGTAATATAATTCCTTTTATATTGTATTTATTAGTACTATAAATCCTGTTTACTATATTTGCTAGTACTATAATTACTTTTATATTGTATTTACTAGTACTATAATTCCTGCTTACTGTATTTACTAGTACTATAATTCCTTTTTTATTGTATTTACTAGTACTATAATTCCTTTTATATTGTATTTACTAGTACTATAATTCCTTTTATATTGTATTTACTAGTACTATAAATCCTGCTTATTGTAAAGGTAAAGGTAAAGTACGAGACTTCAACCGGCGTCTTAGCACGCGAGTTTACACCCATATGTGCTCGACCGCACCCATTTCTGCCAACGGCTGGGTCGACCGTGCGGGTATTTTTTTTTTTTTTTGTCTTCCAACCACGAGTACAATTCACACTGCTCCCAGCGGGAATCAAACACGGGTTGTCCGAATGTCGGTAGTCCAGTCGGGTGGTTTTCCCAACTCGGCTACCGAGGCCCCCAAATACCGAGGCCCTGCTTATTGTATTTACTAGTACTATAATTCCTGTTTATTGTATTTACTAGTACTATAATTCCTGCTGATTATATTTACTAGCGGATCTAGTCCACGTCCTCTCGATCGCTGCAGAAAATGCACCCAAGGTCTGATTAATTTCGGATCTTCTTTGCACTTTTCTGCGTAAAAGTCAAAATGATGATATGCTTGATACATCTGTGTCGCTAAGACGAGGTCGTAGGTCGACAACAGTCCGTTTTTGACGAATCAAGTGTTGTGAGTGAGACATTCCACCGTCCAGACTTCATCTGTGCTTTACGTCACATTAGTGCTGTTCAAGACCGTTATTGGGATTCTTTGACGCAAGTTATTTCCACGTTACACATTAATGTAAACTACTTCGTCAGTCGCAGTTTTGTCTCTTTGGGGAAGTTGCTTCGTGTATTGTTCGTCGTAGACTGTTTACACTTGAGTAATCAGACATAAGTCTAAAGGTATCGAGATTATGAGTTTGGCGACATTGTGTCCTACGTCATCGTATTGGTTCCCTAAACCGGCCGTGCGCAAATCTTACGGTCTGCTGTTTGATGTGCAACAAGAATAAATTGACGACTGACTGTGTGTCTATATGTTCGGAATTGGAGTCATCAACGATGGCCTAACATCATCAAGTGCTACGATGATCATCATTTTCGGGAGGACGTGACTTACCGGTATATGGGGATAGGCGGCGGGAACAAATGGAGGCTATGCATGAAATGTGTTCCTTGTTGCAGTTTCCTCATATTACAAGTCGCATGTCTGTGTTAGTCACCTCTAGTGACTCGGGCAGATGGTGCTCGTAAACCTGGGAAGGCCGACCATCTAAGGGCAGAATCCCCCGACAGAAAAGATCAACTGCTGCCTTGCAGGAAGATTGGGGACAATCAAAGGCTAAGGAAAGCAAACCTGAAAAAATGCTGGCTGAAATCGGATGCACTGGGCCACTGGCGCAGAACACAGTGCAACGTATTAACGGGTGTTCAGTCAGAGTGGATCTGACAGACTCTAATTGTGATGTTCTGTCTGTGGGGGCGATCAACACACTTAGCCTGACAGCTGACTTCATATGAGAGTCTGGAATCCTTACTCTGATTGAGTCCTGAACGCAGAGAGAGAGAGATATTTACTAGTACTATAATTCCTGTTTATTGTATTTACTAGTACTATAATTCATGTTTATTGTATTTACTAGTACTATAATTCCTTTTTTATTGTATTTACTAGTGCTTAAATTCCTTTTATATTGTATTTACTAGTACTATAATTCCTTTTTCTATTGTATTTACTAGTACTTTAACTTCTTTTTATTGTATTTACTAGTACTATTATTCCTTTTTTATTGCATTTACTAGTACTATAATTCATTTTTATTGTATTTACTATAGCCCGTTCAGAAATTCATAATCACACCTGAATTAGCTTTGCGTCATAACCGTTTGTTATTTTGCTTTAAAATTTTGCATGCAATCTTAGAATATTGATGACGTTATAGAAATATTTTTTGCTCGGAGAAATTTGAAACTAATTAAAAAGTTTTCTTCTTTAGGCTATATTAAATTCACCCTGTTCGAATTTGACACCATTTTAGGATATATACATTAATTTGGTGCGGTCGTTCACGTAAAATAGTTTGGCTATTGCAGAAACACTAACTTCAGGAAAATCCCGTGCACAAAACTGAATTGTTATTGAACGACATGACGCACCACGCCCTTGGCATTAATTACCGAAGGGAAGGCATAGCTTTATTAATTTTGTGAAGACTCAGTAGACAATTTGTTGACTTTAAATACCAACATTTATATCTAAATTACAATGAGTTTGAAATGCAAATTTATAACTATGCAGAAGGTTACTGTTTTACTATTACAGCACTTCCTTAGGGAATCCAAGATGGGGCATTTATATTGTGATATGCATGACCCAGAGACACGAACGCAACTCGCGCTTGGTCTTAATAAATCGTCATTTTCTCGTTGGATTAAACAAGACTCAGAGTGCACTCATGACAATCAAGGAAGGAAAAGGAAAGTCGACAGCTTTTGATTTTCCAATCGAAAAGTACCGATGGTAGGGACTACCATACTGAAATGAATGGAAACATTTTCAGGCACTGGTTGGAGGACGATCTTTTACCAATCCTGGAGAGACCTTCATGCATAGTCATGGATAATGCATCATACCACAATGTCGTATCAGAGAAAGACAAAGTGCCTACTGTATCAAATACAAAAGAGCAAATTAGGACATGGCTTGCGAATGAAAATGTCAAATTTGACGACACATATCTAAAATCCGAATTGTTACAACTTGTGAAGAATACGAATAAGAAAAAGGTGTACCATTTTGACAAAATCATTGAGAAATACGGCCACACCTCTCTTCGACTCCCTGCATATCATGCGCACCTTAATCCAATCGAACTTGTCTGGGCTCACGTCAAAGGACAAGTTGCAGAACAGAACAGGACGTTTAAAATGTGTGATCTTGAAGTTCTGACACGCGAGTCTCTCTCAAAAGTAGACATTCCGTTCTGGAAGAAGGGTGTTGAACATGTGCTGCGGGTGGAAGATGAGTACTGGAAACGAGATGGATTACTAATTGTCCAGCCAGTAATGATTATCAACCTCTTGGAATCGTCCGATTCGGAATGATTAAAATTAAGATGAATTCAATTCTAGCTACAGTTAGGACGTCCTGGGGCCTAATGGTGACCGAAGGACAAGACTAATTGTAACCAATTGAATTCATGTTTGCAAATACACATAACGAACAACACCCACAATTAAGCACTATGTAGATACGCCTCTGACAAGAATGACAGTAAACTGGAAAATTTAACACGATTACTGTAAACTCTTAAATTTGAATCAACTTGTGTGATATCGTCATAAAAGATCAAAGGAATTCGCTGATGTGCAAAATCTGTTGTATTTGTGGAATAAAAAATACCAAAATCTTTGCTTCATCAATATTCTAAGATTGCATGCAAAATTCGAAACCAAAATAAAAAGCGTTTATCACGAAAAACTAATTCAGGTGTGATTATGAATTTCTGAACGGACTATAGTACTATAATTCCTGCTTATTGTATTTATTAGTACTAGAATTCCTTTTTTTATTGTATTTACTAGTACTATAATTCCTTTTTATATTCTATTTACTAGTACTATAATTCCTTTTTTATTGCATTTACTAGTACTATAATTCCTGCTTATTGTATTTATTAGTACTATAATTCCTTTTTATATTGTATTTACTAGTACTATAATTCCTGCTTATTGTATTTACTAGTACTATAAATCCTGCTGATTGTATTTACTAGTACTATAAATCCAGCTGATTGTATTTATTAGTACTATAGTTCCTTTTTTTATTTTATTTACTAGTACTATAAATCCTGCTGATTGTATTTACTAGTACTATAATTCATTTCTTATTTTATTTACTAGTACTATCAATCCTGCTGATTGTATTTATTAGTACTATAATTCTTTTTTTATTTTATTTACTAGTACTATACATCCTGCTGATTTTATTTACTAGTACAATAAATCCTGCTGATTGTATTTGCTAGTACTATAATTCCTGCTTATTTTATTTACTAGTGCTGAAGTGGATATCAAAATTGAAGGAATAGACCTTGAGACAGTTCAGAACTATAACTAACTTGGACATACTATAACCAGTGATGGAAAATGTACAACTGAAATAAACAAAAGAATAGGAATGGCAAAAATTAATTTTAATGTCATGAAGGACATGCTAACATCAAAACAAATAACACCAGAGCTAAAACTAAGAATAGCAAAATGTTACATCTTCTCAATATTCCCATATGGTGCTGAGACATGGACATTAGACAAGAAAACAGAACAGAGAATTGAAGCCTTTGAACTGTGGATATATAGAAGAATAGGTAGAATTGGATGGAAGGAAAAGAAAACAAACGATGAAGTCTTAAAACAACTAAAAATGAAAAGAGAACTTCTGAACACAATTAGAACAAGACAAATGCGATTCTTGGGCCATGTTAAAAGACACAACAGCCTACTGAAAGTAATCCTGGAGGGGAAAATACAAGGTAAAAGAGGCAGAGGCAGACCAAGATTAACATGGACGAGCAACATCAAAAGATGGACAAATCAACCGATGACAACCTGCACCATGAAAGCAAGAGATAGAGCAGAATGGCGCTCCATGGTAGCCAACCTTCGTTGCGGAGACGGCACTCAATGATGATGAGTACTATAAATCCTGCTGATTGTATTTACTAGTACTATAAATCCTGCTGATTGTATTTACTAGTACTATAAATCCTGCTGATTGTATTTACTAGTACTATAATTCCTGCTTATTTTATTTACTAGTACTATAAATCCTGCTGATTGTATTTACTAGTACTATAATTTATGTTTATTGTATTTACTAGTACTATAATTTATGTTTATTGTATTTACTAGTACTATAATTTATGTTTATTGTATTTACTAGTACTATAATTCCTGTGTATTGTATTTACTAGTACTATAATTTATGTTTATTGTATTTACTAGTATTATAATTCCTGCTTATTGTATCTACTAATAATATAATCACACTCTAGCAAAAGCACTGAAGTCAGCGTCAGCTCATATGCACGAACACTGTAACATCAGCGAAGACCTTCACCCCATCCTCCTTAGTCGCCACTTACTGTATGCGCAACAGGTGAGAGCGGCTCTATTTCTCTCTCTTCTAACTATGATCAGGACCCCGGCATGAATATAGGGACAAACACATCTCACACACACACACATACACACACACGCACACGCACCATACAAATCGACACACACATTGAAGATATCACGCAAATAGCCTAACCATCTAATGATGCTATGATGTTTTAATGCAGCTGTTTATCAACGTTGATGAATGAGGTATTGCTTCTATTGAACGTTCACATGCTGCAGCAAAGCAACTAATCGCATTGTGAGATTTAGTCTAAAAAATACACGAAGGTTGCTGTTCAGAAGCTTTTTCGAGCAAACCATCTTTCTAGACTGACAAATGTAGTCCCATTACACATAATGTCGTTGAAACGAGTATCAATTATTACAGCCTTAAAGTAGTAGGAAACTCTTTATACAGAGCTTTGCAGCAGGAGGCAATCTGATCATCAGATGGAGACCTCCCGTTGAGCAAGTGTTTCGGCCCTTTAGCTTCTTGACACTCTTGGGGAGGTGGGCCCGCCTGGGTCATGACTCCCAGGCGTCGACCTCCTGCTGCATTGCCTCTAAGGCTTATACAGTATGTTCGGCACAAAATAACTACACTTACTACGCAAACCATTCGAAAATAGAGTATGACTTGTTGACCAATGTTATTACTCGCAGGTATTACTTTCCATAACTTTTGACTATATATTCATCTTAAAACCTGCATCTCTATTCACTGTTTATCACTGGTAGATGCTCATTCAAACCCTGCTAAGAATATATAGAACGACAACAACTTAAATGGTTTGGTCACCTGGTCAGAATGAATCCTCACCAATCACCATCAAGGTCGTTCTTCTCGAGAATGCATGGGAAAAGACCAAGAGGAAGACCCAGACGAAGATGGATAGATGCAGTGACAGAGACATGTAACAACAAAGGAAAATCACTAATTCAGACAGTTCGAGCAGCTCAAGATCGACAAATTATATAACCACGACACCTTTTCAGTAACAGTGGGAAAGAGAAAAGAAGAAGTTGCTAATTTAAACTCCAGGTCTGAAAATTACACGTGCCTCAAAGAGAATATTGTCTAGCAATCGATAAATCCACAGTCTATATTCTGAGAGCATGTGAAGAATTTATAAACGATATCAATAAAGTTTTCCAGAAAGAGATCGACCACAATAATTAAATTATTATGGAAGACATCAATGCAAAGCTGAGATACAACACACAGGAAGTTTAAGAATATTTAGGGCCCTTCAGAATCTCACCAAACAAAAGACAAACAGAAATGGTGGGAATATCATAGACCGTTGTAGTTAGCACGATTTCAACGTAACCAAAACATTGTTCAAACATTGACAGTCTGAAATATACAGGTGGTCAAATAAAATTTATCTGAACAGTCAGGTCAGACGTGATGTATATTTGTACAATGACAATTCAAACGAATGATTAATTGCTTCCAGAGACTAATATATAAGCACACACATACATACCAAAAGTCTGTTATTATACCTAAAGAAACATTAAAGAAATAAATAAAGGCAACAGAATATTAAATATGTGCTCCAAATAATAAGCTTGAACTAACTGAAATAAACTGACAGCAAAATCGCATTAAAATTTTGCATTAATTTAATTAAAGAAACAGCATTAAATGGAGTAGAAAAAAAAATTATTTAGACCAACATTATTTGAAAATGTTCGAGAAGCATGGAGCAGTAGGAATGAACATAGTAAGAAGGAAACGAGTCAAGGGTTGAGTTAAGAAGTGAACATTTGTGTAGCATAAAGAGAGTGGGAGGGGGTCATGAAGGGAGAAAGAGAAATATACATATAAAAACTACAAAGAAAATAAGAAAGAACGAAAATATAATGCATATAGATTAAATGGGTAGTACCCCAAAAATAAGTGACGGCAAAATAAAATCTTGGAAATAATCTGACGAAACACTAAATAATATCTAAGAAGAGAAGCACTTAGAATTAATATATTGAACAAAGCTATGATATTCATAACATAAACAAAATATCGTAAATTATGAATGACGGTGGAAGAGAGACAAATAAGTTTGAGTTAATACTTGAAAAGTAAAATCAATATAGCAAACAACTTTTGAACATTTTAGCTGCATTAAATAAAGAAGGCCACAATATTACAAATAGACATAACTTAAATCAAAATGGAACAAACACACAAAATGTGAATTAAAATATGATGAACATACATAATTTGAACCACAAAAAAACCAAGATACATAACATCATTTAATATACAGCAAATGCACACAACGTGAAGCAAAATATAACAAACACACATAACTTCAATCACAGATATTCAAACATACATAACTTGAACCACAGAATTTCAAACATACATAAACCAATATAAAACAAACATTATAACTTGAATTAAATTATAGGAAACACGCACATTTCGAACCAAACTATAACATATATATATATATATATATATATATATATATATATATATATATATATATATATATACATACATACATACATATATATTAAAATTAAAACAAATACAGAAAACTTGAATCAAAATTTAAAAAAAACCACTTAATTTTAATTGAAATATAGAAAACACACAAACCTTGAATTAAAACAGAAACACATAACTTTAATTAAAATATTTGGTCATTTGGTTATTTGGTTATGGAAGGCCACGGTATCACTACAAACGAATTAAAATCCATAATTGCTCAACCGCCCGTGCCAGCGTAATCATACGAATTAATATCTCATCTCCCAAACAAAGAAAGATAACTGTAGTCCCCATCATAGCAGTCTCAGCACACGCCATAAGACATAAGGCAAAACCGCGCAGAAAGTGAACACAGCCAACGGTTCCCTGTCATACGATATCATCACACATCGTAAACAATTGGAATATTGAAACATGATCAAAACGGATGAGACACACAGCTCACGGTGTGCACAGAGCACTTAACTCAGTAGCTCCTGCAACAAGCCGGACTTGGAATATAAGGGAACTGCAACAAGGAACACTTTTCATGCATAACCTTCAATTGTTCCCGCCGCCTATCCACCATATACCATGGAAGTTCACGTCCTATTGAAAATGATGATCGTAGTATTTTTTTTTTTAATGTATAGCGCTTGATGATGTTAGGCCATCGTTGTTGACTCCAATTCCGAACATATAGACACACAGTTCATCGTCAGATTATCCCCGTCGCACATCAAACAATAGACCTTAAGATTAGCGTTCGGCCGGTTAACAGACGTGACCTTGTCAACTGTAAGTGTCTTCAAACTGTGTTGTTGGTTTTGTTCCTCAATGAGATCATAGCAACATGGACAAATACAAATTAACTTAAGAAAAGTTGCACAACATGGACCTTTTGACTTTGCTTTTAGAACGGAATGGCTTCACTGCAGGCGAGGCACTCAATTAAAATATAAAAACACATAACGTGAATTAAAATATAAAAAGCACACACATCTTGAATTAGAATATATCAAGCACACATAATTTGAACCAAACATCGAAATACTTCAAATGAAATATTTAAAGACTTCAACCTAGAGATTAAAAATTAAAAACCTACGGAAAGCGTACACAACTAAACTTTCATAAAGCTATAGGACGTGAAAATAAATAATTAGAAGCTACCAAAGACAGAAAAATCACAATCATTATACCCAAATGGGAGATAAAATAAATACGCGTGAATGAGTGTACTAAATACAGAAGAATACTACTTCTGAACCGCTTGCAAAATAATAAATGCAAGATTATAATCGGAAAGTGAATACCAATTAAAAGAAGCAGAAAAGGGATTTTGAAGAAATATAAACAGCATAAAGATTATTAACCGAATGGGAAATTGAATATAGGCACCAACTACATTAAGCATTCGCAGATCAAGAAAGGCCTTTTGATAAGGGTAGGGCATCATATCGCATGTCCTTTGCAGAACACTGCATTCACCACAGCCGGTCTTAAAGAATCTCTACCCACTTCTTCTGTTGTCATTTTCAAGATAGAGTAGATAAATCATGTCGCAGCATTTTGGAGGGAAACTAGTTTTCTTTATTTTAACAACGGTTTTAAAAAATGTACCTGTACAGTACGATGCAAATACACTTAGACACGTACCATTTATTTTGCAATGCCCCACAGAAACCTTAGGAACAACAGCTAAATTATGTAATTCAATTTTTCCCTTAAAAATCAATAGAGCGCGAAGTCTAACGAATAAAAAAACAAATTTTCTTTTTTTCAATCAAGTGGGCGTATCACGATAGGGTAATAATTTTTTTTTTTTTCAAATCAGGTGTGAAATAATAATAATCCTTCTGATTTCGTGGCGACTGCGTTTGGCATATGTCCTTTATTCTCTAGTTTAACAGACTCCGTCATCCTTAATCTCTCCTCGGCAGGCCTCAGAAAAGGAATAAGTGCTGAGATAATTTGTTAAAATAGTCAATCAATCATACAGTCAAAGCTCTTTGGAACGTTTATTGAAACAAAGACCTTGAAAAAGGTCTTTCTATGCATCCCAAGTTTTGGGAATTTTCTCAACTTCTCTCGAGTCTGAGACATTTGTCTTGAAGGTTTCCATGACTTCTCTTCTCCGTGCGCTCCTGGGTCTTCCTGACTTTCTTTCTCTGAGGGTCCCATCAAAGTGCATGTCTTGCTATGCTGGCTTCAAGTTTTCTTAATCAATTCATCTCCATTTTCTTATTCACAATCTTGCTCGACTGGAACATGTTTTGTTCTTTTCCAGATATCTTCACTTCTGATCATACCATCTGACGTTCATAATTTCCCTCAAACAGCTGTTTACAAATGTGGTTAATGCTTATTTAGTTCCATTATCCAACATCCGTGCCTCTGAGCCTTATAAGAGGATTGCTTTAACATTTATGTTAAATAATTTTATCTTGCTGTTTCATTTTATAATAGATAACAACATGGCACTAATAGTAAAAGGTAAGGGAAATAATAACAACTGAATGAACAGATGGGTTAAGAAGGATGTAAAAATGTCATAACTGCAGGCTCATGAGCTACAAAAAGTGAAGATCTCAATTTAAAACAAGGAATGAAACAAGTGACAGAATTGTCATATTTAAAAAGGTTAACATCATCAAACAGAAAAATAAAGGCTGATAAAGAAAACAAAAACCGCAAGATGATTGAGTACTTGGAAATTACTTTCAATTAAAAAAAGAAAATTATGTGCAGGTGATACACTAAGTGAAATATCAAAGAAAATCCTTCTACAATGTTGTGCAATCACTTGTAAACATAAACACTGACTGTCAAACGATAAAAAGACAGTACAAACTACAAGAATAGGATATATATATGGCCATTTTCGTCTTGTCAGACGGTCTATTGGAGGCTATTGTGTATTTTTTTGAGGTTTTGTTTTTGTCGAACAGCTTCTCTCGTGGCTAATTCTACCAATGTTTGACAAACACAAGCGGTCACATAATGAACAAGTCAGGCTCACTGATCCACAGGGTTTTCCATCCTTTTTCATGAGTCTTTTCTCCTCTAAGTTTTGCCTTAGCACAGTTTCAATTGATGACATACAATCCTTATAAATGCTCTCCAAGATGGGCGATTACTTGCCAGATGTTCCCAGTCATTTTCACATAAGGAGAAGTCTTTCAGAGATGATTTGCATATATCTCTATATCGTAGTTTAGGTCTGCCGAGTTGTTTTTTTCCGTGTATTAGTTCACCATATAGTATTTGCCTGGGAATGCGCTTTTCTTCCATTAGTGTAACATGCCCCAGACATCTTAGTCTTCGACTTCTGAGCATCGACATGATCGTTGGTGTCTTAGCACGTTGCAGGACAGCAGTTAAGTTGGTTTTTTTGTCCTGCCATTTGATGTGCATTATTTTGCGGAGACATCGGAATATAGGATATATATCAGAACAAATACGTTTTCTTCATACCCAGTGCCATAGTCAGTTACAATAACAACATATAAAACAATTTTGACATACAAATCAGCACCTAAGCAAACCGCACCACATAATATTAAAAATCACACCATGCGACAAAAGAGGCAAAAAGAAAGCTTCAAAAAAGATCACTTAGCAAATGCTCAAACGTCAAATACTGGGTAAGGAACAAAACAGCAAATTATGTCAAGTTTACTCCATTTTCTCCCAACGCTGTTAGGTAAAAGAGGACAGAAACAACATAACACAGACTAATTTTGGGAATTCAAATAAGGGGTCGTAATGCGGAATGATTGTCTGTCAATTTCGATGAAGATTTTTTGTTGAGTATTATATTTGTAAAGAAAATATCTTGGTCCGAGCTAGAATTAAATTAAGTCCCGGGGCGCATGGTTATCAATCAAATCTGTGCTCGTGAACTTGACAGAATGGCAGATGGGGTGAGGAGCGATGGTTGATGGGGAGTGAAGGGAAATGAGAGAAAATAGACTGAAGAGAGAAATGTGAAAGAGTGGTGAAAGATACTGGGATGATGTGAGAAGAGTAAAACCGGGATTTCACGTGAAGGAGAAATTAAATAATTAGAAATGGAAAAGAGAATTTAAACAAAAGAACAAGAATACAAGTCAAAAGGACGCAGCTGATTGTTTGAACCACGAGATGGCATTCCAGCTATAGTTTGATGAGAAATCTGGCAGTATTTAAAGGTGACTATACTACATTCTGTTGTCACTTTACAGCGAATATATTATGAGATCGATAGTAGGCAAAAAAGGAATTGAAGTCAACGGTCACAACATAAATAATTTTCGACATGCGGATGATACAGTCGTAATAGCAGAGACAGAGAACGAACTACAAGAAATGATAGACACAATAGTAAAAGAAAGCAACAAGAAAGGTCTCAGTCTGAATAGTAAGAAAACAGAAGTAATGGTTATATCGAAGAAACAATCATCACCATCATGCAGCATAAAAATAAACGAGACAAATCTGAAACAAGTGCAACGTTTCAAATACTTGGGCACAATAATAACATCAGATGGGAGATGCACCACAGAAATAAAAGCAGAATATCTCAGGCCAAAATAGCATTTCAGAAGGTTAAAAAAATCTTATGCAACAAATCTATGTCAATAAAAATGAGAAAGAGAGTTCATCGGTGCTATATAGAACCAATTCTGACCTATGGAAGCGAATCATGGACAGTGGACAAACAAAGGAAAAGACGATTGGAGGCCACAGAGATGGGATTTCTCAGAAGAATGTTGAAAGTTCCCTGGACAGCTAAAAAGACCAATGAGGAAGTTCTCAAAGAGGCCAACACAAAAAGGGAGCTCTTAAAAAAACATCAGAAAGAAGCAATCAACATTTTTCGGGCACATCATGAGAAGAGGAAAGTTGGAATACTTGGTTACAACTGGCAAAATAAAAGGAAAGAGAGATCGTGGGCGACAAAGAGAGAAAATACTGGATAGCTTGGTGTCATGGCATGGAAAACAGTCAACAACAAAACTGATACGATGCACTGTAGATAGAAGATTGTGGAGGGACATGATCACCTACGCCAACCTGTATGGCACATGATGATGATGATACTACATTCCATTTGCTGAGAAAACGTATGTTATCATTTGTTATCATATGCGTTTTTTGTAGTAATGTTGTGTTGTAGCAAGTTTGTGAAGATATTCAACGGACTTTCAACCAACGCACTGCATCGTATATGACCATTGTGTGTGTATATAGGGCCTATATAAATATATATATATATATATATATATGTGTGTGTGTATGTGTGTGTGTGTCTGTGTGTGTGTGTGTGTGTGTGTGTGTGTGTGTGTGTGTGTGTGTGTGTCGATTCAATCGGTTGCTACTGGGAATGACACTGATGACATGCCACAGTCTTGATTAACTCCAGCATGTGTGTATATATATATGACGACCGTTTGTAAACATTGGTTACCGATACAGCATGTGTGTATATATATATATATGACGACCGTTTGTAAACATTGGTTACCGATACAGCGTGTGTTGTTCGAATGATCGAATTACATCGATTGCCCTAGGTTGGCTGTGTTATGACGGTGTTCTGCCAATCCCTATTGTTTAAACATCTAACGGGCTAACAGAGTGTGTATTTCTCGATGTTAAATGAATCGATTACTACCACTAAGTAAAATAAATCTGATCTATTTCTCTGCTCTTACCCTCCGTGCCACGCCAGATATAAAATATAAGTTCTATTTCCATCTTCATCAGAACTCCACCGGAAGAAGAGTGTCCAATTCTGAAGGACTTATCAACCTTGGAGAATTTGACGCTGGGGGGCGCAGACTTCAGTCCATGACGTTTGTGCCTAGGGACGTTCGGTTGAGGGAAAATGAGTCAAATTGGGCGAATGCTACTAAAGCTGTGTACCTAAGAAAACTTGTACATAACCATTCAAGACCTCATTCAAAAAGTTTGATGTAGACATCCAAGATCCCAGCACTGACATTAGCTGGACTGTGGACAGGACGCAAGGCTGTCAATATCATCGGCTTTACACACAACTTTCATAATGATGTCTGTTTACAAGAAACATGCGCGAACAACAGATCGCATTCATAGACCTTCATCATTATCGTCATGATTGAGTACCGTCACCGCATAGAAGATTGGTTATCATGGAGCGCTATTCCACTCTGTCTCTTGCTTTGATAGTGTAGGTTGTCATAGGCTGACTTGTCCATCTTTTGATGTTACTCGTCCATTTCAATCTTGGTCTGCCGCTGCCTATTTTAACTTGCATTTTCCCTTCCAAGATTACTTTTATTAGGCTGCTGTTTCATTTAACATCACCACTCCCCAGTCTCATTTGTCTTGTTTGAACTGTGTTTAGTAGTTCTCTTTTCATTTTTAGTTGTTTTAAGACTTCATCGTTTGTTTTCTTTCCATCCAATTCTTCCTATTCTATAAATCCACATTTAAAAGTCTTCAATTGTCTGTTCTGTTTTCTTGTCTAATATACACGTTTCTGCAATATACAGGAATGTTGAGAAGATATAACATTTTGCTATTCTTTGTCTTAGCTCTGGTATTATTTGTTTTGATGTTAGTATATTTTCTTCATGGCATTACAATTACTTTTTGCCATTCCTATTATTATGTTTATTTCAGTTTTACTTTGTCCAACACTGGTTATAGTATGACCAAGGTAGTTGTAGTTCTGAACTGTTTCCAGGTCTATTCCTTCAATTTTGATATCTACCTGTAGGTTTTGAGCATTATCTTTGTTTATGATCATAGTTTTAGACTTTTTTGTATATTCATATCTAATCAAAATTGTTTGCTTGTCATTTTTATTTCTTTAGTTAATTGTTGTAGATCTTTAGGATTTTCTACTAGTAATACAGTATCATCAGCATATATTAGGTATTTGATTATCTTTTGATTAATATTTAGGCCTGGCATCTCTGTGATGTTTTTAAAGATTTGCTCAGTGTATAGATTGAACAAACTTGGTGGTAGGATGCATCCCTGTCTTACTCTTCTTTTTATATCAATAGGTGTAGAGTTCTCTTTGTCATATTTTATTATTGCCGTTTGCTCCCAGTGCACATTACATATTAATTTTTATAAAATGTACACATATAATATATATACATTCAAACATATTTATATCATCTAAATGTATATCTTTTAGGCAGTCTATAAGTTGTTTGTGGTGTATTCTATCAAAGGCTTGGTGTAGTCTATGAAGCAGGCATATATTGGCTTGTTTACTTCTGGGTAATTTTCGATTAATGTCCTCATGCAGAATATGGCTTCTTTTGTCCCACTGTTTTTCCTAAATCCAAATTGTTGTTCTCTAATTCAATATTGATTTTATTCTGAATCCTTCCTTGTCTGACCTTTAGCAAGACTGTTGTTTCATGGCTCATTAGGCTTATTTTTTCTAAAATCACCGAATTCAATTTAATAGACCTTACAAAACAACAAAGGCTGAGACCAATAATAGAACTACTGTTAAGCGATTCTCAAATGGGGTTCCGAAAAAAAAACAGAGGATGTACCGACGCGCTATTCACATTAAAACAGCTTGCAGAAAAAAAACAACAGAACACAAACAAAACTTATACATAGCCTTCATTGACCAGGAAAAAGCATTAGACGGAGTAAACAGAGAACAACTGTGGGAGATACTAACAACATACGGAGTAAGCCAACATCTAATCAACCTTATTAAAAGTCTCTACGTCAACAGCAGCTGCAGGGTCAGAACAGCAGCAGGCTACACAGACCACTTCGAAGTTAGATCAGATGTAAGACAGGGGTGCGTACTATCCCCCATACTGTTTATTACATACATGTACCATATATGCAAGCTAGCCAACCCATCAGAGGCAGAGGAGATCAACGAGCTTTTATTTGCAGACGATCAGGCACTAATACATGAAACAATAGAAGACCTACAAGAACACTTAAATAAACTCAACATATCAGGCACAACATGGAAATCAACATGGAAATCAACATCAACAACACAGAAGTCATGAATGCCGCAAAAGAGAAACATAACATCAACATAACTATAGAAGGCAGGCAACTAAAACAGGTAGAGGAATTCAAATACCTAGGAAGTCTAATGACAAACGATAATTCTCAAACAGCAGAGATAGAATCAAGATGCAACAAAGCTTGTCAAATCATTGGACAGCTATCACCACTATTGTCCAACAAGGAAATAACTCTGGAGGCAAAATGAGCACTATACAATACAATCTTCACCCCAACGTTGTGCTACCAATGCCAGACCTGGACCCTAGATGCAAGAACAATAAGAAAAATAATTACAACCGAGATGAAATGTGTTAGACGAATGACAGGAGGAATGTCTGAGAGATAAGATCAGAAATGAAGAACTAAGAAAAATCTAGGAATAGCCCCCGCCATAGAATATATAAGGAAACAACAGATAAAATGGTTTGGCCACGTGACAAGGCAGAAAGATAAAAATTAAACACAACGAGCCTTCAACAAACGTTGTGAGAACACCAAATCCAAGGGTCGACCACGAAAAAGATGGATCGATGGAATATTAGAAGCACTAGGAAACATAACAGCAGCAGAGGCGAACAAAAGAGCAAAAGACCGCAAATTATATCTCCCCTCGACGCTGAAAGGCAGATGAGGAAGGAAAGAAGAAGAAGAAGAAAATACAAAATCATAAAAGAAATTAGCCCCGTCACACCACGTGGCTTTTGAGAAATATTGGAGCCCATATTTTGTGTAGACATCGGCGTTTTTTTTTTTTTTGCAGTAATGTGGTCGTTGTCACGCCTGCGTCGCTTTACTTTCCCAGAAAAAAAAAACACGTTCCCATTTAAGGCTGAGTGAACCTGGAAGACATCAATCAGGATCGAACCCAGTCTCTTGTTCTTAATAGTTCAGTTTACGAACCACTGAGCTATCGTGACCCATACAAGATCGAATTGAGGATAATTGAAAATGGCTTGAATCAGAGCAAAGACAAAACTAAGAAAAGTTCTTATTACTGAGGTCCTCTCATTTTCTCCTTAAGATGCTGCCGTCGTGACTCATTCTGAAGATCACTTTAGCGTAGAGATCGATAAGTTCGGATCTGGTTTCAACTATTAGCATTTTAAAAACAAAAATCACGTGCCAAGAGGTTTGAAGGTACCCACTGTACCAAACTGTCGCAATGGTCAACAATTCCTTGACATACCTTTGTTCCAGCATTAATAAATAACTTTCCTTTGAGAAGGCATCCCTGCCTTACTCCTGTTCTTATTTCAAATGCTTCTGTAAGCTGTCCTTCATGCACCACTACATTTCGTTCCTTCATACATTGTTTTTATCTGGTTAATAAACTTTATGGGGATTCCGTAATGACTCAGCAACTTCCAAAGCATTCTTCTGTCTAAACTATCAAATGCCTTTTCGTAATCTATGAATCCAATGTAAAGTGAGGATTTTAATTCTAAATTTTGTTCAACTATTATACGTAGAATTGTTATTTGATCAGCACATGATCTGTTCTTCCTAAAACCTGCTTGTTCATCTCTCAAATGTTTCCCTGTGGCCTCTTTTAGTCTCTCCATAATCTTCTTCTACCTTTTAGCTCCCAGTGGAGCATAGGTCTTCAACAAACACTTTCCAAGTCGTTCTGTTTTTTGCAATTCTTTTAAGATCATTCCATGTCTTCCCCATCATCTTCATCTCTGCTTCAATCTGTCTTCTCCAAGAATTCCTTGGTCTTCCTCTTTGTCTTTTCCCCTGGGGATTCCAAAAAAGGGCCTGTTGTGTAATACTCTCAGTTGGTTTCCGTAGTGTGTGTCCTATCCATCGCCATCGTCTTCGCTGTATTTCTTTATCCACTGGTATTTGACCGGTACATTTCCATAATTCCACGTTTGTGACTTTGTCCTGCCATTTCCATCCCTTTATTCTGCGCAAGCATCCATTAATGAAAGTCTGTACCTTCGTGATTGTCAATTTTGTTATTCTCCATATTTTTATAAATAATTCTCTCCATAATGATTCTGCTTAATATTTTTCCTGGCACTGATAGTAGCATAATTCCCCTATAATTTGTGCACTCCTGTAAACTTCCTTTCTTTGGTAGTTTGATCATATAACCTTCTTTCCTGTCATTAGGTATTTCTTCCCTCTCCCATATTTTATCTAGTAGATTATGTAACATCTTGGTAGAAGTGTTAATATCTGCTTTGATGGCTTCCGAAGGAATTT